>NQII01001473.1:203122-341570 GCA_002778355.1 Clitarchus hookeri | reverse complement strand
CGCACCTGGTGGAATCCATAAAAAACTCAATGGCTATTCAAATATGTGATAAAGTGTTGTAAAATCACCTTCTCTAATAACGTTTTGGCTTTAAATATTTACATCATAGAAATATCAAGCCTGTAGGGACTCATAAGTGAGTCATAGATAGCGAAAACCTTTAAACAAATAATGTAATAAATATTTACTTATAGTAGCATGCGTAAGGAATGGGGCTTGATACTGCAATGTTGTGTCTTTTTAGTTCGTGAGTGGTATGTACGGAAAATACTGGCTTTCATTGACGATATTAATGGAATTTTTAACGCAATTACTTAATACTTGATAGCAGAGGTCTGAAATGTTTTTCTCAGTTTTAATTTAGCTGTAGTTAAGTTTTGCCCAATGACCGAACACTCAGATTAATTACTTTGTTATGGAAGTAGTTTCTTGGGTAGGAATATACATTACGCTAATTAGTCTTAGGGAAACTTAAATTTTTGTTCCACCAAAAATTTAAACTATGCCATCCATTTAGCATTTAATGTATTAACCCAGGAATATTAACTGTTTACTATAACACAACGTGGGGATTTACGTCGTCCTAGTAAACACAGTTTTTGCAGTTGGCAGTTTTATTCACTTTAAAGGTTGCTGCATCGGACCAAACAATCACGCCAGTAAAATGTTCATTGTCTTTGCACATATTCACAACCCACTCATAAAATTGGACATGCATATCTTGGTCGTATTCATTCATATCATGAAGTAACGTGGGAATGTATGGTATCCTCTTTAACTTGCTCTAAAATTAGATGAATACTTGATTTGCTGACGCCAGACTCAAACGCAGCTTGCCGTACGGACTTCGACTTCTCAGGGGAACGTGTGAATGTGTGCAACACAACCTCCACCTTTCTTCGTCCGTTGTCGCTTTCTTCCTGTCGCATCATACCTTCTTCACATCACACACAGTTACGCCCTTCTCGAATTTGAAACTTAATAGTGTCATTGTTACACGTGATAGTGACGCAGTATCGAATTTTCACCTCCATCGTCTCTGCACCTCACTCACGTTCTCACAATTCCAATTACACTTTAAAATCCACTTAAGTTGCTC
This sequence comes from Clitarchus hookeri, assembly GCA_002778355.1. Classification (NCBI taxonomy): domain Eukaryota; kingdom Metazoa; phylum Arthropoda; class Insecta; order Phasmatodea; family Phasmatidae; genus Clitarchus; species Clitarchus hookeri. Next base: position 340,471 of record NQII01001473.1, on the reverse strand, counting down.
GAAAGAAAACCTTGACACCTTTGCCATTCTTTCTACAGTTGCAGTGCTGCCGCTCATAGCCGCAAACAGAACTGACAACCGTAAAACGGCTCCTTGCGCTCGCACACACCGAACGTTGTCCTAATAGCATTAAATACACGCAGTTACATCGTACTATTTTTAATACTTTTCCTGTTATTCACGTTTAAAAAGTGTAAAAATTAATTTGTGACATCCGTTATTTAATTGAAAAGAAAGATATACTATACAAATGGAAAAGTCAACATGACGGATGAGAGCAAGCCTTATGGGGCCTCCCTAGTTGTCATACCTATGTGTCTCATTGCAAGCATTTGTGTCTATTCTAATTTAAAAAAAACTATTAAATATTTTAATGCAAAATTTTTAGGACAGAAATGAAAGTCGATATTTTGTCGCCAATCCACATTTGGTTACTGAAACATAAATGTAGTCATTGAAAAGTGTCAAAGCAAAATTCGCTGTAAGCAGCCCTCAATTCACGATATTTATTCTTCTGTAAAACAAGTGTTTTAAACCATAGCGACAATGCTGTATATTTTCTGAACAGATTGCTGTATGGAAACCCTTTGAGTAACCGCTCGAAATTCTGAGAAACCAGAATACACACGAAACGTGTTTATGCAATTTTTCATCGCCGTCGCAATGCTTGCTTATGGCCGGATGTGACATTGAGGCGTTATTTTTTTTCGCTACTGAGGCTCCTTAACTCTTACATGGATACAGGGGTAACACTGGATTTGTGTTACCATGGTAAAGTTTACAATCTACACTAAGGTTGGTAACACTGAGAAGCCCAGTATTCTCAGTTGAGGTTATGAGCATACAGCTCGCAGTACGAGAGTTCCCGTTTCTTTCGTTTCAATGTATGAAAGTGTGTTGGGGTATCAAGTTACCCCTGTATACGTTTACGGGTGAAAAATTCCGGTTGTGTAGTTTGTGTTTTTTTATTTATGCCAAGTAAAAGACATGTGAATCCCTTGGACCCCGACTTCGAACGACAATACAACAATGGTTTGATGAAGTGGAATCGGATGATGATGAAAATGTGAGTGATTGTGAGGATAATGCGAAAATCCTCTCAGAACAATTTGACGAAATATTGGATGGGTAAATCTCTGACCAAGAAGACAATGAACGTGCAAATAATGTTGTATTGTGTCGAAATGGATTCAAGTGGAGCAAACTGGAGCCGCTTTCATAAAAAACTAGACGTCACAACTTGCTCCTGAGATTGCCAGGTGCATGCATACTCCATTAACGGTTACTTACAACTTTTCTGAAGCCCTGCTAATTTTCTACTTTCAGGATATTCCTCCACTTCAAGCGAACAAAGCTTAACCAAGGTTAGAAAATAACTCCAAAGAGACAACACATCACGCCCGTGCGCACTCACTTTAATATTTTGCACGAGAACTATTTCTTACAGGGCATTACCAACACAGTTATATTGCCTCTGTTTTATTTCGTATTAGTTATACACGTGATATTATAACTTATAATTAAAATATAAGTAAAAGTTAAAATTTTACAAAGATGTGATCGTTTTAATGCTTATATTCAGGATGCATTGCACTGTATCACATAGGGCTTATTAACGTCCCCCCCCCCCTGTTATGCCTGAAGGCTTATCAGGGGACAGTTTACAAACTAACTTAAGACCTAACATGCCTTGCCAAGGACTCGAACCCAGAACCGACTGCGCCACGGGAGGTTGGCTATTTAAACTACAACCAAACACGTAATACACGGGGTGATTTTACAAAGGTTTGATTAAAAAAGTGTGAAGAAACAGCGAGCAGACTATATAACTGGGGTAGTTGACCCCGTGCATACTTTAAAATGCGCACATTAACATGTATCCATCTAAGGGCCAAGAAGCGACGCGCGGGGGAGGCAGAGAGGGTCGTCGTGTGCGCGCCGTGCGGGGTGGCGAGGCGTAGTACGCGAGAGAGTGGACGGCGAATGGCGCGCGCTCCCAGGCCGGCGTACTACCTTGGCGCGGGGACACGGCCGGCCTTCCAGTGACGGGGCGCCGCTATCGATCCGCACCAAGGGCGGGCGAGGCGCCCAACTCGCGTCTCTGCTCGCCCGCGACAACTACTCTGCTCACCTTCCTCACCGACCCACACACTCAGCGATTACTAAGAAACTGCTCTAAACCAATGAGTTTGATGCAGTACGCATTCAGCTTCGTACAAATTAAAGCAGATTTTTCCAACCTCCTCGCTGGGCCGTGGCTGTCTAGTGGTTAGACCACTTGCCTCCCATCAAGGCATACCGGATTCGATACCCGGTGGGGTCGCTTTTGTATTTTCGTATGTGGGAGTCGTGCCGGACGATGTCGCTGATCGGCGGTTTTTCTCGGGAATCTACTGTTTACCCCATCCTTGCATTCCGGCGCTGCTCCATAATCACCTCGTTTCACCCTCATCGGCTTTAAAGACCCACTCACCCAAGAAAAGGTTTAGCATTGTTTGCATGAGGCGAAGGAATACCCTGGAAGTAGAACTTAAGCAGGGCTTCAGAAAAGTAGGAAGTAATCGTGAATGGACTATAGGATTACTGTTTCTTAGTCTCCGAATACCTGTAGAGTTTTTACCATTGTGTTTACAGTTTATTTATGTACTAAACCTTCTTAAGTAACCTATCTGCCACAGAGACTTCACAGAGCTGGACCACAGAGTAGGTAAATGCACAGAGACTAAATGGCTTGGCGGTTACTTATGTGTGGGCATATCCATTCCCTGATTGGCTGCCCGAGGCTCTGGGAACGAATATTGAGCCTGTCTGGCTACTGCGCGTTGCGAAAGGTTCCCTACTAGCTGGGCCTGCCGTCTGGCTAGTAGTTTATAATGAAATACAAATGAGAAAATAGTGCGAAGAAGGCCCAAAACGCGTCGGGCGAGTCGGGAGAGTCCATTGCCGCTGTAGGAAGGAGTAAGGTTGTTCAGTTCAGTAGTGACAGCGGCCGAGAAAGTGTTTGGCAAGAGCTGCTCCACGCGTGCATATTGTCTGACGAAAAAACTTAAGTCGCGCAGCGCGGCATTTAACAGCGCGGTACCAGAAAGCGTGATTGTCAGTTTGGTGTGTATAGCGCCAGCACTGTCACGTGCTTTCCCTCCATCCAGCGGCAGGCGCTCGGTAGAGCCCTCCCCTACACTGCCTCACCTACGTTTCTCATTAGAAATTTACTAGGCGCTGACTGGTGAACGCCTTCCAACATGTTGATGGCCACTGACGCCATTTTGCTGGCGTGTGCGGCTGGAGTTCACGGTATGGGCGACTGTTTCACCTCTGTATTCTGATGCGAACTACGCAAATTTTCTCCCGCATCTTTTTTTAACGTTTAGCGTCATTAACTCTGGCCTGGGAAATGAGGCAATGCATGATAAGGACGTCACGAATTAGAAAATGCAAACAACAAATTTTCCTTCTCACTGAAAATTAGTCAACATACCAGGAACTCATGACTTCCGCATATTTTCTTCGTCATCGTGGGATTCAACTGCGGTCCGAGTCTAACTACGACAGTCACGACCGAACTGGCCTTCTCGAGGTCTTCAGAGCCGATGAGGGTGAAGTGAGGTGAGTTTGGAGCAGCTTCGGAATGCAAGGACGAGGGAAACGGGAAATCCCCAAGAAAACCCGCAGATTAGCGGCATCACTCGGACCGATTCCCACATGTGAAAATATGGGGGTGGTGGGGGGGGGGACCCCGCTGGGAGTCGAATCCGGTTCGCCTTGCTGGGAGGCGAGTAGTCTAACCACTACAACACCGTGGTCCTCGGTATCGAAATAAGATTAAGAGGAATCCTCTGTAAACTGTAAAATTTTTTGACTGTCTCAAGTTAACGTCTCGCTATAATGAAGCATTACAACGGGCTCTCCCAAGACCGACCGTGATAATGGATTTCCGGGAAGTTGAACTCCTCGGAAATTATGTGTGTTACAGTAGCATGTTATTGCACGTGATGTAAACAATAGATTTAAACTACAGATGCCACTTTGTAGTTTTTCAAATTTATATTTAGGAAACTGCGCAGGCAAGCCCTAAAAATTCCACGTTTTATAAAAATTTTGCCAATTTTAAAAAATATATTTAATATGGTAAAAGTAAAATGTGGTGGCTATAGATTTTCTTTTTAACCTTTCCTGGAATAATATGTATTCCCAGAATATTTATTTAATTGAGATACACGTATATGCATAAACTATGATTTCACAGACGATACTTTTCTAGAGAGTCGTCAAGGCATGACGCAATATTTACTCTGAGCACAGCGGCGGTGGCGTAAACCCGCCGGAGAAGCCGTCTGGGAGATGAGGGCGGCATTTAAATGGTTTACAGAATAAAAAACTTAAACAGTAAGCATTAGGCAGTAGAAATAAGAAAGTTTCCAACGCCTTGTTTCAGAACGAAGTAAACACAGAGAAGTTGCTACTTCTTACTGCTCAAGTCATCTCCTAGAGTTGAAAAAATCAGGAACTAGGAAAATCAAATCCTTAATTCTTAACTTTAGTCAATCACAGATAAGCATCCATATTTACATTTTGAATCTCAAAATACGAACTTTCAAGAAGTATTTCTGACGACCTGCTTCTAAAAACAATTGCCTACATCAGTACCTAAACAAGAACCTGCTTCTATTTTGATTTTTAAATAAGACACCGTAAAGTGATTTTCTGTTGGGCGAACTTGGTCAGCAGGATCGTTATTGTGTCAATTAAATTTTCGGAGCGCACTGCTTATAGTCCATTCAAGGTTACTTCACACTGTTCTGCAGCCCTGCTTACGTTCTACTTCCAGGATATTCCACCGCCTAGTGCTGACAAAGCTTAACTGAGTATAGCAAATTACACGGAAGGGACAACGAACCACATTCGTGCGCACTCAGTGTAATAACATTTTGTAGCAAGCACTATTTCTTACTAGGTATTACCAACACACCTATTTCCTCACTGTGTTTATTCGTATTAACAACAAATTAAATATTATCATTTATAGATAAAAATATAACTAAAATTTTAATTAAACCAAAAATAAGTTGCTTTTACGTTAAGGGAAGTATTAAACGCTCGTGAAGTATGACATATTTAGGAAACAGCTAAACACGTCATAAGAGGGGTGATTTTTCGAAGGTTTGATTCAAAAAGTGTGAAGAAACCGTGAGTAGAATATACTGCTTAATTTGATGATAGTGTGAACTCCTTGACTCACCCGTGGTGAGGCCGACGGCCTGCGTGAGGTTGACGGTGAGCATAGCGGGAGCGGCACACTTCCGCCGGCGGCTCTGGCTGGCACTACACTCTCGCGAGGGACGCTGTAGCAGGCGCACGTTATTGATTCTGCTCCTCCTCCCCGCCCCCCATTCCACCCCCTCCTTCCCAATCTACACCAGCCCTCATCCCACCAGTTCCTGACATCTTTCCCCCCCTCTTGCGCTACGCCCGCATCGACAACTACTGGAACCATAACACCCACTCTCACAGTGATTATTCCCCTCTCCCTCCCCACCACAAACTCTTTGTGCACCGGCTTCTCACGCTGGATTCTTCCAATTGATGCCATGGCGACAACTGGTAAAAAACCTTTTGTGTTTTACCACTGGCAAATCAAAATTTCCAAACTTAGGAGAGGTGTGCCTTGAGCATGGTGCATAAAACATAGGGGGAAATCTACAATCCTAAAGCGAAGATGTACGTAAGTATAAGAAGCACAGCATAAACACGTATCTGGGTGAACAAATCCGTTTGAGTGTCCATTAATAGTGTAATTATGAGGAGTATGGCATAACGGATTTTGGAGTAGGCGCCATGTGCCGGCCGACCACCATGTTGTGACGTCGTCACCCAACCGTAATCTTGGATCTGGATGACCTTGAAATAGACCCATGACCTTGAAATTGACCCCATGACCTTAAATTTGAATGACCTTGAAATCCAAAAATTCCAAAAAATTCCAAAAAAATATAATAACTTAAAAAAAATTAAAAGAATATATTTCAAGGTATACATGTAGGAGATCCAGTGTTCGATGACAGGTGGATCGACTAAGCTCTCGATATGACTGGCCTTCGCCAGGTCAACCAGTGTCCATCTCGACACCCATGTTAGATGTAGATGACCTTGAATTCAACCTTGAGCTGGATGACGTCAAAGCCAAAAAATTATAAAAAAAATCTCCCCAAAAATTGAAAAAATCGAAAAAGTTTAAAAAATCTAAGGAAAAAGTACACCGATGACTCCGATTGGTAATCGGATGCCAGTGACCATGACCCAATAACCTTGAAAACAAACGCCCAAAAAAAATTGTAAAAAATTAATAAATTCATAAAATTCAGCTAGCTAATTACGTTACTGACTACGAACCCCATGTTAGATAACGGTAAACCTGACTTTTGACCTTGACATAGACCTGGTGCTCATGACCTTGGATAATCTTAAATCCAAAAATTGCTAATTTGTTTTAAAAATTCCCCCAAAAATTATAAACACTGCAAATATTACTTTAAAAATATGAAAAACGTATTAAAGAATTTTATTTAAAATTTTATAAAAAATTAAAATTTTGACTGTTTTGGTTTAGAGGGGATGGGGGACTGGAGCCGACCAGCCACCATGTTATGACAGCGCACAACCACCATATTAAATCCAAGTGACCTTAACCTTGACCATTTACCTTGACCCTATCTATATTACCTTGAATAACCTTAAACCACAAAAATTAAAATAATATAAAAAAAATTGTAAAAAATATTTTAAGAAATTTATTAAAAAAACTTACACTTCAGGAGGTTTCCTCAGCACCATGTCCAGCAGACGACAAACCCTCACCAATATTTCTCATTGGTTGATTACTCGACCCACCATATTAATTTGTTACTTTTTCATCACGCCGCATAAAAACTTCGCAAAATTTGCGCAAAACATTTCTACCACAGCTGATCATACCAAACTAACTTACCAAGCCAACTGACCAGGTCAGTTGCGAAACATTTCTCAAAATATTCCCCATATTTCATTCGTTCGCTATATAGAACTCACCCATTTTAAACTACCCGAGTATGACATAATACTTCAGATCAAACAATAGCTTTCCTGATGCACATTCTCACATAAATGTAATCTGACATACACTCGCAATAAATTGTTTACACCACTGATGTAATAAGTCTCTCAGAGAAGCAAAAGGAACTNAAAAAAAAAAAAAAAAAAAAAAAAAAAAAAAAAAAAAAATTAAACCATTATTAAATACTTGTTTTTCATCAATCTTTCGATTAATGTCACAACCTTTCCATCAATCAGCACCACAATCAGCACTGCAATCATCAACCCATACCAATCCTTCGATAAATTTTTGGGGTTTAATGTATTCAAGGCCATGGACATAGGGTCAAGGTCAACGGTCAAGTTTAAAGTCACTTGGATTTAATATGTTGGTTGTGTGATGTCATAATATGGTGGCTGGTCAGCTCCAATCCCCCATCCCCTCTAAGTCAAAACATTTGAAATTTAAATTTTTATAAAAAAATGTAATAAAGTTTTTAATAAAAATGTTTTATATTAAAAATAATGTTTAGCAGTTTTTATAATTTTATGGGAATTTTTAAAACAAATTTGCGATTTTTTGGATTTATGGTCATCCAAGGTCATGGACACGAGGTCTAGTTAAAGATTAAAGGTCAAGGTCACTGTTTTCCAACATGGGGTTCGTAGTCAGTAACGTAATATGATAGCTGACTTTTATGGATTTATTCCATTTTTTACAATTTATTCTTGAATGTGTTGCTTTTAAGGTCATTGCGGTCATGGTCACTGGCATCTAACGTGGTAGTGGGAGTCATCAATGTAATTTTTCCTCGTATTTTCGATTTTTTCAATTTTTTGGGATTCTTTTAGATTTTTTGGCTTCAAGGTCATCCAAACTCAAGGTTGAAGTCAAGGTCATCAAAATCTAACATGGCTGACGAGATGGATACTGGCCGACCTGGCGAGGGCCGGTAGTGTCGGGAGCTTAGTCGATTCACTTGTCATCGAACCCCGGACCTCCTACATGTACATCTTTAAATTTATCTTTTAAATTTTTTATAAATTTGTTTACAGTTTTTATATTTTTTTGGGATTTTTAGGAATTTTTTAGGTTCAAAGTCATTCAAGATTATGGTCATGGAGTCAAATTCAAGGTCACCCAGATCCAAGATGACGGTTTGGTGACGTCACAATATGGCGGTCGGCCGGCGCCTGGCGCCTACTCCGGAATCCGTTATGCCAGACTCCCCATAATTACACTACTTCCATTCACTCTCATTTTGGCATCCTTTACTAAAAATTAGCAGTAGTTAGTAGTTAGGGCAGATCGTCTCGTCGACAGCGAAGTTATTAAAGACGGAATTCACTATTTTAAAAAACTGGCAATGTATGCCCTGCACTCCTTCTAGTTTTTTACGTCACAGTTTGTAGTAAAGATAAGCACGCCGCAAAAATCAAACGTTGAAAACATCATCAAAGTCGATGGAAGAAAATGGATCCACTGATTTTTTATATTCCCTGATTAGCAGTTGGATAGCTGCCAGAGAGACGCCGTACACGCTAACATACTCGTTGAGTTCCCGCGGGAACTGAGCTTGTGACACCTTGAGTTCTTCTTCTGTGCCACTGCGATGGCTAAAATGCCAGAGCGCACGAACAAGCGTTAAGGATCCTGCCACAGAAGGACGAAGGTCATGTCTCAACTGGCCCAGACAGGTGATCTCGCGAGACCTCGAAAGAACAAGAGCATGAAGCTGTATACTCGCCGCACTCTCTTCAGCTCTCTGGCATCCGTCATATTCTGTTTCAGCTAAGTTGAAGTTATTTTAGAAGACGGAGTTTAGATTTTTTTAAACAGACTTTATGTTTCAATGAACGCACTTATTTAAACATCACTTTATCATGGTTTGTGTTAACGTGTGACAGTTTTGGCCGTAATAAGTGTTAATTGCACTACGAAGAGCATTTTGAAGTAAATCAATTTCAAGAGTAAACGGGGGCTTAAATTTTGAAGCAAAGCACAAGGTAGTTTGTTACTATTCCTGTTTTAATTTTCCACGCATATGCTCGCAGTTACTGTAAATGTCGTTAAAAACTTTCACGCATTTCGATCGTATACTTTGATCGCCAAAACGAGAGAGCATCGTCTGAAATTGAGAGCACGAGAATAGCGAGAGCGTACAAAAGCGCACTCTGCAGACAGCGTACTTTAGACACAGCCTAAACATTCACGTCCTGCAGATTCCCGCAATTACGCTGCCATGTCGATGAACGTACGTGAAGGCAGTTCCTCTCAGAATAACAACACGACATCGATCCTCTTTGTTCTTTTCTGGAGGTGTTTCCTAAGTGCTTCTGGAAGTAAAGTAGCTGGGGTAGCTTCAAAGTTTCCTGCTACTGCCCAAGTAAAACCGTTCTTCCAGCTCTCCTATCTCGCGTCTCATGGTCCCCACTTCTCCAAGCATTTTAGGGCACAGCTACTGTTCTGCTCCCAGGTGTAGACGCGAACACAAGAAAAGTAACCTGTAGATTTTTCATGGTTAATTGAAAAATTCTGAAATCAACGTTTGAACAATATTACTGCCTCAAACTGCATGTATTTTAACGGGCACACTGACTGGCATGCGCCTAGTTATGTTGGTAACGACGGAGGGAAAGTAGTTCCATGTCTTAACACTGAATTAAAAGCGTTAGGCGAACATTTATGAATACTGAAATAATTTCTTATGCTTTCTGTTTTAAATGCGCATGATTATAAGTATTAGCAAATTTACAAAATAATCACTTTTCTAATAATTTCGCAGTTTCACATGACCGACGCATTAATAAAGTGCTCAGTTTACTGTGAAAAACTTTATGTCCAAAATAATCCGATATTGAGCAACAAAACAGTTTCACTGTTATCTTTTGGTAACTGGTAGTATAGAGCTAAAATTAATGGCACATATAGCCTATGCGCTTTTTGCCAAGGCAAATTTGAGCAAGTAGGGTATATATACGTTTTTGGCGAAACATAATGACTTTGTTCCTGTTTTCGCTCTGTTCGCTGCAGCTTTTCATCAATGACTTCGTGTAAAGAAGTTGTATAACTGCAGAAAAAAATGCAATCCTTTTGTCTTTGTACGAAACTACTGATCTTTCTAAACACCAAGTGATTTTTATAGAATTGTTGTTTAGGATTGGTTGTGGCCGTAGGTGTGCAGACGCAAGTTGTTCGTGACCGCCTACTAAAACTCTCTAATATAGTCACAAGATTTATGCCATTAGCTAAAAAAGTTGGTAACTTATAAATACCTAGCGATGAACACAACTAAATCGTAAATCGTAATTTGCATGCTTCTACTCTTGTGTGTGTACTTTGCGGTGAACTATAGGTATAAATTATGAATAAAACATGGATTTTAAATATTGAAAATGATGTTATTGCTACGTGCAGATAATAAAGTCTTTCAATTGAACTTCACTTCGTATTCCTTTCATACTCTATGACGCTAATTTTACTGAAGGGGAAAAAAAGAGTCTGATCTTCGCACGTTATTTCAGAAAAAAAAAGTTTCCTCAGTTGCGACAAGAACTTGTCATACGACAAAAAATGAAAGAGGTAATTTGTAAAGAAAATCGTATTTTTATTTAAATATGAGAGAAAATTGATCTCGTAGTCGTGGGTACTATTTATTAACGTATTTCGTTATTTGTAAAAGGAAGGAAACAAACTAATATCAGGGTATTCAACAAAAACTAATGAACGAACTTAATGTTTGTAGTTTTTTCTGACTTCAATTGCTTGAAATTAAATTTAACACAGTATCTATTACAACTGAGAAAAGTTCGGTTTAATTTCTTTGCAGTACTGTGGTGGTCAGTTTTGTAACATTTTTGGTAGACTGTATTTATGCGCATCTGCATACATTTTAAATGCGCAATGTTAAAAATAAATTATATACCGTAGTTCTTAAATTATTAAAGCAGATTTATAAATATGATATAAAATATCTTGTGCAAAGAGGCAAATGTCGGCTAGTTCAAGATAGTACCGACATATTTGCATTTTATTTTATTGGCACATAAAGTTCTTCTGGTTTACTAGTTTCACACTCAAACGGACTACTGTAACATTTCCTAGCTCCTATACATGTCTGTAGTTGCCAAAATGAAAACAAATTCTATATTTATGTGTATATAACTGTAGGAGTAACCAAATTGCTATGTCCATAACCCTCAAAGACTTAGTTTGAAACAAAGTTAACAGATACTCTAAATGTTCTTAATTACAGTAACACAACTGTCTGGAATGTTATTGTCTATGTTCTGCAATTATTCTGCAACTATGTCACAAATCTTGCAGCAGAACACTTACTGAGAACCTATTCTCGCATGCAAAACGTGTTTCTTTAAGTATGTTACAACTTCTGGGAGGTGAGTCACGGGGGCTCGTTGGCTGGACCTTCCTTCTGTGATACGGATGTAGTAGCTACTAGTTCGAAATCTTCCACACAGTCTTGCGCGAAGAGCCCACCTCATGAGCAATGGCACGGACAATGGTAGACGGTTGTTCCTCAACAAGGTTAAGTACGCATTCCTCGAATTTTGGCGTGCGATTTCTTCTTTGCTTGGCAGATAGGCAAGACACTCCCAGTTTCCAACAAGTGACGGCCAATCCTCGCGAAAACGGCGTGTGCTGGGCGTCGTATAGTAGAGTGTCGTCATTCATACAATCGCGCAACTGGTCAAGAAGCACAGAAGGCGTGCACCTGTCCATGCTGACAGTGGAGCAGTGCGCTGCAAGACAGAATGTGGCTACGAAGCTTCTGCCGCGGGCTTGCGGTGGCTAATGACGCATGCGCACGTTGATACTCGTACAAAGAGCTTTTAATCAAAAATATTATTAACTATTAGGAATAAATAAAACGAACGTGGACAAAGTAAAACTGAAATAAGATGAGCAATTTCTGAAACTGTAATTGCTAATAACACTCCCCCTCCCACCCCCCTTTCGCAACTGTTACAAAATACATCGGGGTTACAATCATCCCATTGCTTTAAATGTTTTACCAGTGAGTATTTATAGTGAATTTTCAAGACAGGATATTAATCTTCAAGATAAAATGTTCAAAAAGTTCACCCTGTTGTAACACTTTAACCCTCTCCGTCTCCGAGAAAACTGTCTCTACATTAGGGCAGCAGCCCAGCGCCTTAGCGGTAGGCAAGCTGAATGGCTTGCGTGGTGAGCGTGTTGCTTGGTGAGTTGCTAGCGATAAGTGCCTCTGCAATAGGTCGAGTACCAATACGCCCATGCGTTATAAGCAACAGCTGGTCGACAGGTTCTCTCGGGGATCTCCAGTTTCCCGCGCCCCTATATTCCGGCGCTGCTCTATGCTCACCTCACTTAACCATCAACGGCTCTCAAGACCTCGATGTTAAGAGCCGCTCAAAACTCTTGACTCGACTCTCTTTCCAAGGCGTGGCTACAAACACATCGGTGACTGAAGCAGGCGATACGGCAGTCACCGCCACTTCTGCGCAGGCGCAGTTTGTTTTCGGTCGGCGACGCGAGCCAGCTGCGTTTGGAGCAGCTAGACTGATGGAGTGAGCACTAGAGCCGCCGCCGCATCCACCACTCAAGAAAATGGTGAAGCCACGTTAGCAGGAGGGAACTTCTCAACACTCACAAGCTATGTTTCTATGTGAGCTAATTTCTGAAAGTCCACGTGTTTATGATTACAGCATCCTCAGTACAAATATATCTGTGTTTGGGATAAAATATGCTCGAAGATGAATCTCAACAAGTTGTTCACATTAAACCATGGGCGAGGATATTTTATCGCAGTAAATGCTTTGCGAATGAAAACAGCCTCGTACGCACACAATAAGAAAAAAAAAACCACAATAAACATAAAAAAAAACACGTAACCTGGAAATATTTCGCGAAAGGTGAGAGGTATGAAATTTTAATTTGATGGTGCCATTTTTAGTCCCGTTGGTAGTATGATTTCCCACTCTCTGCATACACACGACAGTCGGTTTGCCTATATACACGGATTTATAATAGCTTTACCTGGATGTTATCCCCCAACCCCCAAAATATCAGGATACATCCCCCCTTTCACTGGAATACGTTTTACAATTTTGTAATATAAAATTCTGCCAACAAATATCCCCTTCTTGTTTTATTGACTAGCTAATATCTATAATATAACTTTCCACGGGTTATAATATATTACTGAATTAGCAATCAGTCTGAAATATTCTACGATATAAGGCTGATCTGTTAAAAGATGCCTATCTATTAAGGTATTATAGCATCCATCTTCGTCATGTGATGTCAAGTTACTGTTCACCTTCCTCCTCTGCCAATTATCAAGATACCTTAACATTATTTCATCATCTACCTCGTCGTCCAAAAAAAATATGAAGGAAAGACCTGTCAAGAAATACGTCACCCGGTGCTCTTGCCCATCTCTGCAGACACTGACTGGCGGGTGAATTCGTGTTTTGTAAGGAACTCCCTTCGGTTATCTCTGGCACCTGCATCAGTGGTGATCCTAGCCGCGTGACTCCAGCAGCAGTTGTAGACAATAGTCAATTGCACCTTGGACAACTTCATCTTAAATGTGACAAGTAGCTGTTACATCAATGGAAAGCCTAGCAACTTGATCGTAGAATAAATATAGACTTATTATTCGTCTACTGCGCATGCACCCAACATTGACAAACACCACACCAACACAACTGTAAAAGTCATAAGATCAAAAGTGATGAATGCGTTTATTTGTATCTCAATTTTCAGAAGTCAAGCACTTTTATATGAATAAAATACTTTTATCAATTTAAATTTAATCAAACTGCGTTAAAATTGGTTACAGTAAATATACGTTTGTTTACTAATTAGTGTATTCTAACCTCAAATCCAATTCACGCCATTTTCGCTAGACGTGTTAGCAGAAAACTAGTTCAATGTTGGGACATGGAGACTGGTTGTGTGCAGCCAGCGAGTTCAGTCTACCTCATCTTTAGTCTATGAGCTCGATCTATGTGTATTCCTCCAAACAAGGTCCTGGCTTTAAACTCAAAGAATCTTCAAAAAGGCTTATTTGCGTCTCTATCGTTGCAAAAAGCATGAAACAAGTCACTGTTTTGATCATGTACCAGAACAATGGACAGATAATTTCCGAAATGAAGAAATCATAACACATTTTCATCTCAAGCGATGAGGCAGAATTTAGCTGGAAAAAACTACGTAAATGCAAGAGCAACATCTAATCCAGAATCAGTAGACCATGGCGTTTGTTATGGTGTGATCAGACCTTAGCTGAACGGCTTGCCTGATCACACCTTCAAACATTAAACCTGGAAACGAGCGGGATTGCAACGCCACCATTTGGTCGTAGATTATTGCGAAAAAAGACAGTTGCAGAAATCTTCCACCGGTCACTGAGCGGGGCCGCAGAACCACGCGTTTGATATAGGCCGGCGTAACACCCGGAAGAGCGTCTTTCGTCTTTAGTCCTTTGGGCGACCCGACCAGCGAAGCAGACCAGGAAGATGAGTGTGTCCGGCCGGCGTTAACCGTCTCGCAGAAGCAGCTTCCGGCTGCAACAAGGTGATGACTTTCCAGTTAGGTTTAAATAAAATGGCGTGAATTAAATGTAATGAATAATCATCTTAAATTAAATTTAAAGCTCCCCCCGATCAATAGTCATTTAAATAGCTACTATATAATTCTAATGTTAATAAAACTCATCTTATACTGTTGTGCTCTACCAAATCATGAGTTTATTATTGAGCTACGTCCCTAAATACTTTCAAGTCGAGCTAGCTGAAAAGCTTAGTTCGTAACACGTGTCATCATACTAACACATGTAAAGCACTTTGCATCAAAATAACATTGTAGAGCGAATTCATCGACTTGTAAACTGATGGGAAAAAATTAAGGACAAAGTGGAGGAATTAACATAACAGCAGAACGAACACGTAGAACCGACCGAAATAACGATCAGGAATTTCTTAGGGTTCGGTACGCAAGGACATGCGCATGTTCGCAACATGAAATACAGTGGGCGTGTGCGAGGGTATAGTATAAAGCACGAGCGCGGTGTACGCTCAGAATTGCAATGGAAGCTATTGCACAGTGAACATTGGCTTGAACGACATAGAGCTACTGTCTGATGTCTGATATAGCCAACACACAGTCCCATAGAGGTCTGGACGACTTTAGGCGAGGTCGAATAATCGGGAAGCTGGAAGAGTATCAAAGTGTCTCTAATGTAACCGAGGAGTTCGGGATTGCACACATCATCGTGTCACGAGCTTGGACGGTATGTCAAAATACAGAGACAACTGTACGAAGATTTAGTATTGGTCGTCCACGAGCAACCACGGCGACGGAGGACTAGTACGTTGTCGTAATGGCGAGGAGAATCGACTGCAGACAGAGGGTGAAATAGCAAGACACGCGAACATACTACTGGACGCCCGATATCGCATTTTACCGTGGAAAGGAGACTACACACAGGTGGTTGGTTCGCTCGGTGATCAGTATGGCGTGTGCTATTTATGACTGTCGATTAGATACGGCATTTGCTATGGGGCCGGGAACACAAGGACTGTGGAGTTTTGCAATGGGGTCGAGTGCTCTTTACGTATGACAGCCGACTTAGTCTCACTAGTGATTGTGTACGTCTATATATCTGGAGGGAGCGGGGCGCACGCAATCACCCCTCCAACATAGTCGAAATGCCCCAGTTTGAAGATGGCTGAGTTCTCATTTGGTGGCCGTACGGAGTTCCACATCTTCCACGTGCGTCATTCCCGAGGCACTCTGAGTTCCTATTCATGAACAACAGTTCTACACCTCATCGTACAACAGCTGTCGCAGAGCTGTTGGAGAGTGAAGATATTGGCCGCATGGAATAGCCCTAACTCCAATCGAAGACGTCGGGAGACACCTGGCAGCACGTCGCCAGATGTCAGCAACGACACCGCAGCTGCGATAGGCGCTACAAGAGGAATGGGCCATGCTATCTCAAGAGCTCGTCGACAACATCACACTGAGCAAGAACAGATGGTGCACATACTACCTGCATCGCAGTTAGAGATGATCATATCCCCTGCTGAGAACTAGTTTTCTTGCCTGCCACCTGTCACACAGACATTTATGTCGTCTGTCCTGCTGTTCTCGGAACCAACTTTTGAATAAAGGTCCTTTGCAACATTTAGATTCTTTTCTCTGTCAGTTTTTTTCACCAAGGCCTGTGTTAGACAAAGAATTAGAGAGTGTATTGCATGCAGAGGCGAAAATTTACATGCATCAACGCCGAAAAAACATTTTACAGGAACATAATTATTAAAAAATATGAATTTTGAATTTTTTAGACTTTCGTTTATCAGACGAAACCTTAATTCAAGTAACAGTGTTACTCGTTACTCATAATATGCCATAGATGGCACGGAAGATAATTAAGTATAATTTAAAATTCATTTTAACTGAACCAACATCTAAATTTGTTTCTGTAAATATTTATTTACTAATTTATGAAGTGAAGTAAACTTAAAAATGTGTTTATATCGAATATGTAATTCACGCAGTAGCAACCATGAGTTCATAAAATATGGCTTCTAATGAAGCTATAAAGTTTATACAACAAATGTGTGCGTTTTACGATGTTTGTACTTACATTACAGTTTATGATAAATGCAGTTTGAAAATATTCTGTTTCATGCGATGAGTTACTGAAAATTAATAATAAATTCATAAAGACTTTTAAAGTAATTTTTTAACAATGACTATCTAATGCAGGTTTTAATTTTAAACTTAAATTTGGCAGTGAACTCCTACACGAACTTTCTCTTGGTACAAGAAAATATACCGAAGAGCCAAAAAAAAACTATGGAACCAAACAGGGTAANATAGGCGTGCGTATGCAAATAACAGAGGTATGGAACCAATCAGAGTAACGCGATGCGGTCGGCAGCTAGATCGGTTACTGCTGCTACAATGGCAGGTTATCAAGATTTAAGTGAGTTTGAACGTGGTGTTATAGTCGGCTCACGAGAGGTGGTACATAACATTTCCGAGGTAGCGATAACATTTGGATGTTCGCGTACGACCATTTCACGAGTGTACCGTGAATATCGGGAATCCGTTGAAAAATTACATCTTCAACATCGCTGCGGCCGGAAAAAGATCGCGAAAGAACGGGACAAACAACGACTGACGAGAATCATTAAACGTGACAGACATGCAACCCTTTCTCAAATTGGCGCAGATTGGATTTGTGGACTGCCCTGCGGGATTCATGGTGTGAATTGCCTCCTGCATACCTTCAGACATTAGTAGAGTCCATGCCACGTCGCCTTAGCGGCACTTCTGCGTGATCGGGGGGCCCTACACGATATTAGTCAGGTGTTCCAGTTTTTTTGGCTCTTATGTGTACATTTCGAAAATATGAACATCCCAGTTTATTTATTGCCATAATAAATGTCAAGTCTCAGGCATATTCTATTGGCTGAGATCAACAAACTTTATACAATTCGAATAGACGCGATTATTTTCATACCGTATTTAGTGGCAATCCAAAATAGTTTTTCTGAAGCCTCTTTGAGCTTAAACTTAAATCGTCTACTCATACGAAATGTATAGCCTTTTGAAATCTCGAACAGAGGAAGTGGTAGTAGGGATTATATTCTAGACGAGTATCTGCAGACAACTTCACGATTTGCACCTCAGTCATCATCATGCACTGAAGTTTACAACGCTTTCAGAGACAAGACAGCTTGTGCTTAAGAAAATTACACTCACAGATTGCCGCGACAAGATTCGAAACTGCAAATATCAGCTCTTTGTACCGACTGAATCAACTGAATGAGAAGAGCAAAAGAAACAATGCCTGGCTGACCATGTACTAACACGGGCTGCACTGGGACGAAAGGAAAATACCATTTCATTTAGTATAATGTGATCTGCGATCTGCTGTACTCGCGGGCTCCTATATACACAGCGGGGCGTGAGTATAATAAATAACTGAGTTATTTGTGCAAGGGAGTAAACATAACCGCCGTACAGGCCAAGCATGGATATCCTTCCTCCCTTCGTAAAACGGGAAACGCATTGTATAGGCTGTTCGCAATTAAGTGAGCATTTTTGAAATCAACATTTGAGAAATGTCTCTGTTTCTACCTGTATCTATTTTAACAGGCGTACTGAGTGACATGCATCCTGTAAAGTTGGTAACGATGGAGGGAAATCAGTATTAATTCTTAACGTTGAAATAAAGGCGTAAGTTAAGGCATTTGTGAAAACTTCAACTATTTCTCTTGTTTTATGTTTTTTTAAAGTGTATCTAAGTGTACGAATGATCAAATTAGTAAATAATTAACTTTTCCAACGCATATTGGGAGTAGAAACCTCGCTGACCTCCCCACGATTTTATCCTCCCCGCGAGTGCCTATAAGTTGACACCCATTGCGGGACATGTGGGCAGCCAGGACAGGTCAACCCAGAGGAAGGAGACTCAGTTACACGTGTCAAGGTTGTGCCGAGTAAGAGCTGGCATATCGCTGAAGCACCCGGAAAGCGCTACGCAAATACGTAGGAAAGCGGGCGAAATTGCAGAGCCAAGCTAGAGCACCTCTAGTTACACAAGAGAAAATGGTTGACGAGCTTGGAAGTGGTGCCCCAAGCACTCCTTCTTCCCCCCCCCCTTAGATAACCATGGGGAAACTTGGACACGCGCGGCAGGAGAGCTGACAGGGTAAGTTTGAGGGTGCAGGTCACCCCTCCTTCCACCCACCAACAAGAACCATGGCATGTGTATGGAGTATTCGATTGTTCTGCGCCCTCCTCCAACCTCCCTCCCCCAACAAGGGAGACACGTGTAGGAACTTAGGGAGGGTTTCAAGAGAGAATATAAGCGAATTTACGAGAGACGAGGGAATCAGTTTTTATCACCGCGCCGAGAGAGTCAGTTGAGTCGGGAATCGCGAGAGGACGTCGGAACTAGAGGAGAGCATCGATGAGCGAACCCAGAGCAGCAGTCGAGGAAAGACGGCACCAAACGCGGGCCTTTTTCAAGGCCACCCACATCGCCGGATCTCATCCACAGCCGACAACATACCAAGCACTAAAAGCAGAGCTAAGTATCAAGTCGTCACCCAAAGAAGCCCCCCACCGCCTCCCCCAAGATGTCGCCCACAGTTAATTCGAGTTAGTTAAATAGAGAACCACACCTCGGGAGTGTTTCTGTATATATAAATTCGAGATAATATAACCAACCAGTAAAGTGAAACACCGGAAGACTACCTTATGGTTTACCCTCAACCTATCAAGCACTATATAGTCTGTGCTATTTAACATTAACTCAGTACCCTATGACCCACAGGTGGGGAATAGCGTCAACAGAGAATTCAGGCCATATGCCACGATAATTTTTTATTTCGTTATCTGAAAGAGATTTATATAAGGACCACATAAATGTAAATATTTGTTGTCGAATGATTATAATCTTCAAAATATAGTAATAAAAAGTAGAAAATTTCGGAATATGGGATTCCAAGTTTCTATGCTTCTAATTAACTTTGCCAACTAAATCACATGTCATGTGATCTATATTGTATACAGAACATATAAATTAAGCATCAAGGATATTTAACAATCGGTAATCGGGTGCTGACACCTTAAATCTATTTAAAAATAGGCATTGATGTTTTTGCAAACACATTTTTATTCGTCCGAGAGAAAATAATATTAATATTTATTAGTTTCTCTTGGAAGAATGAAAAAGTGTTACCAAAAATTTTAATACCTATTTTAAAAGAGATTCAGGATACCAGTACCTGATTACCCATTGTTAATTGTCCTCTTGAAACTTAATTACATATTGTGCTTATGATACAGATCACATGACATGAAGTTTAGTTGGCAAAGTTAATTCGGAGCATAGAAACTTGGGCTCCCATTTTCAGATATTTTCGAATTTTCGGTGCTATATTTTGACAAATATTATAATTTGACTTTAACATTTACATTTATGTAGTCCTTATATAAATCTATTTCAGATAATGAAATAAAAAGCACCGTGAAATATGGTTTTAAACAGAGTTTAGGGTAGCTTTATAAGAGTATCTGGATTATGAAATTCTGATGCAGTTTAAAATTTAATTAAAAATAGTCTGTAATACGAAAAACGAAGTAAGTACAGTCCTACATGTATTTTAGGGAGAAATTATAATAGTTAGGACTAATTTTTTGTGGATTTGAACACTTTTTTCGAGATAGCACTTATACCGGGAATGTACTGGCCGCAGACTTGAATAATATTTTTGGAAATAGTTTGGAAAAAGTACAATGCACTCTATGTAATACAGAGAATGTACAGGACGTCCAATAAGTCTTTCCTCGATTACAGACTTTATTTATCTCTGCTATATGTAAAACAGATATGTGAAACTGGTGCCAACACGTAGGAAAACTAACCAAGTTTTCTGTTGCAGGTTTCAGTGACGTGGCTGCAGTGTAGCAGCTGCAGTGTCCAGGAAACCGGACATGCTCACAAATCAGGAAAAAAGCTCAATGTGTCCTCTGGTATCACGAGCTCCGGTCACCGATAACGGTGCAGAGGACCTTCCATACAACGTATGGGAAGATGCCACCCGATGTCAAGAGCATTAAGTCGCGGTATGACAAGTTAAAGATAACAGGATATGTTGCTGGCTTACCGACAGCAGGCCGACCATCAACCTCAGCTGAAAGGGCGAACGCAGTGAGACAGTATTTTTTGCGAAGTCATAAGAAATCATTGCGACAGGCCTCACGGGAATTACAGATGCCAAGAAGTTCTCTTCATGATATCTTACACAAACGTTTATTGTTTCGTGCATACAAAGTGCAAATTGTTCAGGCTTTGTTGCCCAATGACGCCACGCAGTTGAAATGTTATCACGTATTGAGGAAGATAATGGCTATCTCAAACGTGTTGCTTTTTCTAACGGGGTGACCTTTTTTTGTCAGTGGTGTACTGAACTACCATAGGGTAGGTATTTGACGTTCAGAGCCCCCTAGTGAGGTGTCAGAGTGTACTAGAGGCATTCCAAAGGTGAATGTTTGGTGCGCGCTTTTGCATGACAAAATTAACGGGCCATTCTTTTTCGCTGAGGGCACCATCACATTTCCAGTGTATCTGCACTTATTAAAATTGTTTGCTGTTTCTCAGTTGCTTGAGTATCACATGGATGCCATTTTTCAACTAGACGGTGCACCGTTGGAGTTTGGAGGTTCGTGCCTATCTTGATACGACTTTTCCTTGACGATAGGTCTGTCGTGATGACCCGACATCTTGGTCTCCACGCTCTCCTGACATAACAACATTGGATTTTTCTATGGGGTTATGCCAAGGACAATGTCTACAGAACTCCTGTATTAGATCTTGCAAATCTCCAACAACGGATATACACATTCATTGCATCGATCCCTCCTATGATGTTAGCTAATGTATGGACGGAAATTGAATATCTACTAGATGGGCTACGTGCTACGAAGGGTGCTCATGTGGAGACTTACTGATGTGTTGTCCTGTTACAAACAAAACGCGGTTAGTTTGCCAACATTTTGGCACTGGCTTTACATATCTATCTTACATATAGTGAATATAAATAAATTTCGTTATAAGGGAAAGACTTTTCGGGCATTCTGTAGTAGAAATAACTTCTAAAGGTTTTTCGATATATCCAATAGTAAGAATAATGTCCAGCTCACAGTTCCAAATAGTATTTAGAAATGATCTGTTGCATACATATTAAATTGGAAAATCACGTTTTTGGTTTAATTTCGTGTAAATTTACGTAGTGTTGTGGTATAAATTTGTTTAAAATTTATTTTATATCTATGAAATTGCCAGGTTAAACTGATTCATTTCAATCGAGTGGCATTGTCCTAAGTTTCTGTAATCATATACGTTTAATATATAAAATGTTATATGTACGAGTGATTAATAGTAAATGTTCAGCTGCAAAATGGCAACTCGCCAGACCCATGCACATTTCAACCACAGGACGTCGGGAGAAAGGGGTTTAGTTCATTTCGCCGTAGTTAGCTGTTCACTTGTCGCGTATGTTGTGCAGTATTTTATTCAGTACTCGTAATACGTTTTCAAAGCTATATGTATTTCTCTGCTGTGGACATCCATGCCAAAATTTTCGTATCAAATATGTGGTGTCAGCTTGAGGTAAATAATTAGAAAGTACAAAAGCACTAAAAAATCACAGCAGTAAATGTTATTTAATATTTTTGTGACTTTATAAATTGTGTAGTTGTATTCCTTACGTTCGAATTTCCAAACAATTTTTAAAAATCTTCGCTAGGGCTTCATGAAATGGTTGCAGATAATAATAATTTGGGTATTTTTGTGGAAAAAAAAACCAGTGTAGATCAGGCATGAATACCTGTACGTGTTTATGTATACATACGTAGATACAAATTAAAAACGCTCTGGTGCACTCCCAAACCCTCACATGTTCAGATTGTTAGTTGTTATGAAGTATCAACTTGGCAGTGCACTGGAAATTCAACCACCATATTCAACAAGACAGAGGTAGACGGCACTTCATAAGTATAGTGAAGGAAATAGGTAGAAAATCAGTACAGAATACAGTATTATTCTTCAATAAATTAAAGGTGATTTTTTTTATTTATTCATTGTCACACAAAATTACACTGTACCATATTGTCTTGAGTCGACTATATGGAATATTACACACAAGACCAAATTCTAAACAATTAACATCAGAAAATATGTTTTAATACTTTAAATTTTTCACCAGAATTTTTTTTACTTCTGTCTTGTACACTTTTGGAACATTATGGTAGGCTCTCAAGTATGATTAAGTGATCGAAAACTTTAAACAGTTTTACTATAAAAATAATTTAATAATTTTTATTACATATAAGCGGTTCTTTTGTGAATCTCACGTGTTAAATTTACAAGTGGAACAGTTTGGTATCATGGTATAAAAGAATGAAAGGTTACAATCCAGCTAAGCAAACAGAACATTTATCAATTTCATTAGCCTATGAATTTTAGACACATACAAGGAATAAATTTGGAACCAGCAGGAAATTCATCCTGATCATCTGATAGGTGTTCTCATTAACTTATGAGAGGTCCCCAGCAATTCTATGTCTGCTTTGACCATTTGTGAAGCAAAAGTGGCTAAGTGACATGGTGAAATTCTGCTCATGGTTTTAATTTGAGTACCTCTGATTAAATAAAACGTTTATGTACATAAGAGCAGTTTAAAGTGCTACTAATTTGAAATATGAACTCTATTAAATTATCACTTCATTCAAATTCAATATGTAGCTGCCAAGAAAAAAATTAGAAATTATAATAACAGCGAAAGAGAATTATTACATTTTCATTTGATCAAGAATAAAGTTTGGAATGCCAGTTCACTGTCGTTTGTGATGTTATGGTTATTTACATACAACTAAAACTGCACTAAGTCTCATCTGTCACAACAATATTTTCTTCTATGTCAAGCACGCATTTTCTATTGGTCCAAGAGATGCTTTTATAGTAGCCACACACCGAAATGCAGAGTAGACCTGCTTTGCTGCTCTCACATTGCCAAAACTCTTTTTTGCGGAAACGCTTACTCCGTCTAACAAATTGGTTCTAGGGAGATGCCCTTGTTGCGTCAACTCGAATCAGTACGTAGAATAATTTTTGTAAGTTACTGTATCACATACACAGGAAATTTGGCAATGAAGGCAGTTCAAAGTTAGCAATCTTTAACTGATGAGCAATTGCATTTTTTGTAGTAAAATGTCTAAGTTAATTTAAATCTCCACTACGAAATCTTTATCGAGCAGAGCTACAACTATTTTCCACGTTTATCGTAGAAGTTGCTTGTCAGCCGCGCTCAGAAATAGCTGGCACTCCATAAGATTGTTGATTACAAAGAGAAAAAATCAAACCATAATTTGTCATGTATGGATGTGCAAATCTGTAGTTAAGATTTGTTTATGTGGACTGCCAACTTACACAGTTGAGATTTGTTGCATGCAACCATATTTTACCGAACAGCTTAAGTTTAGTTCGGGGTGAAGTTTTTCATTTTATATAACATTCTTCCCTTCAACTTAAGGCAACGTTATTTATTTTCCTTTTCCAGGCCAGCTGCTTTTCTTTAAGGATTTTGGGATTTCAAGTGTTGTAGGCAAACCAGATGTCCTAGACAAGTTCTCAAACTTTCCGGGTTTAAAAAACTTTGATCGTTTTGAGACGTACAGAAACTGAACGTTATATTGCACAATCATTTGCCTTTAAGTTTTATTGATTTTAATAAACTCTTGTGAGAATAACTTTTATAGGATGTTTCTCATTGGTGTTGCAGTGCTATGTCCTTCCCCTACAGGAATATTAAGTGTTTAGGGACTACTAAACCATAAAGTATAATTTCTTATTGTTTTACTTTCGCTTTCATCATCACCCTCACTACGCATAAAACAGTGGTATTGATGTCAAAATGACGCATCATCGACCGCAGTATATTTGTCGCAGAGCTATACATTCACAAATTCCTTCATGATCAGAAATGATAGTTGTACTAATGGAACAAGGAATCGATTTTTTTCTTGCGCTCCAAATACGCGTACAACATTGTCAGAGAGCAAACCTTTAGTTGCGCTCATAATTTCGAACTTCACAGGCCGTAATTATGCTGCCCTACACCCATGTCACCAAAGTCAAGACACCACACTGTTCACAAAAAATGCATTGCATTTAGTTTGTTGCAGAGAGGACAGTCTGCAACTCTGCACAACCGGTCGCGAGTGCACTCTGCGGGAAGACTGAGCACTGCAGTTTGGGAGGAGGTAATTACCAATCTGTATTTGGTGTGTGAAAGGAAGGAGGGGTGACGGTGTAATACTAAGGGCGACAAACCGTGCAGTTAATACCTTCTTACCAACTCTCTCCCAATTTTCTTTTAGCGTACTCATGTCGCTCATTTCTTATTAAAATGTCTGGTAATTGTTGCGGAGATCTAAGCTTAAAGTCAATTTCTAAGCATTTGATAGCAGAATTATGTACAGGAATTAAGTCTACACAGTGCTGTACACAAATACAAACTAGTTCTTAAATTTCTTCTGGCATACTCTTGTGAAAATATTGAGAAGAATATTATGTACGCTACTTAGTTTCATATATCCCTGAATAATCTGAAGTGCACACAGAAATGTTGGGGAATTTAGAGGAGTTGGTGATAATACTTGCCATATGCTCTGTGAAAATTCTCAGTTTGTTCCAGACTCATCCCAAGATACTGAAATGAAATTCTGGGTAGAATTTTATGTATGTCACCAAGTCGGTTTTGCCCACGAAACAGCTGAAATAAACACAGTAATGTTGGTAGATATAAAGTAACTTCTGATATCACATATGGGATGTTCTGCGCAAGCTTACTCCTTGTTCCAAATATTATTTCATGTTTGTGGCATTTATATGGAACTTCGGGGGATAAATTGTCTTCCAGTTGTGCATAAAATCAAACACGACTGAGACACTGCGAGAATGCTTAAATTATTTGCATTGCTGATCTTTCAGTAGCCCTTTAATCAAATTTCGTTACGAAGGTTCAAATCTCTGCAACTATTCTCTTATTGTTTTCGCTTTATTGTAATTGCAAATTTTAATCAGAAGCTACTGCATGCACGCTCTTAAGCATTTCAATTTAAAAAAAACTGTGTTTTTAGGAATGTTGGTCTATGATGGTCCAGTGCGCATGATTGGAAACAACCTGAACCTTTCATTGGTAACGGGATTTATTATCACACAGGACAGCGGCGTGTCTGGTGATCGAGAAGCAGGAATAGCTTGTTCGCTACCGTCTGATTCTCTTATTGGCGTGAGTCTACCAGCGATTCACTCACGATCATCATCAGATTATGATACGTGTGCAGCGCACTTCCGCACTGTGGTTTAAATCATTGCCAATTACAATACCACAGTAATGTGAAGAAAATATTGTCTGCCAAACATGGCTTTTACTGAAATCGAGAATTTAATCCGGAAGAATAGAGGTAACATACACGAGACTCGTCTATTAACAATTATTAGTCATATTTTTAATACCTTATTAAAATTTTTTGTTTATACACAGTAACTTTACACGTATTTTATTTTCTAAGATGGATAAAAATAATGTTTGAACCCTGAAGATAGAGGGAAATTACAATTACAACATACAAGCTATTTCAGACTGTTCCACAATCGTATATGATACACAGATTACACTGATACATAAAACTGTTTCAGAAGGGTACAATGTGCACAGTTCACTCGGCGATATTTTTGTAAACATATGAGAGCATCACGTTCCCAAGAAACTTTACCTCTCTCTCTATGTACATTTTCTCTTTTAATAGTGAAGGTTACACATTCAGACGAATACCATTGCCAGAATATTAGTTAACTTAGAATATAGTTTCTTAACTTTTTTCTTCACTAACATTTAATTTACAATGATAAAATCACAAATTTTAAAACTTCCCTTTAAAAATAATACACCAAATATTAATCTAGAATTCTAAAGTTAACAGCATATTTTTTGGTATCCAATTACGCCGAAAATTAAAAATGTAATACCCAATGCTGAAATGTTTGTTCTCGACACAGCGGCGTGGCGTGCCCTGCACTATACGGAACGGTTAACTTTGTTTTATGAAAGCTGTATTTAGATTCAGGAAATGTGTTTCTATCATTGTTTTCGTTCGATCCTTCTAACAGAATCCAAACATCTGGATGGAAACGCATTCAAGAGATATATTTGTATTTTTAAAGAGTACTGCAACATGTTATCACCATCGATAAAACTACTTTGCCCCACGCCTAGATTCATTACCTGGTGTGGTGACATCATTGGCCTTGTTGACTAGAGATTGGATTACTGAGCAGACTGTGTAATCTATGGTGAGTCTCTCACAGTACTGCCAGGGTAGAAACACACAAATATCTGTCACTGTTATGTAGGAAATGAAAAAAGACAAATAAAACATTTAGGAAAAAAACACGGGAAGAGATTTAAGACAATGCTACAACGCACGCGAGTTGAAAACGGGTTCGTGTAGTCCGGGGATGATTTCAAGTGTTCATGGTGTAGGAATTCTCGATTCGGGACCGTGGCAACTTTTACAGAGGAAATGTGTGTTATAACGGGAAATATGAGAACTATATGAAACCAGCAAACTGCGGTTACATCAAAAATGTGCTTGGAAGAACATCGTAGAATGCTATCAACCCGTAAGGTAGAATTTCTATAGGAGAGTATAAAGTCATGGAGAGTAAAGTAAAGTAACTGATTCCTATAGGGATATTGGCCAGTATATCTGTCCCTTTATTCGTCGCAAAGAGATCAAGTTCATTTTTGTATTGTGAAGTACGATGGAAGTGGACGTTTCATTATGTCACTGGTACTTGGCTGCAGTTATTTGAATTAATTTATTTATAAAATTGCATTTAGATATTTTATTACGAATATATCTTCCAGCCAACTGAAACCTTCTGTGTGATAGAGATCTGTCTTGTAGACCCGCTGTCTGATTCATGCTGTCGCAGCAACATTGTGTATACGCGGAAGCTGTAACCTGTTTGGACTGTGCACAACTTGGCGAGCAGCGGTTTGCCAGTTGGCGACCCATGAGCT
Source organism: Clitarchus hookeri (assembly GCA_002778355.1). Taxonomy (NCBI): domain Eukaryota; kingdom Metazoa; phylum Arthropoda; class Insecta; order Phasmatodea; family Phasmatidae; genus Clitarchus; species Clitarchus hookeri. The sequence goes on along the minus strand of NQII01001473.1, from coordinate 312,724 downwards.
GTGTGTCGTTAAAAGTGTAACAATTTACGAGTAAGAAGCATGGGAGAGGGGGGATATTACAACATTAGTACAGATTGAACAAATTCTTAGTGGACATACAATGTACTCTTGGAAAAAGGTACAATATGCCGGTCCATCGCTATCTTTTTTCGTTAGGGATCCCACTCCTCGCATAAGAAGAATGACGACGCTTCACCAGCTCGAGTCTATGTCGACTGGCTCTTGGTGAAGCTCAAAGCGGTGCGCAGTTTCTTGCGCACTCGCGGTGAAGTCCACTTGCTCGACGTTCCAATGAAGGGCCGCAGGTCGTTCGGCGACACCCCTTCGTCCACGTCATCGGCCTCCGTCTTGATCTCCATCTTCTGCAACAAAAAGACATTTAAACAGTTTGAAAATAAGCTCGCCAGTCATTAGTAACTGTTTTGTTCAATGTGATAGCACACTTTCGTGAATTAATCCAATAAGAGAGAGAAGTGCAAAAACCACAACCTAATTGAAATACAGTCAGCGACTGACATAAAGCAATTAACTTTTTTAATTAAGCAGTAAATTCATTTTAGGTTATCTTATATTGACGTAAATAAACTAAAATTATTGTTGATCTTTGTAGTATTTAGACGCATTCTGAAGAGTTGCAAAGTATATTATTGAGATAAACTCACACAAGCGCTCACTAACACCCCCCCTCACACCATTTTTGTATTTTCTCCCTGTCTATCCATTTATTATACCGTATAAAAAGCTCGAATACATAAGTGAGAATAATACCATCTATTTAGAAAAAAACTCATAACTGCAGTGGTGTAAAAAACTTGCAAATGGAAAGCCAAGCTGGCTCTTGTACAAAAATCAAACTAAAAAACGTTTTTTCAATGCACTATAGTTAACACTACTAGATGCAAATCTAAGAAATATTCTACCCGGAAGAGTGTACAATTCATTTATTATATCACTGTTTATTGCCATAGCTTGTTTTATAACTCAGAGACTACCAGGAGCACATTAAACTAGAATTAGTGATACCAATCAGTGAAATAAAATTCTCTGACAATCAGTTGACAAGTTTTATCGATTGATGAATCAAGCGAGTGAACTGGGAACAAGTGACTTATAGTAATGAAATTATCGCCATTTATTGGTAATCACACATAAATCAGTGAAATTCAGTTGCCATATGAATAAACTCTATGGCACTAGTTGTAAGTGGCGCAGTTTTCACTGGTTTTCACTGATTTGGCTCAATTTTCACAATTTAAAATTTAGAGTGAAGTTTAGAGCTAATAATGCCATTCGTTCTTTATTTAAATTAATATGTGTTTAATCAGTTAAACATGTTGTGTACCAAAATTGTTAAAAAGGATACGAAGGATTTCTGCTTGGTATGGCAGAAGTTTACGTCGCTGCAAGACTGCAAGACGACGGAAAATTAAATTTTTAAAACGAGCTTGTTTTGCTAATAAACCTTTTCTTCTATATATTTCCATGTAAAGCAACATAATTTCTAATTACGCATTCATAGACGACAATGAATGAACAAAATTTGAAAACAATAGTAAATATTCAAGTTACGTATTCACACATTCACGATGTAAAGTGAATTTCCTCAGCCGTGTGTAAAACAAACTTCACATATTTTTCATAGTGTATTTAAAGATTTATACCTCTTATTTGATAAGTGGCTTTGATAATATGCGTGCCATTAATAAAAAATATTATAATGGAGACAGGGCTATTTTTGAAAACGAATTAACGCTATTTTTTAATAAAACCTAACTTATACACTGAAGAACCAAACAAACTGGTATAGGCGTGCGTATGCACATAACAGAGGTATGGCACTAATCAGAGTAACGCGATGCGGTCGGCAGCTATATCGGTTACTGCTGCTACAATGGCAGGTTATCAAGATTTAAGTGAGTTTGAACGTGGGGTTATAGTCAGCGCACGAGAGATGGTACATAGCATCGGGAATCCGGTAAAACATCACATCTTCGACATCGCTGCTGCCGGAAAAAGATCGTGAAAGAACGGGACAAACGAGGACTGACGAGAATCATTAAACGTGACACACGTGCAACCCTTTCTCAAATTGGCGCAGAATGGATTTGTGGACTGCCCTGCAGGATTCATGATGTGAATTGCCTCCTGCATACCTTCAGACATTAATCGAGTCCAAGCCACGTCGTCTTGCGGCACTTCTGCGTGCTCGCGGGGGCCCTACACGATATTAGGCAGCTTTACCAGTTTTTTTTGGCTCTTCAGTGTAATTCGTAGGGATATTGACATACAAACCAGAATGGTGCTTTATTATATATGATAAAAAACGGAAATATTTAGAATTTATACCTACTCGATAAGTCATAGTGCATTTGTTCAATCTCTTTTTGATTTAGCAATGTAATTATTAAGTAAACCTTTATTACTTAGAAATTAAAATAGATTTTATTCTACCAATTTATTTCTGAAACGTAACTATCTAATTTTTTTAGAGCCTCCTTGCACACAAGTTTACATACATAATGTTATTTAAAAAAAAATGTAATTTGGTTAGCGTTGTTTGATTTCTGTACAACTAGAGACTCAAGAAAANTACATAATGTTATTTAAAAAAAAATGTAATTTGGTTAGCGTTGTTTGATTTCTGTACAACTAGAGACTCAAGAAAACACAATTTAAACAAATTTTCAAATGCGTTATTCATCATAAAAATAGCTCAAAACAAAACGATAATTCACAAGAGACGAAGGTTGGTATACAGCATCATGACGGGTAGTATTGCAACTGACTTAAGGATGCCTACGATTGGTCGCGTAGAACTGCAACCACGGAACTCTTAACACCGCTACAACAGTCGTAACATTAAAGGATAGTAGGACGAATATGTATGCAGTATTACCAGTCGGTGTGAGAACTAAATATTCATGTCATTGAGTGCTGTCTATTCGCAGCATTTTCGCACTTTTTGAATAAAACTTTGAAAAATCACCCCGTGTATAACGCGATTGGTTGTTTCCTAAATATGTCATGTATCATGAGGGATTTACTTTTATGTTGGTATAAAAGTACCTTATTAGTTGTTGAGGCAACCACCATGATAGGGGTCGCTAGGGTGTAACATAAGGGCCATGAGGTTATGGGTTGCAGTGAGTGAGAGAAAAGATTTGGGTGGCTCTAAACAGCGAGGTTTTGAGAGCCATAAGGGTGATTGAGGTGAGTATGGAGCAGTGCCGGAATGGAAGGGTGGGGGAAACTGGAGATCCCCGAGAAAACCTGCTGACCAGCGGCATCGTCCGGTACGATTCACACATGCGAAAATCCGGGAGTGACCCGGGAAGGGATTGAATTCGGTTCGCCTTGGTGGGAGGCGAGTAAGCTAACCGCATAGCCACCGCGGCCGCTATTCTGAATTGAAAATTTGGGTAATTTATAGACTCGTGTGCCGCTTTTGTTTATCTAAGTCTGGGTCGGATTGACGTGTAAGTTACTCTCCTTCCGAATGCATTTATGGCATAAAAACCAATGCAATCTATAACAAAATAGTGAAAGCAATTAATTGCAGAATATATTACAAAGGAAGAAAATGCAAAATTGACACCCTAGTCACGATAAAATAAATATTAAACTCAACCAATATGGCATCTTTCACGCACTGGATCTTGCTTAACAAGGCGAAACGGGTAAGAGCGTATTTACAAAAAAAATCGAATTATTGCTCTTAGTAGAAAATCCACTAATTTTACAAATCTTTGTTAGTTTACTGCAAACAATGTTTCTATTAATCTTTTACTGAAATCTGAAATGTATTTTACATTATACGGCATGTATAGCTTTCAGCAATTAGCACTAACACTAACACACAAACAAGCCGGTTACCAACCAGCTGATCACAGGCATTCCAAATGATGCTATTTTTTTGTGACACCGCTACAATGTTGGAAGTTATACATCTTTATTAGTGACTTTCGCAGTTAAAACAGAGTATTAATGAATTTGCGAACGACGCACATCTTCGTAAATTATGGTTTAAAACTGTTTTGGTTGATGGAAATCAGTTTATTACAGTGATAAACATGGGAATCGCTAAATGTAGTGATTTACTTACAGCATTATGTGTGAAACTTACTTGAATTATGAGACGAAGCAGCAGATGCTGTGTCTCCAGCACGCCAGAAATATCCTTGAGCCTTCGTTTCTGCTTTCCAAGTTCCTCGCTGATATAATCTTCATGGTTATCCAATACCACGTCCAAACCTTAAACAACAAGTGGACACTTAAACTTTTATCACTTTGTTAACAGACGACATGCCATTATTTGTTAACTTCTCCTGTTTAACCTTATTCACCTGAACAATCATAGAATTTCCCGCGCAAAGATAAAGCTAAACTGAAGTGTTTGGAAAAAGCAGATTGTCAGGTAACTATTACACCGCGAGGAAACTTAAATAACCGAATCATTCCCAGTCAATATTGAATTAAGCAAGTAACTGCAAATGCACCACATTAAAACGTCTAAATAACAATGTAGACAATATACACCATTTCCCAATACAACGACTAAAATATTCTTAAAATAGAATTTTCGTTCATATTCACACTAATTGCATGATAAATATTCAACGTTGCAACTTACATAATAGATTACGGTGTAGTTAGAATACCAGTTACTGCCCCACATTCGGAGTGTCTGAATAACACACAACGAGCCGTTCAGTTATTTTTAATNTAGTTAGAATACCAGTTACTGCCCCACATTCGGAGTGTCTGAATAACACACAACGAGCCGTTCAGTTATTTTTAATAACATTGAGTTACAAAACATGGTCATAATTACTTTACCGACGATTAATTGCGTATCATTAGACCACATAAATATTTTTCAGTTCGCGTTTCATACGAAAATCAGATAGCGCAAGTTTCAAGGGCCCAAATCTGTGATACCGACCATATGTTGTAAAAAATGGAAAAATTAATTTCGTATATTAGCTCCACATTTCCCTGTGAAATTGTGATGCTAAACAGCATTTTACTTTTTAATATTGTAAATAGTAAATTATTGTCTAATTAAGTACGATGTACTGTCGTTAAGAAGTGCTTTGTGGAACATTTTATTATAGGCGTACTTCGAAAGAATTCTTATTCTAATAATCCTCCAANGTCGTTAAGAAGTGCTTTGTGGAACATTTTATTATAGGCGTACTTCGAAAGAATTCTTATTCTAATAATCCTCCAATAAAACTGCCTAACTCAATTAATTAAATCGAAGGCTTGTTGAAATAAAAAATGAAAATACGTTGGTCACTGACAACTCACAAAAATTATTCGTCGCACTCATGCTCACACTTTAAGTCCTAGTGCTCGCATAAGTGAGGGTATGATGATAATGACGTTTGGGTTTTGCGTTATGCACAGAAAGATCAAGGATGATGGAACTTTCGTGATTACAGTGGGCTCTAAACCGCGTAAGTATATAATCGATGCTTAAAAGTTAAGCCACGCCGAAGTCTGGCGCTAGTCATCATCGGTCTGGCGAGGCCACGAGAGAGTGATAGAATAAATGATTGTTCACCAACGTGAAACGCTTTGATCCGTGAAGAATAATTGCTGCTCGAAGAATTATCCTGCACTTTCCCTCCACACATACCAGAGAATAATCTTTACAGCTTTAGGCCAGCAGAAGTACCAAAGAGTAATTCAGCTCCCCCTGTGGTGTAGGTGTAGTGTTGGTAATTGATTCTAGTCTCACTTCAGTCGTCGACTCGGCTCACCTGCCGTTTCCAAGCAAAACTCCGGGAAGTCAGCAAACAGTAAGTCTATACGAAACCCCGCAGTCGAGGTTGCAAAGGAATCATTTTCCTCGGGAATACGGTTTTGAGTGACTTGTAATACAAGTGTATCTAAGTTTAGGGCAATTTTATTACGGAAGTCGCAACTCTCACAAGTTAAATAAAATAAATATACACTACAAATTAGTTTGTCAGCAGACTATTAAGACAATTAATATTTACCAATATTGAAAAGAGAATGTTTGTCAAAACTGTAAATATATTATAGTTTACGTGCATTATAAATATGTTTTTTNTACCAATATTGAAAAGAGAATGTTTGTCAAAACTGTAAATATATTATAGTTTACGTGCATTATAAATATGTTTTTTGGCACTTCATGATTAAATATTTTGCGTATGATCACGAACATTACTGATAGTTCATTTTGTGTGGAATACGAAATAAATTAATTATCACTCTTTCGCTGTTCACTCAATAACGGTAACACTTGCAGATNTACCAATATTGAAAAGAGAATGTTTGTCAAAACTGTAAATATATTATAGTTTACGTGCATTATAAATATGTTTTTTTGGCACTTCATGATTAAATATTTTGCGTATGATCACGAACATTACTGATAGTTCATTTTGTGTGGAATACGAAATAAATTAATTATCACTCTTTCGCTGTTCACTCAATAACGGTAACACTTGCAGATTAATTTTAGGAAGAAAATGCCAACATCATTTAAATTTAAGATATTTACTTGTGTATTATTTATGCCGTCCAATATTGCATTTTTCATGCCAGTACGCCAACATCACATTAAAACATGCACCATAACTTTGACCGCTAATTGTAAAGAACTTGAGTACGTGTAAGTGTCCTCACCGTCATCAGTGAAAGGATTGAAGAACCACTTCCTGAGCACGGCATCTATGAAGCCGAGTTTGCACTTGGCGTCGTTGGGGTACTCGATGAGCTCTTGCCTGTCCACCTTCTCCAGCAAGAAGCGAGGCAGCTTACTCTCCAGTTCCGTGTGCAGAACCACCTCAAGGAAAACAAAGTGGTGAAGAATTTGAACCGCGCCCTCACGCCGCATTCGACATTGCCACCGTTGTGCGTGTCCACATTGCTGTGAGAAGGCTTGCAAAGTCCAAGTTACAACTTTATGCAATATGAAACCAATTAAGAACATTGAAGCTAAATGAATGCACGTTGTTATGCGAAATAGAAGCAAACAGTTCCTGCAACCTGCTAACAACGAACACCAACATTGTTACGCTAATATTACATTTCCCAGAAAATAACGCCAGCGTGAAAGAGGAAGATCTCAAGTTTCCTTTTGTGTGTAAAAAAAAAAAAAAAAGATGTCAGAATAGGGCTACAAATTTTCAGGTTAGTTCACTTACTGAACTACACAACATGTTCTCGAAAGTATGTTACAACTTATGGTAAAAGATTTCATATAAAAACCAAGTTGAAAAGATGTTAATTAATTGCGGTCCAAAGCGATTGATAATATTTATATTCACCCTCTAAAATGGTAAAATAATAATCAATTTGTTAAAAATATTGGAAACTATTAAATATTAAATAAGAAAAACCCGCACAATGTATCGGCAAATTAAAGGATAATTGTAAATAACATCCACAGTGAGAAACAAAATATATGTTGCTACATTCGCATTGCAGTAAATGTGGTAGCCCTAAGTAGTTGCTAAAATTACAAGACGGGTTGTTAATTGCCATTTCCAGATTAACATAAAGGATGACTTGTTGTAAACTATAATCCGCTCCGATTGCAAGAAAACTGCTACCGCAAACAAGTGTGACTGTCCAATACTCCGGTGGTAGGCAACACGTTTACCAACACAAGCTGTTCAGTTTACCTACCACTAAGTTATTGGATGGTACTAATAATTCAGAATCATTTTAGCTGCTAAATTTTCTTTAAAGAAATTTCAGAGTGATCTCCAAACAAGCATAATACTTTATCTTTATTAGAGGGCCATAGAAATATAGGGTCACTGCTTAAAATCACGTCCAGTCGAGTCACCGAAGGAAATAGTACACGCTAGTTGGGCACTTTGTGCGTAGAGGTGATAAGACAAGTGGTGAGAAAGCAAGAATCAGCCTTAGACCTCACGCGTTTCGAGGACTCGAACACACAAAATAGCTGTAGCACTTTTGAAACTAAGTTTCGAAGAATATCACTCTTCACAACTAAATTTATGCTACAGTACACACTGCCATGCAGACTCCGAGTTAAGTTGGCAACGAATTAATAAAAATAGTTCTGAGACTTGACGCTGTACTGCGAATGTAATGTAAGTTGCGAATGTAATATTTTTTTAAAATTATGGCTACTAAAGTTAGTGTTTCTTGTTTAGAAATCTTTAGAGTACGAATTCGCATACTAGTAGCCAATTTATATTTATAACAATTCCAAGATCTCACATGGATGGCGCCCGAACAAAGTGATAAGGCTCGTGGCAATGCTAATATAACATATGGCGAAATCATATAAAATGAGGAGAAAAGTAGATCCCAATCAGTGCTTTCAAAAGTGCTCAGTTAACCGTGAGCAACATATTCAATGCATAGACTCACGATGAGGTAGACAGCTTATTTGTCTTCTGCGCATGTACCCAACATTGACCTACCTCAAAGGAGCACAACTGTCAANTATATTCACCCTCTAAAATGGTAAAATAATAATCAATTTGTTAAAAATATTGGAAACTATTAAATATTAAATAAGACAAATCCGCACAATGTATCGGCAAATTAAAGGATAATTGTAAATAACATCCACAGTCAGAAACAAAATATATGTTGCTACATTCGCATTGCAGTAAATGTGGTAGCCCTAAGTAGTTGCTAAAATTACAAGACGGGTTGTTAATTGCCATTTCCAAATTAACATAAAGGATGACTTGTTGTAAACTATAATCCGCTCCGATTGCAAGAAAACAGCTACCGCAAACAAGGGTGACTGTCCAATACTTCGGTGGTAGGCAACACGTTTACCACACAAGCTGTTCAGTTTACCTACCACTAAGTTATTGGATGGTACTAATAATTCAGAATCATTTTAGCTGCTAAATTTTCTTTAAAGAAATTTCAGAGTGATCTCCAAACAAGCATAATACTTTATATTTATTAGAGGGCCATAAAAATATAGGGTCACTGCTTAAAATCACGTCCAGTCGAGTCACCGAAGGAAATAGTACACGCTAGTTGGGCACTTTGTGCGTAGAGGTGATAAGACAAGTGGTGAGAAAGCAAGAATCAGCCTTAGACCTCACGCGTTTCGAGGACTCGAACACACAAAATAGCTGTAGCACTTTTGAAACTAAGTTTCGAAGAATATCACTCTTCACAACTAAATTTATGCTACAGTACACACTGCCATGCAGACTCCGAGTTAAGTTGGCAACGAATTAATAAAAATAGTTCTGAGACTTGACGCTGTACTGCGAATGTAATGTAAGTTGCGAATGTAATATTTTTTTTAAATTATGGCTACTAAAGTTAGTGTTTCTTGTTTAGAAATCTTTAGAGTACGAATTCGCATATTAGTAGCCAATTTATATTTATAACAATTCCAAGATCTCACATGGATGGCGCCCGAACAAAGTGATAAGTCTCGTGGCAATGCTAATATTACATATGGCGAAATCATATAAAATGAGGAGAAAAGTAGATCCCAATCAGTGCTTTCAAAAGTGCTCAGTTAACCGTGAGCAACATATTCATTGCATAGACTCAAGATGAGGTAGACAGCTTATTTGTCTTCTGCGCATGTACCCAACATTGACCTACCTCAAAGGAGCACAACTGTCAAANGATGAGGTAGACAGCTTATTTGTCTTCTGCGCATGTACCCAACATTGACCTACCTCAAAGGAGCACAACTGTCAAAGTCGCATGATGAACGAAATTGCTAAGTTCTTAATTTGAAAAAGACAAGTTCTTTTATATGAATAAAATACTTTCACAAATTTGAATAAAATAAAATTTCATTTCAAATTGGTTAGAGGAAGTACAGAAACATCTCAAGGCACTGGTTTACTAAGNATTTGAATAAAATAAAATTTCATTTCAAATTGGTTAGAGGAAGTACAGAAACATCTCAAGGCACTGGTTTACTAAGAAGTATTCTAACCTCAAATCCAATCCACGCCATTTTTACTAGACGTAATGGCAGAAAAGCAGTTCAATGTTGGGACACGGAGACTGGTCGTGCGCAGCCAGCGAGATNATTTTTACTAGACGTAATGGCAGAAAAGCAGTTCAATGTTGGGACACGGAGACTGGTCGTGCGCAGCCAGCGAGATAAGAGGGACCTCATCTATAGCCTATGATTGAATATGTACAAAGAGGCAGGCGAACAAGCGCACGGCGACAGAGGTAGTGTCGTGCTGTGGGGTCACCTGCATGGCGAGCCGCTTGAGCTGGGCGTTCCTGCGGACGGACTCGATGTCGCCGACCGCAAGACCGATGAGCAGGTTCATCAGCAGGATGGGCATTAAGATCATGAAGAGGCCGAGGATGAAGAAGGAGGGCAGCGGGTAGGGCAGCATCTTGTCGTCGTCGTCGTCCGCCGTCCGGAAGTACGGCTGCACGTACGTGCCCAGGAAGTCGATCTCGCCGAGCATCATGGCAAACGTGCGCATCAGCGACATCGGCACGCTGCTGAACGACACGTGGTTGCCCTGCCCGCACACCACACGCACAGTTCACATTGAAATACTTCTTGAAGTCCTCATTCGACATACGAAAGAACTCTTCCGTGCATTACAGTTAAGGATTAAGGGCAATGTTATATTAGATATAATTGATAGTTTAAATGGACAGATTTCATTGTTAGCATAGTGAATAAATGCACGGAATTAGGGTATCACTAACAAATAATAATCACAGAACAAGATAACGAGAGCTAAATAGGATCACGGATAGAAGTTTTTAAATCATCGGTGACAGACAGTAAGCAATTTGACCGAAATGGAAAATTTTAAGCAGAATACGAACACAACACAAAACAAGAACCGTGAATACCAATCAGAAATATACAATAACCTCATCAACTTAAAAAATAAACTGTGCTAAATCCATTTTTTCCTGAATTTTCTTTGTTTTCATATTTTATTGATTGTTGTTCATAGCCTATGTGTTTTTTGTCGTATTTGTTCCAATTTTTTGACTGCTTTCGTCATTTTGTGGGCGTCACCTTGTCTTTTTTTNTATGTGTTTTTTGTCGTATTTGTTCCAATTTTTTGACTGCTTTCGTCATTTTGTGGGCGTCACCTTGTCTTTTTTTAGCTGAACGTATTAATTTTTTTATTAGCAATGATGTTATATATTCCAGATTGGTTTCCGCTATGATCATTCATTTTTGTATCTGTTTCTTTTCAGAGTTTTTCAGCTTTCGTCGGATGCCTTATAGTCTTGTGTTGATGTAATANTTCAGCTTTCGTCGGATGCCTTATAGTCTTGTGTTGATGTAATACTAAGTAATATGAAACCTTTTGCTTCCTAGTTCTTAACGTCTTGCTCTGTGTTGTTGTGTCTTATTTCCGTTAAACATTTTGACTTATGTTTGGCAATGGACACAGTCCATTTAACAAGTCAAAGTTGTTACTCTGTGGAGGTGGTTACAAGTCAGCTTTCGATGAGAGGAATCATGCAAAAAATAANTTAACAAGTCAAAGTTGTTACTCTGTGGAGGTGGTTACAAGTCAGCTTTCGATGAGAGGAATCATGCAAAAAATAAGGTAAGGCAAATATGTACGTGAAAAATAAAAACATCTGTATGAAGATGTGCAACAGGTGTGAGGGAGTGACGGGATTTGCTCGTCGTTCCTGAATGGTGATATGGAATGTGACTCCAATATGAAGCCGTGATGGAATGTAAAGGCGGAGGACAAGGGTGCACGTCAAAAAAATTCCGCCTTGCCTGGGACAAATCCTGAATCGCTTTGGAGGTATGCAGGTCCATTATCTCTGCAACCATGGTTGTCCTATAAATGCATGTAAACAACTTGGTTTATTTCGCATGTAAGTTGCCTCCTGTTTACTGGAAAGGCTTCAATAACAAAAAATAATCAATGAAAATAAATTAAAAATGCATCCATCTCTTATTGACGGAAAGGCTGATAGGTGATTGCTTACAAGTTACTCAAGAACATGACCAAGTACTGAATACAATTATGCCTTATATATATATATATTTAAGAGCCAAACTGGAAAAAGGAACCTATATAACCGTGTATTAACACTTGAATCACAAAATTATTTGTGGGGTGAATTTTTCCCTGAGTTATTTCTGACTCTGTAGAATTGTAGTTTTTATGCATANAATCACAAAATTATTTGTGGGGTGAATTTTTCCCTGAGTTATTTCTGACTCTGTAGAATTGTAGTTTTTATGCATAGGAAAAAATATTGGAAAGTAATGTTTAGGAGTATTGCCTGTTATTGACAGCATTTGTAAAATTTCCTACGCATAGTNGGAAAAAATATTGGAAAGTAATGTTTAGGAGTATTGCCTGTTATTGACAGCATTTGTAAAATTTCCTACGCATAGTAACAACCTACACAAGTATGCTACTAGTTGCATGAAAATGTGTTTCACGATTTCTCAACGTTACATTGAAAACAACACACAAACCTTTGTTGTGGTGGCATTTAGTCCACTATCACCCTTACGGCTATCAGGCAACTGCAAGACCCTGGATTACGGTCATACTACTTAAAATAGTCTATAAGATAATAATTTATAAATAATCTATACAATGACCCAATATTATAAGCACTGAAAAACTTCGAAACTGCGTGCATTAACGTATTGTAGGTACTGCGAAATGCCTACACTTTTGGAAACAGTTCATCATTTTTAATTTTTATACTAATGAGAAAAACTGCGAAGTAAACGGAAAAGTACTAACCCTTGATAAAAGAATGTAGAAGGCTAAGCCGAACGCTATGATGAGGATGGAGAAGACCAGCAGCACCTTTATCAGTGTTTGCAGAATCTCTAGGAACATCACAACGTATATCCCTACTTGATCGAATCTGTTAACCAAAACGTAACACAGAGACCAACAACAATACAATTNTGAACCAAAACGTAACACAGACACCAACAACAATACAATTAAGTTTGTTCGTTGTTTCATTAGATATGCATTAAGTTAATAATACTGCACTAATTTGTCAGATATGAATTATTCAGTACTTAAGTCACAGTGCATAATAAATATACGTTAATCAAAAACATTACTAAAATATTTTTGTTCACATATATTTAGAGATTTTTACTAATTGTAACTGTAATTTACCTAACTCTAGAGAAAACGTCAATATCACATATACAGGTATTGCGTTACTCAATAATTTTTGCATTACAGTGAATTATGCAACACATTTTAAGGTATAATATGAAATGATAAATTGTATAAAACAAACACAGAACATCTGCAGCACACACGTATATAGAAGGTAGATTTTAACAAAACCTACAAAGTAATATAAGTGGTACGGAGGAGGGCTACTCAAGTACACAGCTGAAACGTCTCTTTGCAAAGCTGCACCCTTGAGCAGAGGATCTGCAAACCGCCTGTAAGTAGGCTACCTGCTATGAGAGTGATGCAGGCGGATTGCATCTCCAAAGGCGTGACATGAGATGGAGATACAACTACTCTGCAGCACATCCACAGTGGGTGTCCTGCTGCAGGCGATTAGCAGACACCCTTCACAAAGCTGCAGAACTGGAATTAGATGCCACTGCCAATTACTTCATTTATGAAAGCTGCTTTCCTGGACACGCTCTATCAGCCTTAAAAACTTGTCGGTGTTCTTCAGACTCATATTTTATAAATAGATGGGTACTGTCAATTCGGGTGCTATGGTTTAAAAAGGAATGCAAATTATCAGTGAGGTTACGGGGTATCGTATTCCCAAACTTCCACGCCTTCCTACTTCTCAGTTATATTGTTAGATTTATCGTGCCAAGTATTTTAATATGTGTGTTTTGTTGAAATTTCCGGATCCCCATTATGTTAATTTATAGTCATTTCTAATTTACATGTTCACCGTGACAGTACACACTAAGGCATTATTACACTCAGTGGTTCACGTTCAACCCCTCCTAGCTCACGCTAAATTTTCTAGCTAGGACTCTGCTTAACATGTGTTTCGAAGCCCGGTTTAATTATGACATCTGCAATCTTTTTCTGCGCAACCGTACTGTAAAAACACAAATTTTAATAACTTACACTTTCTATCACATATAACGTATGAGATCGTTTTCTTTTTGCCATTATGTTTCATGTTTATGAGAAATTTTAGCTATTCTACAGTTACCAAATCAAACGTACAGGTTGTAACGCAAGAAAACAGACAGTATCCGGTAGGCATCTGAACATGCGTATATTACTAAAGGACAATCCCTCCTTTACCCTCTTCATAACTTGTCAGCGTCACAACACGTCAAACGTTACGCTTGTGCGGTAACGTGCAAGTTGCTTTAGGCAAAAACCATCTAAGCACGTGTTTTTTATATATGCACTTATTAAACGTAGTTATTTTGGCCTCCGTCGATGTAAAAATTCTCATATGTTTTTCTTTCTATTTTTTAAATTTTATTACGTTATCGTATTTACAGCACTGCTTCTCTCCCATCACTCCTGCGTAGCATAGCCTATGCCACCAGTTCGTTTATCTTCAAAACTATTTCTTCCAGGAAGTTATAAAAGTATTTAAGATCATTTACCTACAATATTATTACAGCTGTGTTACGTATAGTCCGATGCATAGTTCTTCAACGATATTCAAACATAATTTTCTTCATCATCAAACAGCTGTATGTTACGTTAGCATACTCGATATTTAAATTATCGTTATACTCGTACGTAAATAATTTTGTACATAAGCCTACAACCTGCATCATGATTTCCCTTCTCCATTTATCCTTAAATATTTTTACCAAAATGTTTGCTCCCAGCAGAGTAATATAAAAGATCAGAATGGCAGATATTAATTTAGAAATCATCGAAATAAAATATTTTCTACAACCACGTCATATGTGAGTGTGTGCACACATGCCATAAATAAAGCATGCTTTAAAGTTATTTACATTATTGAAATGTTTAATGCGCCTGATTTTTAAGCCGGATGGCTAAACAGGGACGGCCTGTCAATCTTATATCTGCTTNTATTGAAATGTTTAATGCGCCTGATTTTTAAGCCGGATGGCTAAACAGGGACGGCCTGTCAATCTTATATCTGCTTTGCTTGCCCACAATAGCACCTTGTTTCTAAGGAAATATTATGTGCTCTCTATATTTATGAAACAAAGGCTTTAATCCTTTCAGTCACAGTGTCCTGTATATGGGATGTTTCATATGAAGTGGCTTTAATGGTCTGAACTGTACACAGTAGAACATACCGTCCAATGAGAAAGGTTCCCTACTTGTGGGAAACATCATTCGCTGTTGAAACTATATTCCGTAGCCTTATAAACCGCTGCTGCCAGTAAGATNTCCCTACTTGTGGGAAACATCATTCGCTGTTGAAACTATATTCCGTAGCCTTATAAACCGCTGCTGCCAGTAAGATTAAGCACGGACAAATTTTTATTGTTTCCAATGTATAACAAAACGTCGTATCTATATCAGTACAGTTCCGAACAAAAATTTGTTTGTAGCAACGCCTGAAATTATACATTTATCTGTGACTGAAATGGTTAAACCATTATACTTACTGGCCGAACATTTAATATTAGGGAAGAAAAACAGATTAGACGATTTCATGGACGTGCTACCAAACCCACACACATATGATTTCTTAATTCGAAGTATCACACACGATATAGTAATGGTTAACNCATGGACGTGCTACCAAACCCACACACATATGATTTCTTAATTCGAAGTATCACACACGATATAGTAATGGTTAACATTCATGCTTTAAAGGAAACACTAGTGTCTTCGTAGTAGATGGCAAAAGTGTTTTCTCTAAAGCTCCTCTCGCACTGTCAAATTTTTCCGTCAAACTGCTTCCAATAAGTTTGGTCAAATAAAGTTGGGCAGTTATGACGTCATCGAAACTTCATAAACGCNTTCCGTCAAACTGCTTCCAATAAGTTTGGTCAAATAAAGTTGGGCAGTTATGACGTCATCGAAACTTCATAAACGCCGCCATATTTGTCTGAGAAAGTTGGATGGCTTCAGTTTACATCAAACAATGAAAGATTGGACCGGTTCTAAAATTTCTTTGATGTTTGACGGTCTCAGCTAATCAGAATCGTGCACGACAAAAATTGACGCCAAGAAACTTTAAAATAACGAACAATTGCAGGAAACNCAGCTAATCAGAATCGTGCACGACAAAAATTGACGCCAAGAAACTTTAAAATAACGAACAATTGCAGGAAACGAATTAGGCAATGAAGATAATTAATTTATGTAGAATCTATCTGGGCATGAATACTATTTTAAGTTAATATTGAACATAATATAGGCATTAAATAGGCATTAAAATTCACTGTGCAGGAAACATCTTTGATAAACAAAATTTGAATTTAGTAAAGAAGCTAAAATAAATTACAACTTTCCTTACATTTATGGACTGCATGGAAAAAACAAAATCAAAATTTAAAAAAAAAATTATTTTAAATAATAATTCAAATTGTATTTTTTTAGTAAAATATTTTTACAGTGTGGCACGTTTTCGGACATATTCANTATTTTAAATAATAATTCAAATTGTATTTTTTTAGTAAAATATTTTTACAGTGTGGCACGTTTTCGGACATATTCAAAATTATTTGATACAATTTGTTGAAAGGAAAATTTTGATGGCCATATTTTGTCTTAAAATTGTATTGTGAAATATAGTTGAAGGCGAAAATTAGATAGTGTGACAGGAGCTTAAGTGATGCTACCTTTGCAGATAGAGCAGGAGGTTGAACCAGCAGAGAAAGACGGTGAGGGAGGCGCAGGCGAGCTGCAGCTCCTCGTAGTCGTCGAAGAAGACGGGCACGACCATGATGACGGCGGACATGTAGAGGAAGAGCGATATGAAGTTGGCCGGGTCGAGCAGGTAGTGCCACTTCTGCTGGTACAGCTGCAGAACTTCTCTCAGCGTGTTCACCGCCACGTACGTCACGATGAACACGGCGCATATGATCATCACCGGCGAGCCTTTGTTGATGGGGTGCTGGATCCTCTTCAGCTGTTCACGAACATGCACGCAACGTCATTATTACAGTCTATTCACGGTTGCTTCCAACTTTTCGGAAGCCCTGAAAAAGTTTTACTTCCAGGCTATTCCTCCGCCTCATGCAAACAAAGATTAACCGAGTCTAGTAAATTACACCAAAGGAACAACACAACGCATTCGTGCACACTCAGTGTAATAATTTTTTTTCCTGAAAACTATTTCTTACTAGGCATTACCAACACACCTATTTTCAAACAGTTTTTACTGACATTATTTGTAAATCACATTATGTAATTTAAAGACCAAATATAATTAAAAATTCAGTTCAACTAAAAACAAGGTACTTTAATGAAGTATAAAACGCTTGTAATGCGTGACATATTTAGGAAAGGACCAGACACGTCGTACATGGGGTGATTTTTCAAAGGTTTGATTCAAAAAGTATGAAGAAACCCGCGAATAGACTATAGCTGTCCACAGTTAACTGAGTCCTTTTGAAAGAACTACTTGACATCTAATTTTCTCCTCATTTTGCATTCTTCCACCACATATAACATTTATATTGCTATTAGCCTAATGATTATAGTCTATTCGCAGTTTCTTCACATTTTTTGAATCAAACCTTTGAAAAATCACGCCATGTATGAAGTGATTCGTTTTTTCCTAAATATGTCATGTGTCACAAGCATTACGTATATACTTGTGCAAGCATAAAGGCACTTTAATTTTGCTTCAGTTGAACCGTTAATTATATTCTATCTACAATTATAATATTTAATTTACAATTAATACGAATAAAACAGGGAAACAGAGGTGTGTTGATAATGCCTAGTAAGAAATAGTTCTTACGCAGTGTATCATTAAACTCATTGCGAAAAAATGCGCTGTGTTGTCCTTTGGTGTAATTTACTAGACTCGGTTAATCTTTGTTTGCATGAGGCGGAAGAATATTCTGGAAGTAGAACTTTAACAGGGCTTCAGAAAAGTCAGAAGTAATGGAGAATGGATTATATCTATACGTCACTCAAGTGAAAACGCGAAAATGCTAGGAATCTATGAACCTAGCTGTCTTACTAGCATGCGAATGCGTACTGTAAAGTATATAAAGCAAAATAACTCGAATTTTTTTTAACACATACTAAAATTAATGTGATTTTGCAGTAAATACTAATTCATGGGTATTTGATTACTCTTGGAGGAATTTACTGTAATAAAAAAATATATATACTCTATATGACTGAAGGTATTTGGAGAATGTAAATACAAAATGCAGTCTGTTTAATAATCTATTTACTCTGATGAACAGAGTTTATTTATTTTTGAACCATCCAAAAATATTATTTCTGATCACCTAGCACTGTGTTCATAAACATGGAATTTTTTGTTACTTATCTCTCATCAGACAGCAGTTTATGCCTTCGTAGTAATCACGTCTCGTGTACCGTTACCCATAAACTTCTTGATGTAGGTAGGTTGGGCGTAACTCTTCGTTAACAGAGAGGTCATTAGAGACTGAGGAAGTTGCTCAGAGAAGCAGGGACGCGGAGATAATACGCCATGGCCTATAGTAAGGAGCCATCCCAGCATTCTACTGGAGCGATTTTGGGAAACAACGGAGAACAGAAATCAGGATGGCCGAACTGGGAATCAAACCCTCCTCCCGAACGCTAGTGCAGTGTGTTATGGCTGCACCCCGCCCCGCGGTCGGTACGAACCTCCTTGAGGAAACTGGGATTAGCTGTGTTGTTGTCGGCGGCCGTGCTGCTCGCACGTCCTGCCTGATCCTCGAGCTCCTCCATCTGGTCCTGTATCTCCATCAGCTCGGCGGCGAAGAAGGTGACGAAGGCCAGGAATATGGTGTAGAGCAGCAGGTTGACGAGGTGGAAGTACTTGCCGTAGGCGTTCCACTTCATCTGCAGGTACTTCTGGCTGAGCGGGTGTGCCAGCTGCTCCACGCGCCCGTGAGCCACCATCGCCTGAGCACACAGCACACTTCACCGATCAAGACTTTTCACCTGCGGTGAATTACATTCACACTTGGGATACGCATCAAGTTACAGCCAGACTTACATTACATTCAGTTATAAGACAATCAGAACTTAGGTTCTTTATTAGTTTGTACCCATGCAATTTATAAATACACTTTAATTACATGTCGTTAAATGTCACAAATCAAGTGGATTTAGACTAATAGCGGGGGAAAAAATAATCATATTCCTACTTTTTCCAACATTGTTTGCCTACTGCGTATTATTTATTTTTATGATTGTAATAAAAAATAATCAACCTGACGTTTACACTGGGATTAAATATACTCTCCAGTTGAAAATTAAAGCAGCAATAATGCAAAATTACAAGTGATAACATAACTATTTTGAATATGAACAATGTTCTTTAGTGATACGTTTCACTACGCGACACAGACTGCTCAAACACTCCACAGCATAAATGTTATACAGGAGCAAGCGAATCGACAATGAATTGACTAAAATGCTGGTGAGGATGTCCCCTGCATCCTTAATGTGGTAAGTGGGCATTGGCAGTTATTGCAAGACCGAAAAAGAATCGACATATCATAAATAATCCTGTCAACATTACACAGTCCTTCTGAAAGGCGACGATGATAATTTACCATTTCAACAATTCAAAACAGCATTTTTCAAAAATTTAACTTGCGAAGGTAAACTTGATCAGCGGAAGTAGCTCCTGTAAAGACGCCATAAACAAACGCGTTAGTTATATTTTAGCCACGCGACTGCACTGAATGCAAATAATAGTTTGCTAATTACTCAACCATTTGAATAAAAAACTATAAGTTTGCTTACAAGTAGGAGTACGTCACACCAAATTTCACAGTGTTTTAACTTATAGTGTTTTCTTCCTGCGATGTGTTTGGTCACCACAGAACCAATTTTGATACTTTCGATCACGAAGACACATCATAATTCGGTGATACTTCTGTGTCAAACCACAACAAAAGGCTACAGGTCAGCCTGGAGTTGAGACCAGGAAACAAATATTTATTCCAAGTATTTTTAGGGCATTGAAAAAACTCTGAGTCAAATAGTTTAATTAACGTTATTCAACACTTAATGATGAATAAAGTAACATTAATATGACCAGCAAGGCAGCGATGTAATCACAAGTGTTAGCTGCTGAAATTCCAAACAAATTCTAGAATCATTCGCGCTGATATTCTATATNGCAGCGATGTAATCACAAGTGTTAGCTGCTGAAATTCCAAACAAATTCTAGAATCATTCGCGCTGATATTCTATATGGTATTTGCTTACTGAGACTAGTTAGATTCTACTAGTGCCTCGGAAGAATATGTACTTAGCGTATATATCCTAATGTATCAGCTAGTAAAGTTTCTGCTGACAAAGCATGTTTCGAAGATCAGTTAGCCATGGTATTATCGCGAGACCACTGGCCCACCTTTTTATTGTTATGACCAAGTTCGTTAAGGAATATAAAAGAAAACATCCGAGACCCATGCAAACACCCACTACTTTACAGAGGTCATCGATCGGAATTCCAAATGGAGAGCACCCCTCATGTGAATAAGTGTTTTGTGGAAAGCTACATAAATAAAATATAGCTGAAGCTCTCAATGTCATGAGTGATTCATATTTGAACATTCACTACAATTCAAGTATAAGCTGTCTATAATTACTTGCTTGGTCATGTTTGCTGTAATAATGAATAATCTATCCGTGAGGCGTCTTGTGAGTCAGACACATGCATGTCGTGTCCCAGTTATTTACTTATATAGTTATGACCAGCACTTTCCATAATTTTTTAAAAGGGGTTTAATCACCTCACATAGGTCAGTGACTCCCTTAAATGGCAAATTGGGAGAGAGGCTAATTTATACCACCCTCACAAAATGCCTGTCGGCAATCGTTTGTAATGTTTTATTTATCAACAATATAAGATTCTATAAAGTGTCTCTTTTTAAAGATTAAATGTGCTTTGTTCCCTAGTACCATTCAACTTAATTATTACGAAACATATATTTATCGCTTCTGAGGACGTTTATCCACTTGTGCGGCAATGTCATGTTACAACCTAATTAATTAATTTTGATTACAATTAATTTAATTAAGGTTTTGTCTAGAGTGTTTACTTAATGTCTCTTCTCTGAATATGTGCTTAGATACTCTGGATATCTGCATACAGAGTGTGAGGTTTGATGACAAAAACACACTTTGCTGAAGTTAACATAATATAAAAGATGAGTTTTGTTATGTAAGAAATTCGATGTATTGTTTAGAGTCAAGGAGTTACTAATTTACTAAATGCAATATTATTTTTCTGATAACAATTTTCACCGCGCTAGCTCTCTCTCATTAACAAGTTTCGTCACGCTATAGAAATACGTCAAAAAATTTCGAGAGAAAAAAATGTTACATTTTGAATATAGCAGTTGGTACAACTACTTCAGCAAAATTGTGACCGAAATAGGAATTCCATTGTGACAGAGTGACCTGACCTTTGTAGAAAAGGGGCATTCTTGACAAAATGTCATCGCTAACTTTAGGCAGACATGATATTAGGAAATGTGTTGCCTTTTAGTTATATAACATTGTATTTTTATCTTTGCTTACCATCTAAGTGACGAATGATATTTGTCATGGAAAACATATCCATGTTTCCTTTCCCTAGCATTTTGTGTCTTCAAGCATGCACATCTCACCCACAGCGAGTGAATGACGTGACAATGCCGATTGAAATTCACTCTTCGATCCGGTATGTTNGCAGCGATGTAATCACAAGTGTTAGCTGCTGAAATTCCAAACAAATTCTAGAATCATTCGCGCTGATATTCTATATAGTATTTGCTTACTGAGACTAGTTATATTCTACTAGTGCCTCGGAAGAATATGTATTTAGCGTATATATCCTAATGTATCAGCTAGTAAAGTTTCTGCTGACAAAGCATGTTTCGAAGATCAGTTAGCCATGGTATTATCGCGAGACCACTGGCCCACCTTTTTATTGTTATGACCAAGTTCGTTAAGGAATATTAAAGAAAACATCCGAGACCCATGCAAACACCCACTACTTTACAGAGGTCATCGATCGGAATTCCAAATGGAGAGCACCCCTCATGTGAATAAGTGTTTTGTGGAAAGCTACATAAATAAAATATAGCTGAAGCTCTCAATGTCATGAGTGATTCATATTTGAACATTCACTACAATTCAAGTATAAGCTGTCTATAATTACTTGCTTGGTCATGTTTGCTGTAATAATGAATAATCTATCCGTGAGGCGTCTTGTGAGTCAGACACATGCATGTCGTGTCCCAGTTATTTACTTATATAGTTATGACCAGCACTTTCCATAATTTTTTAAAAGGGGTTTAATCACCTCACATAGGTCAGTGACTCCCTTAAATGGCAAATTGGGAGAGAGGCTAATTTATACCACCCTCACAAAATGCCTGTCGGCAATCGTTTGTAATGTTTTATTTATCAACAATATAAGATTCTATAAAGTGTCTCTTTTTAAAGATTAAATGTGCTTTGTTCCCTAGTACCATTCAACTTAATTATTACGAAACATATATTTATCGCTTCTGAGGACGTTTATCCACTTGTGCGGCAATGTCATGTTACAACCTAATTAATTAATTTTGATTACAATTCATTTAATTAAGGTTTTGTCTAGAGTGTTTACTTAATGTCTCTTCTCTGAATATTTGCTTAGATACTCTGGATATCTGCATACAGAGTGTGAGGTTTGATGACAAAAACACACTTTGCTGAAGTTAACATAATATAAAAGATGAGTTTTGTTATGTAAGAAATTTGATGTATTATTTTGAGTCAAGGGGTTACTAATTTACTCAATGCAATATTATTTTTCTGATAACAATTTTCACCGCGCTAGCTCTCTCTCATTAACAAGTTTCGTCACGCTATAGAAATACGTCAAAAAATTTCGAGAGAAAAAAATGTTACATTTTGAATATAGCAGTTGGTACAACTACTTCAGCAAAATTGTGACCGAAATAGGAATTCCATTGTGACAGAGTGACCTGACCTTTGTAGAAAAGGGGCACTCTTGACAAAATGTCATCGCTAACTTTAGGCAGATATGATATTAGGAAATGTGTTGCCTTTTAGTTATATAACATTGTATTTTTCTCTTTGCTTACCATCTAAGTGACGAATGATATTTGTCATGGAAAACATATCCATGTTTCCTTTCCCTAGCATTTTGTGTCTTCAAGCATGCACATCTCACCCACAGCGAGTGAATGACGTGACAATGCCGATTGAAATTCACTCTTCGATCCGGTATGTTTCGTTGTTGTTCTTTAGGGGTGTGTTACCATCTCCCCCCCCCCCAGAATTTGTGGATATCCGAAAACTAGGCCGAAGGTGTGAAGGTCATGGTAAGATATTAGCTTAGCAGCTCACTAAAATGCGCGTTCACACGGAGAATAGTTAACCATGGCAGAGCTAGCATTTCCGACATACATTATGAACTATTTCTCAGACACCGTTTGTACAACTGATATCCCTAACCTAACATCCTAAAATCTAGTCATGAGTTAGGCAACATGGCGGTGTTATGAGGAAACCTAACACCACTCACCTATGTCCGTCCTCGCCATGACACCACATTAGAAATATGACCAAGAAGAAGCCGTACCGTGGATGTGCAGACAGCTATTGCCCGCTGAATAAACTCAACCTCAGGTGACACAAGAAAGATAGGGCATTTTAGAACATAGTATTCTTTAAAACAAACATGTTTGAAATATTTCAATAAAATTACTTTAATTGTTAACTNACCGTTTGTACAACTGATATCCCTAACCTAACATCCTAAAATCTAGTCATGAGTTAGGCAACATGGCGGTGTTATGGGGAAACCTAACACCACTCACCTATGTCCGTCCTCGCCATGACACCAACTTAGAAATATGACCAAGAAGAAGCCGTACCGTGGATGTGCAGACAGCTATTGCCCGCTGAATAAACTCAACCTCAGGTGACACAAGAAAGATAAGGCATTTTAGAACATAGTATTCTTTAAAACAAACATGTTTGAAATATTTCAATAAAATTACTTTAATTGTTAACTCTCATCCGGAATCGACTTATCAGAAAAATTTAACTATGGTTTTTCTTTAAAGACACTTATGTTTTGGGGATAACTATCACGAATTGTTATTTAATCTAGGCTGGACTCAAGGAAATGTAGGTAGGTAGGGCTTAACGCCTCGTAAACAAGATAAAGGAAAGGTGCCTGTCTCTATGCTACCAATGGAAACAGAAACAGTCGCACACACTTAATTGTTTGCTATTGACATATGCTGACATATACGAGCCGGGTCAGACATCAGTGTAACAACTTAACTACCTTCAACAGTTCTCTCAATTAATCCATGTGCTCGTTTTCGTGTGTGTATTATACGGACTGAGTTAATTTTAAGGCAATGGATCCGGTGATCCCTGAAACCTACACGGGTGTAACAAATAGACATAAATGGTAACTGTACTCAGTGCATTTTAACAAAAACTGATTCTATTAATATTTAGGCTGTTTTAGTAAAGATCGTAATGACTTACTTTCCTATATCTATACAGGTGTTTTACAGATTATTAAGCATTTGAATTACTTGCTTAACCCGTGTCCCTATTTGCCAAGAGAGTTCTTCGCTCACTCTTGCTGTCCGAAGTCGCGGAAGAGAGCGCGAGAAGAAGAGTATATTACTATGCACACTCGCTGCTCACTCTCGCACCCACTGTGGCAGCCATGCTCTTTAAAAGCTCATCTCGAATTTTTACACGCATATCTCTCGCGTATGCATCCTTATCAGAAATATTTTTTTTTACCAATTTAACGTGGTTGTTACGATTGTGAAATGTATAATATAAGAAATATTCCTCATGGTAGGGAGTATAGGTATTTATGATGTGATGTTAAGGTTTGGTTTTGGTTAGGTGTCTCCAAACTATTAAATTACCAGCCTTGTATGCAACAGTACAGTTTTTTAATATGTGAAAATATGTGAAATCGCAGTAAGTCGATATAAGAAGAGACTACTGTTATTTGGGAAATGGGACGGACGAAAATTGTATTTGTTTTTCACAACTCCTTACCTCTTGCGTCAGAGGAACAATGCCGAATACTGATAGGACTGATAGAGGATGCACGTCTTTGTTTACTTAGAGTGTACTAGTGCGTGCAAAATAGAGTGTAGAGTGAGAGTGAGTACACTCTTTATCTGGAACGCCATCTTAGTTCCTTCTCTCTCCTCATGTGCCCTTCCGCTAAACCTAAAATACATCTCTATAGTTTGAAAAACTAGTATACGTGCGTTGATCACGTCACAATATAACAGAATATAATCGTTTCATTGCTACACCAATATTTATTTTAATGCATATAGGACAGAAAGAAAACGAGTTCTGTGGTCACTATTCAAATTATTATTATTTGATTAAAGCTTAAGACATAAAAGGTAATTTCATAGTTTGCTTTCTCTTTTCCTGTAATTACCTATTCAGTTTTTACGTAAATTTTAGATGTAGTTACGATCAACGATTTTCAAAAGGTTCGTTTCAGAAGTTCAATCAGCCACCAAGCAACTGTAGCAGCTGACAGTGATCGGATTACATGAATAAAAACCAAGTTTATCGCAACTTAATACAACATTTATAGCTCAATTAATGGTTATGTTGTATTGTTACAACGTACATAGAACTAGTATAAATAATCAACAATAAAAAAATATTTTTGAGACTGAAAATAATTCACAATTTATATAACTCGAGTGAAATAGAAAATAATAAATCGTTCTTAGGGTCGGTTTAAATATTGGTTAAAATGTTTTACTTTCTTGATATTCACTTTAACAATTTTACGTAGTTCAAGGTTATCTCCTAAAACATATTAAGAAATAAATATTTTAATTTTTTTAGTGCATAAGTATTACTAAATATAAAACCAACTTTATAATTTCGAAATACTGATAGAGTAGACGTAATATGCTTTGTGTAAACCATGCAAGGAAATAAACTGTCACAGTAATCTGTAGATATCTAAAACATACATATTTGCGTTGTTTTTCTCAATACACCGATGAACTTACGTTGGCAATTGACAATGGAGCGGGGAACCAGTTCGGGTCGTTCATCAGCTTCCTTATTCGTTCAATATTCTCGCTGGAGTACTGGTAGTATGCGTGGAACGAATATTTTATCTGCAGGCAACACAGATGCACAATGCCAGTTTCAGCAGATTTGGGGGTAGGCGTTAGGATATTTTCTTTGCTGCAAGTCAAAGCCACGATTGTTTTGCGCCGTAGGTAACAACATTCATTCATGCTAGTGCCCTCTCACTTTGGTCAATCTACGTACACTTACGGATAAAAACTTATTTCATAGATGCAAGTGTTACGTTTTATTTTGTCAAAAATTGAAAACGTAACGATCCAAGAAGCAAAATAGTTTGATCTATCACTGCGTATTTTAAGCCGAGGTACTGGAATGTTAAGCGTTCATGAAAGAAATAGTTATGAAAGGACGGGGACAGCTATCAAAGTGAGAAGGCACCACAGAGCTGAAGGAGAGGGTGCAAACAAATCCAGTATCCTGTCAGGCTAAAGCAGGGCTAGTATATGGAGCAGCCACGATTAAAGCTCAGTTGGCGTGTCATACACTGCTACAAACATGAATGCAAAACAGGAATATGGGCGTGGTTCAGCTAAGCAAAAGGTGCTACATGCAAGCCATACTTTAACTCTCGTGCAGCACTGCCGACTGGTACCTCAGTGGTACGTCCGGCTGCTGAAAAAAAAAACACAGAAGAACGAACGGAAAGAACAAACTGTACACGAGGACACGCAGACTTACGTTCATGGCCGGAAGCGGTATGGTCCCGGAAACGACGATGACCTCACCCGTTCGTTCGTCCATCTGCGCGTACAGCGAGGGACACTGGAGGCAGGCGAAGCTGTACTTGATCTGCAGTGAGTCCGCGGGCACACAGAGAAACAAACACTTGAAACACCGACAGAACGTCTACTGCACACCTTGGCGACACTACCTGCAATGTGTGTGGCGTGTGTCTGTGTGTGCCGCTTTCCTCAAGATACTGCTGTCACCCCTTCTTAGACCTGAGATTAGCTGCTATGCGTCCAAATTCTGAAAATTCATCTGTACAGTGTCAAGTTTCTACAAAAACCGGTTTAACGTTTGTTATTTTGTAATGACTACATTTATGAAAGGTTTCTGGGATGTTTGATTAAGCAAATAAATCCACAGCTATCTACAAGGCAGACGGAATGGCATGTAAACACATAGACCATCCAGATTTAGTTTTAGAAATTTTGAGGATTATTGCAGAAAACTTTCAGCCACAAAGTAATTTATTTGTAGAATACGCAATATCTGAATATCTAGGGTTTTCTTTTTTTTTACGTAGAACTTTATGCTATCGAATTAATGTGAGATAGAGTAAAAAATTCTTAAGAAGTTCCTTTTTAAAATTTTTAATATCTAATATGTTTAACAATCTTTCACCTGGTTTATAAATAAAAAAGNTTTAAGAAGTTCCTTTTTAAAATTTTTAATATCTAATATGTTTAACAATCTTTCACCTGGTTTATAAATAAAAAAGTAATTTCACCCTCTTAAGAAGTTTCCTTGGGTAATAAGCTTAACTATTTCAGTAACTTCAGAAAATTCTTGAGGAGTTTTACTGTATTAGTTTCAATACTGTTACGCCTCTTAAAATATGTTTTGCGAGAAGACATATCATAAATGTCAAATTTTACAGACCTATGAACTCGTGACTTACAACACTACAAAAAACTAATAGCTGGGTGTTATTATGTGTTGAGAGACCCCATTTTCTTATGGAACTGCTATTTATTTTAAAATACGGAGAAAGTTNAGCTGGGTGTTATTATGTGTTGAGAGACCCCATTTTCTTATGGAACTGCTATTTATTTTAAAATACGGAGAAAGTTTAGTCACTCTCCTTTCGATAACTGCCATTGTATTCCGCATCACTGAACTGACGAACTCAATTCCGCTAGGTTCGTACTTTAAAAGGACATACTTGTTTTACCCAGATATGGCTATTTCAACAATTGAACAATATTGCGTGAGTCAATAGTATAGCTCGTGTTGTTTTTCTAAAATAATCATAACAATTTTCTCTAGGTTACTTCGCTTATATTTTCATGTTCATTGGACTGGGGGCCATATATCTGCCTTTTTCATTTGATTGGCCAGAGTAAAGGTAGCTTCCTGCAAATGTCCTATGTTTCGTCAAAATAATAAGCTAGACATTTATGTATACGAATTGAACATACTGTATAATATGCATAGATTATTATATTTATGTATAAGAACATCCAGTCATTAGTCCTTGGTAGTCGCGTCTGTAAGCTGTCTATTTGAAACCATGCGACGAATCGTAGCCGCCCGACAGCTCACCGCGCCGAGGGACTGCTGATATTCAACTTGGCAATCCCGTAGGCTAGAACGATTGCGATCATAGAACACCTAATGTTCTGCAGATATTACGAAAATATTAGTTTTCGTTTCAATGTTAACAGCATGAGTAAATAATGTGTATATTGACCTGCCACCTAGATTCTAAGAATCGTTAGCGTGAGTAATACTACAAATATATGTATACGTAATGAACCATCCCAATATAAATTACCATTTTTCCCACCTTACGAACTTTACTACCAGCATCGTTCATGATGAATATGTATGGTTGTATTCTACAGGTTTTCGTGATCAATAAAAACAAATCTTGCATTTCAAACGAAAATTTAACAAAACTTGAGATATTGTGAACAGCTATGGGCCTGCATATGTACATATTTACAGTGTAAATACTTGGAGATACTGCACATTCTCCAATACTCAAATCGTCTGTCCGAAATATTTCATACGCCAGTGAAATCTGAACTCTATCTTTATAGAAATGAGGTGAATTTGAAAACATGCAAATAAATGTATAATATATAAGTAACGCTTTTAATTTTATGTTTCATTTATTTTATACGTTNCTTTGTTTACTTAGAGTGTACTAGTGCGTGCAAAATAGAGTGTAGAGTGAGAGTGAGTACACTCTTTATCTGGAACACCATCTTAGTTCCTTCTCTCTCCTCATGTGCCCTTCCGCTAAACCTAAAATACATCTCTACAGTTTGAAAAACTAGTATACGTGCGTTGATCACGTCACAATATAACAGAATATAATCGTTTCATTGCTACACCAATATTTATTTTAATGCATATAGGACAGAAAGAAAACGAGTTCTGTGGTCACTATTCAAATTATTATTATTNATATTTATTTTAATGCATATAGGACAGAAAGAAAACGAGTTCTGTGGTCACTATTCAAATTATTATTATTTGATTAAAGCTTAAGACATAAAAGGTAATTTCATAGTTTGCTTTCTCTTTTCCTGTAATTACNAAATTATTATTATTTGATTAAAGCTTAAGACATAAAAGGTAATTTCATAGTTTGCTTTCTCTTTTCCTGTAATTACGTATTCAGTTTTTACGTAAATTTTAGATGTAGTTACGATCAACGATTTTCAAAATGTTCGTTTCAGAAGTTCAATCNCTATTCAGTTTTTACGTAAATTTTAGATGTAGTTACGATCAACGATTTTCAAAAGGTTCGTTTCAGAAGTTCAATCAGCCACCAAGCAACTGTAGCAGCTGACAGTGATCGGATTACATGAATAAA
This sequence comes from Clitarchus hookeri, assembly GCA_002778355.1. Taxonomy (NCBI): domain Eukaryota; kingdom Metazoa; phylum Arthropoda; class Insecta; order Phasmatodea; family Phasmatidae; genus Clitarchus; species Clitarchus hookeri. The sequence continues at coordinate 282,973 of NQII01001473.1, read as the reverse complement.
AACCAAGTTTATCGCAACTTAATACAACAGTTATAGCTCAATTAATGGTTATGTTGTATTGTTACAACGTACATAGAACTAGTATAAATAATCAACAATAAAAAAATATTTTTGAGACTGAAAATAATTCACAATTTATATCACTCGAGTGAAATAGAAAATAATAAATCGTTCTTAGGGTCGGTTTAAATATTGGTTAAAATGTTTTACTTTCTTGATATTCACTTTAACAATTTTACGTAGTTCAAGGTTATCTCCTAAAACATATTAAGAAATAAATATTTTAATTTTTTTAGTGCATAAGTATTACTAAATATAAAACCAACTTTATAATTTCGAAATACTGATAGAGTAGACGTAATATGCTTTGTGTAAACCATGCAAGGAAATAAACTGTCACAGTAATCTGTAGATATCTAAAACATACATATTTGCGTTGTTTTTCTCAATACACCGATGAACTTACGTTGGCAATTGACAATGGAGCGGGGAACCAGTTCGGGTCGTTCATCAGCTTCCTTATTCGTTCAATATTCTCGCTGGAGTACTGGTAGTATGCGTGGAACGAATATTTTATCTGCAGGCAACACAGATGCACAATGCCAGTTTCAGCAGATTTGGGGGTAGGCGTTAGGATATTTTCTTTGCTGCAAGTCAAAGCCACGATTGTTTTGCGCCGTAGGTAACAACATTCATTCATGCTAGTGCCCTCTCACTTTGGTCAATCTACGTACACTTACGGATAAAAACTTATTTCATAGATGCAAGTGTTACGTTTTATTTTGTCAAAAATTGAAAACGTAACGATCCAAGAAGCAAAATAGTTTGATCTATCACTGCGTATTTTAAGCCGAGGTACTGGAATGTTAAGCGTTCATGAAAGAAATAGTTATGAAAGGACGGGGACAGCTATCAAAGTGAGAANAGCCGAGGTACTGGAATGTTAAGCGTTCATGAAAGAAATAGTTATGAAAGGACGGGGACAGCTATCAAAGTGAGAAGGCACCACAGAGCTGAAGGAGAGGGTGCAAACAAATCCAGTATCCTGTCAGGCTAAAGCAGGGCTAGTATATGGAGCAGCCACGATTAAAGCTCAGTTGGCGTGTCATACACTGCTACAAACATGAATGCAAAACAGGAATATGGGCGTGGTTCAGCTAAGCAAAAGGTGCTACATGCAAGCCATACTTTAACTCTCGTGCAGCACTGCCGACTGGTACCTCAGTGGTACGTCCGGCTGCTGAAAAAAAAAACACAGAAGAACGAACGGAAAGAACAAACTGTACACGAGGACACGCAGACTTACGTTCATGGCCGGAAGCGGTATGGTCCCGGAAACGACGATGACCTCACCCGTTCGTTCGTCCATCTGCGCGTACAGCGAGGGACACTGGAGGCAGGCGAAGCTGTACTTGATCTGCAGTGAGTCCGCGGGCACACAGAGAAACAAACACTTGAAACACCGACAGAACGTCTACTGCACACCTTGGCGACACTACCTGCAATGTGTGTGGCGTGTGTCTGTGTGTGCCGCTTTCCTCAAGATACTGCTGTCACCCCTTCTTAGACCTGAGATTAGCTGCTATGCGTCCAAATTCTGAAAATTCATCTGTACAGTGTCAAGTTTCTACAAAAACCGGTTTAACGTTTGTTATTTTGTAATGACTACATTTATGAAAGGTTTCTGGGATGTTTGATTAAGCAAATAAATCCACAGCTATCTACAAGGCAGACGGAATGGCATGTAAACACATAGACCATACAGATTTAGTTTTAGAAATTTTGAGGATTATTGCAGAAAACTTTCAGCCACAAAGTAATTTATTTGTAGAATACGCAATATATGAATATCTAGGGTTTTCTTTTTTTTTACGTAGAACTTGATGATATCGAATTAATGTGAGATACAGTAAAAAAATTTTAAGAAGTTCCTTTTTAAAATTTTTAATATCTAATATGTTTAACAATCTTTCACCTGGTTTATAAATAAAAAAGTAATTTCACCCTCTTAAGAAGTTTCCTTGGGTAATAAGCTTAACTATTTCAGTAACTTCAGAAAATTCTTGAGGAGTTTTACTGTATTAGTTTCAATACTGTTACGCCTCTTAAAATATGTTTTGCGAGAAGACATATCATAAATGTCAAATTTTACAGACCTATGAACTCGTGACTTACAACACTACAAAAAACTAATAGCTGGGTGTTATTATGTGTTGAGAGACCCCATTTTCTTATGGAACTGCTATTTATTTTAAAATACGGAGAAAGTTCAGTCACTCTCCTTTCGATAACTGCCATTGTATTCCGCATCACTGAACTGACGAACTCAATTCCGCTAGGTTCGTACTTTAAAAGGACATACTTATTTTATCCAGATATGGCTATTTCAACAATTGAACAATATTGCGTGAGTCGATAGTATAGCTCGTGTTGTTTTTCTAAAATAATCATAACAATTTTCTCTAGGTTACTTCGCTTATATTTTCATGTNGATAGTATAGCTCGTGTTGTTTTTCTAAAATAATCATAACAATTTTCTCTAGGTTACTTCGCTTATATTTTCATGTTCATTGGACTGGGGGCCATATATCTGCCTTTTTCATTTGATTGGCCAGAGTAAAGGTAGCTTCCTGCAAATGTCCTATGTTTCGTAAAAATAATAAGCTAGACGTTTATGTATACGAATTGAACATACTGTATAATATGCATAGATTATTATATTTATGTATAAGAACATCCAGTCATTAGTCCTTGGTAGTCGCGTCTGTAAGCTGTCTATTTGAAACCATGCGACGAATCGTAGCCGCCCGACAGCTCACCGCGCCGAGGGACTGCTGATATTCAACTTGGCAATCCCGTAGGCTAGAACGATTGCGATCATAGAACACCTAATGTTCTGCAGATATTACGAAAATATTAGTTTTCGTTTCAATGTTAACAGCATGAGTAAATAATGTGTATATTGACCTGCCACCTAGATTCTAAGAATCGTTAGCGTGAGTAATACTACAAATATATGTATACGTAATGAACCATCCCAATATAAATTACCATTTTTCCCACCTTACGAACTTTACTACCAGCATCGTTCATGATGAATATGTATGGTTGTATTCTACAGGTTTTCGTGATCAATAAAAACAAATCTTGCATTTCAAACGAAAATTTAACAAAACTTGAGATATTGTGAGCAGCTATGGGCCTGCATATGTACATATTTACAGTGTAAATACTTGGAGATACTGCACATGCTCCAATACTCAAATCGTCTGTCCGAAATATTTCATACGCCAGTGAAATCTGAACTCTCTCTTTATAGAAATGAGGTGGATTTGAAAACATGCAAATAAATGTATAATATATAAGTAACGCTTTTAATTTTATGTTTCATTTATTTTATACGTTTTCAGTCTACAGCAGGATGGCCTCACAAAGAAAGTAAAATGCCGCTGTGGATGGCCAAAAAAATATATCATATATAGCACAGTAGAAATTCTGTATTTGTAACAATGTGCTTTAAAATATAATATCTTGGGGTGAATAGCTGATATTTTTTCGTGTGGTTTATCGCCCTCATGCATCAAAGCAGTAATTTATACATTTGTGCCACACCAATTCCTCATCCGTACTATATTAGGTGACTGCTCAACTTCTGCTTTATCGACAATAATTTAAAGTAAAATGGCACTATTCCGAAGTAGCGCGGCAGACGTAATGAAAAAGTGGCTTATGATATTGTGAACGCGTGAACGGTATTCCAAAGAGAATATTTGTGATGAATTATCGACTTCCTAACATATTACTAAGAATTTTTGACGTTTACTAACTGGCCCCGTAATATAAGCCCATTTTTTGTCTTGTCAAATAACATAATGGGTACAATTTTAGTTTAAGATTATGCACAGAGAAGCAGAAGGCCACTAGATGTGATCTCAAATATTTAGTCATGCTGTAAGTGGGTATTAAACCACCGCGTGTTCAGTCTTCTGGCCNGCCACTAGATGTGATCTCAAATATTTAGTCATGCTGTAAGTGGGTATTAAACCACCGCGTGTTCAGTCTTCTGGCCACGTAAGCGTAACGACTTAAGGATAGTAAATTACTAGACGATGATTATCGTAGCAAAACGAAATTCATAAAGTTGCACAACACTGTTCGACTCAGACAACTTATACCACTGCGTCCTCTGTTCTCTGCTACGTAATAATATGAGGGTGAATTATGCATTCCGAATGTAAGTCGATAATCTACTATACTGCAATATGTGAATCATTTTCTCGTTTCATTCCCCATTAAATTTTTCTAAAGAATCAGAATTGTTTCACTTATTGCTATATACAGACATTCGCATACAACACATAGACATATATGCATATACACCTAGACTGACCTACTCAGAATGTTTTTGAGTGACAAAGGGAAAAGGAGTGGTTAGTGGACATATGGATGTGTGTATATATATATATGCATAATTTTTTATCAGATGAGATATGAATTATTATCAATGTTTACAGCAAATAGTTTCAGTTAGAATTTGGTGAACACCCAGGGAAATCTTTATATATATATATATACATATATACATATATATGTCTTACTCATAGTATCCTGACTAGTATAATAAATGCGAAAGTGTGTTTGTTTGTTTGTTTGTCTTTCTTTCACGTCACAACGGAGCAACAGATAGACGTGATTTTTTGAACTGAGATAGTTGGAGGGCCGGGAAGTGACATAGGCTACTTTTTATCCAGAGAAAATATCTCACTCCCTCAGGGAAATTCTTATTGGAAAATGAAAAATTACACAAATGGAATAGCAATGCAACCGAGCAACCGAGCAACAGATCGACGTAATTTCTTGCACAGAAATAGTTGGAGGGATGAAAGGTGATATTGGCTACTTTTTGTCACGAGAAAATATCTCAAAAAATTTACAAACGATAATAGTGAATCAAGTCAGAAAAAAGTTTGCCGCCAGCGCGCTCACTTGCATTACGCTGTCTAAACCGTTTAAGATGGAGCAATATCATGTAATAAAGAATTGTGTAGAATAATAAGACCTAAATAACCCCGCGGTAGCATATATCTATCTATAACAAAGCAATTCTTATAAGTGCTTTAACCATTTAATTCACCAAGAAGTTGAGTTTTATAATATCTATAGAGAATAGAAAATTAACACTAAGTAAAATTCCATTTTATTTAAACAAGAAAACCTAAACAATTATTCTGTTNCTATAGAGAATAGAAAATTAACACTAAGTAAAATTCCATTTTATTTAAACAAGAAAACCTAAACAATTATTCTGTTTTCCACGCGAACGGAGCCGCGGGCGCAGCTAGTGTATACATTACTCATAGTTCAGATTTCCCTGGGTGTTTACGAAACTCCAAGTGCAATTGTTTGCTGTAACCACTCTTAATAATTGATAGCTCATCTGATAAAAAAATAATACATCAAATTTATTACTGTAGTTGTAAATCTGATTTTTTATAAAAGTTCAGAATGTTTAAAGATGTATTGATATTATATTGGTTTCTACGGAGACAAATGTTGAAAGTAAATAAATATAAATGACAAAATCACCAACGTTCACAAAGCACAAAGTTATGTACAGAACATAGAGAGAAAAATAAGCATCTGCCCAAATACGCTGTAAAAACAGAGCACACATCAACCACACAGTGACTGTACAACATGCAGTGTTTGGAACAAAAACGAAGATAGTCATAATGCATTGGGTTATTGTGCTGTGATGTTGTGGTCAGACCACTCGCCTTCGACCACAGCGAACCGGGTTCGATTCCCGGCGAAGTCAAAGCAGGGGTTTCACATGTAGGAGACATGGCGGAAGTTAGCATTAGCGAGTGAGTTTTATTGGGTCACTCCCATTTCTCACAATACCCCATGCCTTCGCTGCTTCATTTCCACCTCACGTCATACCCATTAGTGCTGAAAACCTCAGCTAAACTCTCTCTCCCACTATTTTTTTAAAAACCTTCCTGTAAACTATTGGATATTCCTTAAATGGATGCCTTATAAACTAGATTAATATATATTGTAATGGAAATACACTGGTGGNCTAGATTAATATATATTGTAATGGAAATACACTGGTGGAAAATGAAAAATGAACACCACTAAAGCGGTGACGTAGAAACACCACATGCGCATGGAGCACTGATAGAGGGCAGTACATTCAATGATTAACAGGGCTGTGCTGTGGATAGAGTAGGAACCGCGTTCTATGCATATCACCGCGGAACCCATCACATCTGTAGTTGACTCAGTGAAAGAGTAGTCTGTTGTTTCAAGAATCAGCCTGCGTGTAGGAAGCACTGTAGACATGCCACGATGGCATAGACGACCACACTTCGTGCAATTAACGGATTTTGAACGAGGTCGTATTGTGGGCCTGAGGAAGGCTGGATGGTCCTTCCGATGAATTACCCAACGCGTAGAACGTGAATTGTCTTCTGTGCATCATTGGTGGTGTCGGTGGTTCAACGATGATGCACATGCTCGTCAACTTCGTTCCAGACGGAAGCTGCATACGGATTGCCCGCCTGGACCACCGCATCAGACGAGCAGCCATTGCTGATCGTATACTGACCACCGCACAGATTAGGGCCACTGTTGCACCCAGGGTGTCAGCTAGGACCATCCCCAACCGTTGGCTCGACGCTGGCTACGATCAAGGGTGCCGCTCGCCAGGCTTCCTCTAACACCTCATCTCCATGCAGCTCGCCTTGGATGGTGTCGCGAACGACGCAACTGGAGGGATGAATGGCACGGAGTTGTGTTTAGTGATGAGAGTAGATTTTGCCTTGGTGCCAGTGACGGTCGTTCGCGAGTGCGGCGTCGACCAGGAGATCGGTAACAACCAGAGTGTATACGGCAGCAACATACAGGAAAAACTCCTGGCACATGGTCTGATGGGGGGCAATAGCCTACAATAACCGTACGCCTCTGGTGTTCGTTGAGGGTATACTGAACAGCGAATTCTACATCCAGAACATCATCGAGTCCATTTTGTTGCCTTTCTTAAAACGCCAAAGAGATGTCCTCTGCCAGCAGAATAATGCCCGTGCACACACATTCCGTGTTACCCAACGCGCTCTCGAAGGTGTTCTTCAACTCCCCTGGCCAGCACGATCACTCTACCTGTCCCCCATCGAACATGCGTGAGACATGACGGGGTGGCGTTTGGTGCGGTCTGCAATACCTGCAAAGAAACCTCCGCCAATTGCAACAACAGGCGGAATTAGCGTGGAACACTATTCCCCATGATTACATCCGACACCTTTATTATCGTCTCTACGCACAACTGCAGGACTGCATCGTCGCTAAAGGCGGCTACACAAGATACTGACATTGTTGTTCAAGACACTCTGTAGCCTCTGTCCATAGGTGTACGACCCTGTGATCATTATCATATACAGTGTACAAAATGTATAATTATTTAATACAACCTCCATTAATGTGTGACCATTGCGTCCGGGTGTTCATTTTCCATTTTACACCAGTGTAGCTGTCAGATCAAGTTCAAAGTGGTATTGTAGCCCATATTCATTCAGCTGGTATACAGGCAGTTTGATCAACATGCCGTCGAAAGGGCACGCCTACCTGGAGCTGTTTTCCGCGTTTGATGCTGAGAAGCGCGGGACCGATTAAGGCGACAGTGTTCTCGCACTGCGTGTACGTACGGGACTTTAAGCGGAGACCCCATCATTTTAAAGGTAGAAAGTCTGTAGTAAGGTTAAGCGCAGGCTCCTAGAGTATTTTGTATTTATCTTTCCGTATATTTTGACATGCAGCAATTTGAAAAATCCATGGAGTGTTCCGAAATGGTGTTTATAATTTGATGAGCGTGGTGTTTTGACAGCACTCAACAAGTCTCTTATGCAATGTGTGTGATTTTCGTAGACAAGCACACTGGGCACACACTTGTTAGTAAAAAAACTGCATTTAAAACGCTTTGCAGCGCAGTTCAAGTGCGAGGTAAGTCGGCGCATTAAACGTTTTCCAAGTAATGTGATTCTAAATTTTAGTGTTAAAACAATGCTAGTTTATTAGTGTACATTGATTTTAAGTGCCCGTGGTTACCGCTGTAAAGATGTCACCGGAACAATTGAATCAGGAATTTGCAAAAGTGACCATGTCCATTTTATGTGCAAAGTCAGTTTATACCAGTTTCTGACTCTCCATAGCATCTTCTTGGTTTTCAGCAATAAAAGGTACCAAGTCCTATACGATATACACATTTAAATCGTGTATCAACATGTCTGGGACTTGCAAAAGTACCAAGTCCTGGACTTGGTACCATTTGTTGAAGAAAATACATGTGTTTACTATAAGGGCATTGTGATTATTATACATCCAAAGCCGCCAGTGATTTATTATTAATGAGTACTGTTTATGTAAGCATATGCAAAAGAAATATAGTTGCTGTATATAAGGCTGGGCTACATATATTTAGATGTTGGTACCATTGCTTGACAAACTACAAGAAAAAAAGCTGCTTTTGAAATATGCGATTGAAGGTAAGTTGTTTATAAATGCCTATTAATAATCTGGGCATATGTAATTATGTAAAAAAAATCGCAAACTAGAATTCCCAGTGACTTCAAATACGAACTTCTCACAAAATGTTGGAAACCTGGGTAAAATTACAACTTTCGAGAAGATGTTTCAAATTCCCGAGCATTTCGTTATGTTTGGCTATAACAGTATGGACCGTGGCTAGCTTATTCTAGTTTCCTGAAAGGTGCTGTGTTCTATTTCCGCAACCTGTAGTGCGAGATTTACGAGAAGCGTTTATTACAAAATAATTATGCAAATATAATGACTTTCATGAAGCTGCACAAAAACACTATAAAATCAATGGAACCGCATCTCCCAAGAAGATGCAGCCAACTTTGTGAAAATCATGGAAATAAATGTGGCACCTGCAGATCTGCAAATCAACAAAGCATATGTTGAAGTAATGGAAAATAATCGGCGGAAACTTGTGCCGATTCTGTTTTCAATTCTGTTTTGTGCTTCTCATGATATCGCCCTACGAGGAAAGAAAAATTACTAGGGAAATTTTAAAGACCGACTGGAGTTCCGTGTTGATGTAGGAGACAGCATTTTGCAAGAACATCTCCAAAGTGGGATGGGTAACGGAAAATACATACCTGGAAAAAAACAAAATGAAATAATAGATTTGGGTGAAAAAATACTCAGAAAAACTATTGTCGGAAACGCGAACTCGTCCGTCGGTTTTTCAATGTTAGCCGACGAAACCTGTGATATTTCTGGGAAAGAACAACTATCTTTGGGAGTACGACATTTCGATCAAGCTGATTCATTTTTTAAATAAGAATGGCTTGGTATAGTGCCACTAACTGACCAATCATACGAGGCCACCGCAAACAAAATAATCGCAGTTCGGCCTAGATATGACCAAATGCATGGGTCAATGTTATTATGGATGTCTGCCATGGCAGGGAAAGAAGGCGAAGTCCAAGCTTTTATTCGGAAGAAATGCCCTAAAGCTACCATCGTTCATTGTTCCTCCCAGCGAATAAATCTTAAGGTCAATTATTTGAATGATGTGAGATGCATCCGAAATACTGTAGGAACAATATAATCAACCATACAATTTTTCAGGGAAAGTGCACAACGAAGGAAGTCAGTTCCAAATGTTTCAATGCTGTGTGAAACACGATGGATAGAGAAGTACAAGTTCATACTGTTTTATTTGAAAATTTCACAAATATTATGACTGCACTGTAACACCTTCTATGGAAAGCGATTTCCACACCAGGAAAACTGCATATCAAATTTTGTGCACCATTAGAATATCTCCATTCACTGTCTGCCTTGTTATCATATGCAAATATGCAGCAGTACTGGAACACATTACACAAGCTCTCCAGAGTGTTTAGACAGATCTTTTGAAAGTTAAAAAAAAATTATATCAAATAATGACTTGATAATGAAGGGACACTGACAAAAAAGCGATGGGACTTTCAAAAACATCTTAGAAAGATGTGAATCTATTGCCCATCAAGCGGTAGTTGATTTAACCATGCCATGACTATCCACACGACAAACAATGAGACCTGATACTCTTAGTAAAAATCTTGAGGATTATTCCCGTCAATCTGTGTTCGAGCCATATTTCGACTCAATCGTTCCTTTCTTGGAAAATCATTTCAGTGACTGCAATAATCATGTCTACAGTTTGTTGCAGTTGCATCCTACACTGCTGGTCAACCTGAACGAAAATGACTTTGACGCTACGGTAAAAACAATTCAAGAATTTTACAAGATTGGCAATTTTGAAGCTGAATCAAGTATGTGGTACAATATGTGGGATAAAAGAAAACATCAAGGCAATATGAAAGACATTAGCTTGGTAGATATTCTTGGGGATACTTATTTATTTCCTGCAATAAATCGAGCTATACAAATAACATTGTTGTTGCTAGCAACTACTTGTACGATCGAGAGATAGTCTAGTACCATGCGAAGAATCAAAACTTGCTTCATGCTACTATGTCAAACAGTCGGCTATCAGGATTGTGTATGCTGAGTGTACACTGGGAAAAACCTCAAATGCAGAAGTCAAAGGCAGAGTTCTTAGAGAAAGTTATTAACATATTTGAATAGACACCTAGGAGACTGCAGTTTTTTGTTATATAATGATGTAGTTACGTAATGTATATTTGGTCCTGGCTTTGTTTCTTACATCAGGAAAATAGGACATGAAAATATGTGACAAATTTTGTGAATTTAAGTGAATTTCATTGCCACTTATGCCCAGATTAAAATGAGACCTGTACCGTGTTTTATTATTGAAATTGTATTCATTAAATTATTAAAGTTAAAGATCAGTGTTACCGAAGTAATTAAAGTAGTAATTATTTTGTTAACAAAATGTGTAAATTTGTGCGTTATTCATGAATTTATAATTTATTCATTATGATTTAGTAGGGGCTAATCTGAATTTATAACACTATTAAGAGATTACCGAATTTAATAACAGTTAATTAATGACACAACACTAAAAGGCAAGTTCCTTTTGGAAAAAGAGGTAACTGAGTTTTTCTTGGGTTTCAAGTACATTATTTAATAATCTGAGCCCCTGTATTTGCTATTATGTTGTAATTAGTATAGTTAGAAAAGTAAAGCAATTTGTTCATATATTGTATCGCATATGTTTATTTTATTTACTATATACATTACCCTATTTATAAATTTTAACATCTCCATGGAGAATACATTTTATTCCCATGGCACCTCCCCCCCCCNAATATAAATAATCCTGGTGACGCCAATGTGAAAGTTTCTTTATTTGCAAAAGGTTACAAGATCAACAACATAATTAATAATAAATATATAACAAGCAGAAGCGTATTAATGTAAATTCTGTTTAATAACCATTCCAAAAACCCTATGTTATCTAAATTTGAATCATAAGTAACCTGTTACATATCCAGGTCCACAATAAAACGTTTTTTGTCGTTCTCCTAAAATTTTAATTTTTTGGACTTGGTCCCTTTTGCAACTTCCTCCTGAATCAATTGCATTTCCGGTACTTCTGCAACGTACAAGTTTCATTATACCATCTTCTTATTAGATAGTATTATCTAGCTGTTGTGAATGTTTCTTCATATAAAGTGTTACAAAGTAGTTATAATTGAGTAAATTTTACTGTAAGTCACAAATAAAAAATTCGTGGTGTGCAAAAACACTTGGAAATACTTAAGTCTACTATGTTTGACTACAATTAATTACTAGGTTCCATTTAGAAAACGTTTTTCAAGTACCAGATAGTAACACGTTGAAAACATTTTGTACAGAAAATACTATTAGTTAGGGAACGTAAATATATTCGCCTTTTTTTTGTCTGTAGCGGCGCGTGTAAATATCTAAAGTCCATGCCTGTCGTGCTAGTCTATTCGCGGTTTCTTCACACACCTGAAACAAATCTTTGAAAAACCACATCACGTGTTTATAAATTATTACATTAAAATTATACTTAATAAGATAAATAACACGGAGAAAATATGCGTGATGATAATGCTTAGTAATAAATAGTTCTTATGAAAATTATGATTATACTGACTGCACACGATTACCTTGCACTGTCCCTTTGGTGTAATTTTATAGACTCGGTTAAGCTTTGTTTTCACGAGGTGGAGAAATATCGAGGAAGTAGAACTTTAGCAGAGCTTCAGAAAAGTTGGAAGTAACCGTGAATTGAACATGCCATCACATTTAAGTGAAACAAACTAAATGAAAGTGAAGTGTCAGTAAAAAACATTTATCTGGTTAGCGATGAGTGAACCAATTCTAATGAATAAATAACAAGCTCACGCTTTAAGAAATTATTCGCAAGTGTATACGTAATGTGAAAAAGCGCTAACTGTTTACATTCTATTCCCATACATCCATGGCAGTGTTCTTAGGTTTGCTCAGTGAAGAGTCAAAAACGTAGGCAAGTTCTGAAATTTCTATAGTAGCGAAGCTCAATACTCCTATATTTGCAGTCTGATATGTGGTATTATTTCCACATAACGTATAAGTTAAAAATTCTCATTTCAGTCTAGGAAGTTAACCAAAAATGTTTTACAAATTATGCTATGAAACAAGGAACGGCCAGTTAAAACCAGTATGGACATATGAAAAACTGCTGGTAAAATCTCTTAGATGATAAAGCAAAAAATAAGACTGTTGGGGTGTAATATAAGAAGTACAAAATATAATTATATCTACCCCTGAAAATAATGCTATATACCAAGTTTTCTATACTTATTTACAGAGCATTATATATAAGATGGAAATTTTAGACAGTGCCCGAGACAAGAGTGTAGAAATATATTTATAGCCGTAAGAAAGTTTTCGTTTCATCTCTGTTACGCAAAAGAAATATCATAAAAATCAAGTTCACTGCTGCCTGACTCTGAAGCCATTCAAATGCAGGGTAGAAGGAAATAGTGATTGAACTTTATTTAGTTGTCTTGTTGTATTGGGATAGTTACACTACATTTGATAGATATGAAGGAAAATGAAAGAGGAACGTGGAAATGATTCAAACAGTTCTCTCATACTTTGCTTCTCTGATTTGTATGTACGTTTGTATTCATACGCGATATAACTGAATAACTTTAGTAACCTGCTTTTGTAGGTTCGTTACACAAACGTAAGCTGGAAACGTAAGTTGTAAAATGATCCCTAAAGGCGGTATGTGCTTCTGAAGTTGGCGTTGATACACGAGATTATAGAAAATTTTGCAGGAACTAAATAAAACGTGAATTACATAAAGATACCTCGGAAATACATGTTTGTACAAGAAACTACTCTGTATGTTTGCACTTAACAATATTTAAAGAATACGCAGTTTTCGTTATTATTATTGAATGTTCACGCTCATTTTACCAAAGCTACACGCAGCTCTACTATTGTCAATTCACGGTTACTTCCAACTTTTCTGAAGTCCTGCTAAAATTCTACTTCCAGGATATTCCTCCGCTTAATGCAAACAAAGCTTAACCGGGTCTAGAAAATTACACGAAAGGGACAACGTACCGCATTCGGGTGCACTCGGAGTAATAATAATTTGCATAAGAACTATTTATTATTAGGCATTGCCAACACACCTATATTCTCACTATTTTAATTAATATTAATAATAAATTTAATACTATAATTTATACACAAAATATAATAAAAATTTTAATTCAGCTGAAAATAAGGCACTTCAATGTTGCCTATAAAACACCTGTGATAATAGCATATTTAGGACACAACCAAACACGTCATATGTGGGGTGATTTTTTCAAAGATTTGATTCAAAAAGTGTGAAGAAACCGAGAATAAACTGCAGTGAAAGAATGAATGCCAGTTTAGCGAGGGGCTTGAGAGGAGACGAATTCCTTGATGTATGTGCTGGTGGCTGTTTTATGGCTCATCTGTTTCTCAGCCTCTAACGCGTTAAACATCTGTAGGCCCGTGGGTGTCTCAGGACAGATCATTTTCAAGAATATCTGTAACTGAACAAAGATATGCATTAAATTAAAAACCTTTCACTGTCTTAAAATAGTTTATTGAATGTAACTATGTTGCCGCACATTTTTTTCTGCGGTGTTCCTCATACTTGCAGAAAGGATGATACACGATTGAGATCGATATGTGTTCAGCGCTTAACAGAGGGTCCTAAGCGCCGGGATGATTTAAGATATGATCCCATGTGGAAATAAAACCATGTACCCTGATAGGAAAATATATAAACCAGGTATCCAGCGGTATTTACTAAAATATTTAAATGAAATATTCTTGTTATGTAAATAATTTAGTCGAAAAACGTTTATTTCTTAAATACTTGGAATATTCTGCATATTAAACATAGTATTCACTCACAAAATTATAACCAAAATCAATACCTAACTATCTACTTCTGAAGCCTGATCTTGTTATATAATATGCACGAGGTTGAAATATTATTTATGTAATTTCATATGTGATTGTTTTCTAAACACTTTGAACAGATTTCAGCAAATTAACATACAAATTGAAGTATTTCTCTAAAGTCTGAACAAATACACTACTTACGTAAAATGATTTTGAATCCTTTTTGCAGTTAGCTTTGGTGATGCATTTGTCTTGTATTGCCTCAAACACTTTCGGCATGGATGCAATCAGTGCTAGAGTTACACAAGGGTGTTTATGCGACTTAAGTGCCATTACCTCCTGTGCTCTGAAAGAAAAACGCAACAAACACTTACGTTTATAGAATAGTCACAGTACAAAATAATAAAAAAGCAGCGTATCGTCAACTGTGATTTTCTGAAGGCAAAAACTATTCGCTGGTGTAACCACCTTGTAAATATAATCTTTCTGAAATACTGTACATACGTTGGTGAAATAACACATTCCGTTTACGCTTAAGGTGAAGTTTTCTACTGCGAATTACTTTTAACACTTACTTGAAAACAATTTATCGATAACGTCGGATAAGAAAACACTAAAACACAGTTTAATTAATTTAAACTCTAAAAAATATTTTTTCAAATTTTATTTAATCAACTTGGAAAANCCACCTTGTAAATATAATCTTTCTGAAATACTGTACATACGTTGGTGAAATAACACATTCCGTTTACGCTTAAGGTAAAGTTTTCTACTGCGAATTACTTTTAACACTTACTTGAAAACAATTTATCGATAACGTCGGATAAGAGAACACTAAAACACAGTTTAATTAATTTAAACTCTAAAAAATATTTTTTCAAATTTTATTTAATCAACTTGGAAAATCAGTAACGTCATAAATAACCAACCCGAATTATCTCCAGCGGTCATATTTTTAATGCAACCGTTGTCTAGTTCATGCGGTTTCTCCTCAAAAACGAATATTTATCATCGAAGTCTTCAGTAGTTCAGATTTTATTAAGTTGAGATAAAATTTACTAACAGTGAACAAGCATCACAGGTCCTTTATTGCTAGTGCACAAAAAAGAGCACAAACAAGCCACTGCAGATGCAGTTGTAATTAATAAATCAAAAACTAGTACGGTGCGTTATCATTATTATATTAAGCAACATCTCATGTGAAAAAGTGGATATTCATGTCGAAGGTAATCCCATGATACTCATTTTATATAGTGAAGTTAATTGAAATATTATGTATTAAAAGAGGGGACTGAATGCAGTGGACATCATTGTACAACATGAGTGCATAATGTGACAATAGGGAATGAACCAGACTTACCTTTCTTCATGAGTGACCATAGCAAGAGCTGCTTCTGGAAATTTGTAATATATAGCGTAGTCTATGGCGCTCATTTCCGAGTTATTGTAGAGTAGCTTGCAGTTCATGGAGAGCAGTAGTGCAATAGCATTTGGCTTGTTTTCCATGGTGGCTAGGTGGAGGCTTGTGTTCTGTAAGAATGAACAAAATGCATTGCTTAACATGACTATACACTTAAGTGTGTAACAGGAAGGACGCATGCTTAAGACCCGGCAATTCGTGTCGATGTTCCTCATTAGAATTATTATGAATCAAGATTACATCAAACATCAATTAACTATTAATTAGATAAAATTTGAAATTTGCTGATTAGATTTTTAGTATTCGCAAAAAAACATTCCTACCTTTGGGGAAATCAATTAATAATAATTAACCATATTCCGTTCAGAAATTTGGTTCTTTACTGCTAAAAGAAAAGTTCTGCAAGTATTCAACCCGAACACTTCAATGATCAGGTCGTACTGAGGAGTTACATCGCAAAATAANAGTAGTGCAATAGCATTTGGCTTGTTTTCCATGGTGGCTAGGTGGAGGCTTGTGTTCTGTAAGAATGAACAAAATGGATAGCTTAACATGACTATACACTTAAGTGTGCAACAGGAAGGACGCATGCTTAAGACCCGGCAATTCGTGTCGATATTCCTCATTAGAATTATTATGAATCAAGATTACACCAAACATCAATTAACTATTAATAAGATAAAATTTAAAATTTGCTAATTATATTTTTGGTATTCGCAAAAAAGAAAATTCCTACCTTTGGGGAAATCAATTAATAATAATTAACCATATTCCGTTCAGAAATTTGGTTCTTTACAGCTGAAAGAGAATTTCTGCAAGAATTCAACCCGAAAGGTTGCGTTACATTGCAAAATAAATTGCCGAACTTCACACATATTACACAGTTAGTGCACGTGCAATTGAAAGTAATAACAAATATGAACCGATGCACTTCCCATCTCTTTTACCTTACATCCCTATAGATAGGAATGTTTATGATATCACTATCCATGTGTGACGTATGTGCCTATGTGTGTGTGTGCGTTTCCTTTAAAAATTTGGGTTCTCACAGAAATGATTTTTAACCAGTTTGATACATAAGAATTCAACACCATTTAATTGGGACATTTCGCATTTTGATTAAAACTGACAAACGGGCATTAACACCTTACTAAGTCCTAATTTTTATAGACCCCTGTAGCATGCAAAATAATATACTATCGGAACTACAAATCACACATAAATGCGATTTTCATTCGTACACTGTATTAGCGCAAAACATTTGATGAATTAAACACTGAACTTTTTCGTATGAAAACTGATAATTGGTCATCAATGCACAACTCTGTTTCACAAAAGGTGATAATCGAAAATTGAGTTTTTTTGTGTAGAGTATAATGAAATTTGGCGTAAGACTGTTATCTTCTGAAATTACTTCGCATAAGCGTTATAGTATTTAATTCGCCATACCTCATTAAATAATGTTTTGCTTTGGATGGAAATTAATTTTGTCTTAAGCTATTTACAAAATTGTTTAATGAGGTTATAAACTAGGTAATTACATGAAACTCGCAAAATAATGAGACAGGTTGAAAAGATAAATACTAGAGGTAAAATTTATTTTAGGTTTTTCAATTACATTTTCTGAAAACCTTATTCATTTGCTCCACTGAACAAATTTTGATAAAAGTGAATGTTTGACTACCCTCATATAACTTTTATGATGCACTGTAACATTTTAGGTTCTTCAGTATTACAACACTGCACTTGAGTCCCAAAGTAAATACTTCACTGTCACTGATTGTAATTTTTCGCCAGTTTCAGTTTAAATATTTTAATTTGAAACCTATCACTAAGGCCAAATTAAATTTTCATTCTTTTTCAAAAGAAATTATATTAAAAACATTGCAAAATATTGTAATTAACTTTTGCTGTTAATCATTACGAATTTCAAAGGAAAATAGTAAATTTCTATTTTCCGTCATTAACTAAGCCCACCTCTACGCCTATATATGTTGGCGCGGTTTAGTCACTGACACCTTCACCAAACAAAAAAAAATGAAATAAAATAAACACTCACTTTTAATTTTATTGAAGTCACTTGAAATTTGTTATTAGTACACGGGGAATTAACAGTCAGTTGAACGAATTAAAGAAGAGGTAGAATATTTTCAGAGTCGAGAATAACGAATTCTAGTGCTGTGTAAATGAATAACATTTGGCTTAAAAATAAATTATATTTTAAACTTTAAGACGTTCCCACTTTCATAGTGGTTTATTGTGTATCTTGTTCTTGACAGAAAAACGTGCGCGTTTCTCATTAAAACTCAGGAAGCAGAAGGAAGCATTCTCTTCGTCTTTATCACCTCTGGGATTTTGTTTATTTTTGTAAAATAGGACTATTTAAAAGCATTTCCTTAGAACGCAGCAGATTGACTCAAAGGTAAAATTAAGGACAGCGGAGAAATGCAACGCAAAGGCATTTAAAAAGTACCACTCTATGTGCCTGCGCTGTCTATAGAAGATGTCTCCACGCAGGTCACGATACGGTGCTATAAACACAATCAGAGGCATGCTGTGCGTAGCAATGAAATAGAGATTACAGAACAAAGATGGCAGTGTGCTTTTTACGTGCACGTGGCGTGAATTGGATCGCAGTAGTTCCAAACAATTGTACCTCGACGAAGAGTCATCGGGCGACTAGAGGCAGGCCTAAATGAAATGACGGTATCTCAAGACCTAAAAGTCATTCCGCTGAATAACAAAATCACACTGTCACTAGGCTGAAGACTCATAGCCAACTGACAAACCAACACCGGATTACATTGGCTGCTTACCCACCACAAAGGATAAGCTATTGAAAACTCTCAAATAAAGCAGAGAACAACTGAAAATAATGATCAAGAACGTGTGTCAGAAACTTAACATATGAGGAAGGCCAAACACCCTTCCTTGTGTTGGGCGATAGTATCACTAACATATAGAGACAGACAACCTCTTTATGTTTTGAACCATCAAATACGCATTATTCTGGCTTACGAGGGGCCAGGAAATTATAAACTTTTGACGTTTAAGTGGGAAATTTTGGAAATCAACCTTTGAATATCGTCACTGCCCCTACCTGCATATATCTTAACCGGCATAATAACTGGCAAACACTTTGTAAAGTTGGCAACGGCGGAGGGGAAAGTAGTTCCATGTATTAACGTTGAATAAAAAGTGTTGGGTGTGAATACTGAAATTATTTTTGTGCTCTACTATATTTAGTGAATACAGGTGTAAGAATTAGCAATTTTGTTAAATATTTACTTTTATCATTATTTCACAGGATTANGGGGGGGGGGGGGATTAACACAATGTGCATTCAAGAATATTTTTAACGGGGCTATCAAAAATTCTTAGTTGACCGTGAACAACCTGTAGCTCCAAATACGTAGATAAATTCTCTAAAGGCTTCGCGTCTTCGGTAGCATCACTGACGTCCAGCGTAAGGAGATGAGTGGTTGAGCCGTATAGCGAATATGGGGTAGAGCGATCTCGCTGGCTGCGCTGTTCAAAACTCCGTGTCCCAACATTGAAAGTTCAATGTTGGGACACGGAGTTTGCTGCCAACACGATTATCGTAAACGACATGGATAGAATTTGAGGTTAGAACACTGTTTTCGTAAACAAGTGATTTGAGATAATTTGTATACTCCCTTTAACCAAATTTTAATGCAATTAGGTTAAAATAAAACTGGCAAAAAGTATTTTATTCACATGGAAGTGCGTGTATTTTGAAAATTAAGATCTAAACAAGCACGTTCATCACTGACGTTCATGCGACTGTGAAAGTTGTGTTGTTAGTGAATGTTGGGTAAATGCGCAGAAAACGAAGTGAAGGCGTGGAGCGTGTACTTGCCCCGTCCTTGTCGGTCTGGTCGAGCAGGTGCGAGTGCACCGAGTGNAACGAAGTGAAGGCGTGGAGCGTGTACTTGCCCCGTCCTTGTCGGTCTGGTCGAGCAGGTGCGAGTGCACCGAGTGCAGCAGCTCCACGGTCTGTGTGTAGCCGCTCATGGCGGCCAGGTGCAGCGGGTTGCGGCCTTTGTGGTCCCTGTGCAGCAGCGCTCCTCTGTTCAGCAGCAGCTGCACCACTCTCGTGTGACCTGCGTCAAGATGTGCACTCTTCCCGGAACTACCTCTACATCTAGGGCAAGCTCAGCTTTTGTTTTGGATGACTAAAGCAGGTTATAAAATAGCGCTCCTGGAATACACTTGAGGGGTGGTTGGTTACGCCAGATTGCCGACCCCATCATCCAGACCGCGGCCATTTAAGGACCGGTATTTACATTGTATGCGAGTTGTCACTCATATTGACCGATTTAGTTCTTCAAGTAGCCGCATGGCCCTTTACGACAATAGTACGGTTTTACGTTGTTTATATAGCGATTATAAAGATAATNTTCTTCAAGTAGCCGCATGGCCCTTTACGACAATAGTACGGTTTTACGTTGTTTATATAGCGATTATAAAGATAATGCTATGGAGATAATAGGTTGAAAATCTCGTACCTCCGGACAATACCTAGGCATAGCTAGTAACATTTACATCCCCTATTTTGTCCTGGTTGTCGGGTTTTCTTGGGATCTCCCGTTTCCCCCGCTCTTGCAAGCCGGCGCTGCTCCATACTCACCTCGCTTCTCGTTTCACTCTCATCGGCTCTCAAATACCCCAATGTTAAGAGCCACCCAAATCTCTCCACTTCAATCTGTTGTCAAAAATACACCTTTACAGCACTGCTTTTCTTAAAATTCCAATATTGCATTTACATAACGTATCAAACACAAAATATCTACAGATATTTTCTAATAATTAANTTCTTCAAGTAGCCGCATGGCCCTTTACGACAATAGTACGGTTTTACGTTGTTTATATAGCGATTATAAAGATAATTCTATGGAGATAATAGGTTGAAAATATCGTACCTCCGGACAATACCTAGGCATAGCTAGTAACATTTACATCTCCTATTTTGTCTTGGTTGTCGGGTTTTCTTGGGATCTCCCGTTTCCCCCGCTCTTGCAACGGCCGCGACGAGGTATGAGTGGAGCGATCTCGTTTCACTCTCATCGGCTCTCAAATACCCCAATGTTAAGAGCCGCCCAAATCTCTCCACTTCAATCTGTTGTCAAAAATACACCTTTACAGCACTGCCTTTCTTAAAATTCCAATATTGCATTTACATAACGTATCAAACACAAAATATCTACAGATATTTTCTAATAATTAANCTTTCTTAAAATTCCAATATTGCATTTACATAACGTATCAAACACAAAATATCTACAGATATTTTCTAATAATTAAAATTAACATTTTAAGAATAAATACTGTACTTACCCCTATACTTGAGATTTAAAACTAACACTACTTTGATAACAACGCTCCGTGGCTATTTCATGAGCTAAATCAGTAAATAAGGGTGAGAGCTTCTCACGTCAGAGTCAAGACGTATCCTCCTAACAAAGTGGCAGGGACTTCAAGTCATTAGTGATGGTAACAGGTCAAGAACAAAGTTACTTTTCTGATAATAAAATTTTTTCTTTCTTAAAGAAAATTTCCCATAAAATTTACATTGTTTTAAATCGGTGCATTAAATTACAAAAAAAAAAAAAAAAAAAAAAAAAAAAAAAAAAAAAANTACGTAAAAAAAGTTATCAACACTTAAAGTAAAAAGTCAAAAGTTATTTTCTAACACCCCTGTCCTCGTCTCTTTCTCTCGTGTTGTCCCAAGAACTACAAACAATTTTTTTAATATTTTGTGTATAATATTATTTACGCATTATAGTGTTTCATTTATTATAAATATTAATTAAAATAGTGAGAATATAAGCACTGAACGTATACAAATCAATGTAGAACACGTAACGGACGCAATAGGAAGAATTCTATAAAGAAAGTACTCGCTATGCAAGGAAAATAAAGAAGACTTCTATTAGAGCAGAGATGCGTTCATCTGAAGAAGGGAAACTGCTTACATAATATAACTACAGACACTAATGAATAACAATGTTAAAACNGAGATGCGTTCATCTGAAGAAGGGAAACTGCTTACATAATATAACTACAGACACTAATGAATAACAATGTTAAAACTACAGTTATATGTAAAGAATTAAGTAATTTTGCAGATCTACAGAACTGTGTAAAATCACACATATCATTGGAACACATTTTTCGCCCAAAACTGCAAATAACAAGAATAATACTTGAGTAGATTTCTACTCCACTCCTCATACGGAAATTTTTCGTGCAATTATAAGGCGGGTTAAATGGGCGCCGTTTTACCAAAGCTAAAGTAGCTGGGAAGGGCGTAATGTGAACATAGCTTATCATGCAATATAAAACTGTATTCGCATATAAGTAGTACCAGAAATAATATGAGTAGAGTCACGAGCAACAGCAGAGACGTTCTATATATGTGTGCTAAAGAATGCCCGCTGCTGTATTTTACAAGACAAAACAAACCACTCTCAATTTATAGTCTATTTGCGGTTCCTTCAAACTTTCTCAACCAACCCTTAGAAAAATCACCCCGTGTATAATGGGTTTGGTTGTGTCCTAAATATGCCACGTATCACAATCATTTTATATGTGGGGTAACACACACGAACCTTATTTTTATTGAAATCGAACTATTATTTATATTTTAACTAGAAATTATAATATTACAGCGAGAAAATAGGTTTGTTGGTAATGCCTTGTAATAAATTGTTCTTGTGCAAAATATTATTAAACTGAGTGTGCACGAATGCGGTGCGTTGTCCCTTTGGGGCATTTTTCTAGACTCGGTTAAGCTTTGTTTGCAAGAAGCGGAGGAATATCCTGAAAGTAGAATTTTGACAGGGTTTCAGGAAATATGTATATAACAGTTAATCGACTATACATGCGATCTATTACCTTGTTGTGAGGCGATGTGAAGAGGGGTTAGTCCCCCTCCGTCGCTTTCATTGATTATGAAGGTACCTTTCTCTGAATCCAACAGTTGTCTGACAGTGTTGTAACGCCCGTACCTAGAATGCCAAAGATATATTTCATCTATCTTGTCATGCACACAAAATTAGTCCAGTAAATTTACAATATATTTATTTTATTAATATTAAGTTTATTATCGCTGAACAATTTACACACAATAAAATTGGTAACATGAATACAGTGATGAAATTTGTACATGTTATTTTTAATAAATTAATCTTTTTCGGTGGTTTTGAAGTGCACAAGAGCAATGAGAGACTCGAGTATCGTTCAAGTATAAACTCAATCATTATTGTCATAATGTGATGAAGCACTATTCGATCATACACATATTGCTAATTTCCCAAAGGACTGATATTACAGCATCCCCTCCCATTTCATTCCAGCTTCTCATCACTAAATTAATATAGGAAATTTAATATTATTTTTAAAAAACATTATTGAATTAAATATGGTGTTGAATAAACCCCACTAATTTTCCCTGCAAGCTATGATAGTAGTGATAGTAATAAGAACGCCTTTATTAAGGCGGCTAAGTTAAAGCCAGATTACGCAATTTAATTTGTACGTGATGGCAAGTTATTTTTGTGAATAAACAGAATTTGCAAATAATCTTATACTCAAGTGAAACAGCTGGTGTATTTTACTATTATGGGTTATTTCAGTTTTATATGACAGTTTTAATGAAACAATTTTTTCTTTGCAAATTTGTGTTGTGGATGTGGGAAACTCTCGTTTTGTAGAAACNATGACAGTTTTAATGAAACAATTTTTTCTTTGCAAATTTGTGTTGTGGATGTGGGAAACTCTCGTTTTGTAGAAACGTTTACCTTTTTAGAAGGACATTCGCATGTTAAAAATAAACCTCGCAGACACTGTATGGGAGTATTGACATTTACGTGGTAAATGTCATAAACGGATATAATTGCTGAGGCGGAAGGATAAATGAAACGGACAACACTAGCACTACTTATAAAAACATGTCAAGTAACTAGCATTATAGCGAAGAGAGAGCATCGTNCATGCTGTCTTAAAATGCACGTTGTTTTTATAAAACTATAAATCGTTTTTCCAATGCGTTTATTTAGAAACAGAACACGCACTTCAGACGAGGCCTGTTGAGTGCTTTGAAGACGTTACGCGCGTTGCAAACGTCATTTTAAAGCACGCCGACATAGCTGAAAACCACTTTTCCAAAACGCTGTATCTCAACATGTACGCGTCAGATACATACAAATATACGCAAGGGCCCTGAATTGCACCTTGCCACACACTTCCCACTGACAAAATGATAGGGCCACTGCTGAGAGTCCCATAGGTACACGCAGCACGGCGAGAACACTACACGCCAGTTCAGAGCCTTGCGCTCAGTGGCGATTATGCACTTGAAGCTCGTAACAGTGTAGCCCTTAACGCTTCCGCACCTCTCGGCCTCAAACGCGGTAAATAGCTCCAGATAGGTGGGTTCCTTTGAGAGCAGTTTCTTCAGAAAGTACCTACAACTTTCTGGCTGCTTAGGAAAAGAGATTTTGCAAGGTCTCTCGCACTTTTGTTTCCTCAGACTGAGACTGAATAAAAAAACACTTGAAGCTGATACAACATTTGCAGTCGAAGAAAACTATAACAACAGTTCAACCCTGCAACGTGAGTGAAAACTTCGTTACACATATTAGCTTCCAGAGTCTGGATTTTCAAATACCAGTTCCCGGTTTCTTCCTTTTAGTTACAGAATATAAAACTATAAATTTATTCTGAATGACACTTGACAAAGGCATGGATAATAAAGGAGTTTATCACACCATGTCGTCCTCAATTAATTTGAGTTCCCGGCTTTTAAAATGGACTTCCTCCAAGTCGCACCAATTTTACTTTAAACATCATTTGAAATCTTTGGATAATACACTCAAAGAACCCTTGAAATATTCTCAGTATGAATAAACTAATGTGCTTAAATCATAATGTTTTAATGACACTTAAAGAAACCGTCTATTTGTAGTCATCATTACTTTCTCTTTCCATCCGCTCTTCTCTTCTTCCGTTATGAATACACAGGAGGTAACATAATTTTGTGACAGTTGGTAAACTTATTTCTGTAAATGTTTACACACGTTTTACAAAAAAATACGATGACACAGATGAAGTGTTCTAAATGTTAAAATAAGATCATCCCTTACATACGTGTCTCGTATACTCACAAAACTTACACATTTCAACACTGGACTAGCGGACGTCCCATTGTTTGCTGTCTTTCAAATTCAATACATGAAGGTACAGTACGGTTGAAAATAGATATCTACGTAAAACGCGCTAACTCAAGACCAAATGCAGCAACACGTTAAGACAGAATAGTTTTCTGTAGGAAATCAAATTAATACATACCTTAAAATATGCTATATTCACTTTAAATTACCCGTACGTAATTACAAATGTGAATTCACCAACTCGTTTTTCTATTTCGCCACGTCCCCAAGTCACCGTAATTAACTTCTTTTGTTTTTGCAGCCGTCTCTCTGGCTCTTTTGTAAACGTGAGGTGCGGGGACCACAATTTGAAAGAAATGCTTTCAAACGCTTCTTCAGCAAAGTCTCATAAAATTTTTGAAACCTGAGAAAACCAGGGAGTGAGGAGGCAATTATTATTTTGTATCAATCTAACACGAAAGTTGACGACTATTATTATTACCTAGAGACTTCTGTGTATAGTCCAATCACGGTTTATTCGGTTATTTTGAAACAAACCTTTGAAAAATCACCCTAGGCGTAACATGTCAACCTGAAAATACGAATTAAAAACAGCGAGAGCAGTGATGTGTTGGCAACGGCTAGTAAGAAATATTTCAAAATTAAGACATTGTTTTAACCTATTTTTTTGGCACTCTATTTGTAAATTAAACGTTGCCTATTGATATATTTGAATTTTTAGGCAGCACTGAAGGAAACACATTTCATTGTTACAGTAAAAATATCTGCGCAAATTACCGTGAGTAGACCCTAGTGATATAGTGTTTTTTTTTTCGTCTGAGGAAGAAAATTCAATAGTAGGAGCGGAGCTTGTCGCTCTCTCTCTCTCTTTCTATCTCTTTCTCTCTCTCGGGAAGTTTCGCACCACCTGCCTGTAGTTGCAGGAAAATTATACCTATTTTAAATTTTAGCATATTTCATACTTATTACAGCAAAACTACTGATTTTTTAATTTTTAATTTACAACTGAAACGAGATTTTATTGTTTTAATACTTATAATAATATTTTTAGGTGTGATGGCGGGACAGTTACAAATACGAAGTTGGCAAAAGTGGCGACTGGCGACCCCGACATGACACTGCGTGTTTCTGGACGAAGCGCTAAGTTCATACTCGTGTTTTTTAAACATACCTAGGCAATTTACAATGGTGTGATAAATATGTTTTTCTATGGCAGGAATACATATACAGTAAAGTGCGCCGTGGCTGCTGCTGTGTGTGAAAGAGTATTGCTGCCAATACGTTACGTTTGACCAGTTTNTATACAGTAAAGTGCGCCGTGGCTGCTGCTGTGTGTGAAAGAGTATTGCTGCCAATACGTTACGTTTGACCAGTTTGTGTGTGTGTGATTGAAAATATCGGACGTGTGAAATTTATACATTTTAACAGTGAACTGTTTTTAAGACGAAATTAATTGTGTGAAAATCATGCCTGTGTATCACAACATTGTAACCTTGTCCTAGGTGTTTGAAACACAATTGTGTAACGTGCTTACGTTTCTGTGATTTGAATGTTTGCCAGAAACCCAAAAAAATACTAAGCTCAGCCAGATAAATTTAATGAAAGAAACTTAGAAAACAGTAAGTACCAATGCATATAAATATGAGCGAAATAAAAGTTACGGTAGGCCTATTTGTGTGCATGTCCACCACTATTTTTTAAGTTCGTCGTTGCTACCTACATATAATAAGAGAAACGAGTTGCGTGCTTAAATTTACTGTATTTTCGTTGGACTGGTTGTTCCTTCGATTTAATATTTATTACAACTGAGGCCGTACTTTTAACGAAATGGTCCAATACATATCAATAACAAGAGGTTAAATACTACAGTTCTTCCCCCACAGTCGTAACAGGGTTAAACACAGTCGCGGCAAAATATTAACGTGTATTACGTGCGATGTGCTATGTTGTGTATAACAAATATGTTGATGTAAAATAAAAAGTGTAAGAACTATCGCCAACATAGACATTGTTAAAAAGTCATAAAGCTGACATAAATATGGTTATAGGCCTAAATTGTGAACATTCGTACGAAATTGTTTCTAAAATATGACAGAATTCATTGTACAGCTGAAAACAGTAAACAAGCATTTGAAAGTTAAAACGTAGAAGTCACATGGCAGTGTTTATGTTTACATGTAGCAGAAGGATACGTAATGAGTAACCAAAAGTAGAACTTTAGCAGGGTTTCAGAGAAGTGTGAAGTAACTGTGAATGGCCTATAATTAAGAATCCAGAGCCCTTGTTTATCGGTAACTGTATACAGCAGTAGTTTTCTCATAATTAATGTGTACCAAACAAAAGAAATTCGTAAAAATAATGTTTTGCGCGTCAAGAAAACCCTGGCTACGTCCTTATTTTTGAGATTTTATAAACATTTCTTGCTTGAGTTTTGTACGTCTTCTTGAAAGGATGTAAAATAATGTTGGAAATTGCTCCGTTTCATAATAAAGGATAAATGATTCATGTATATCTAGCGCTCAAGTATTACGCCTTTCTATCCCCAGGCTAGTACCGAGGGGTCAACAGTAGGGATATGTTTTATTAAGTGCAAGTGAGCTGAAGGAGCCAGTCAAAGCAATTTCTGAGAGCCGGCAATCTCGCCTTGCACGGGTTTACGTAGTCACGTGAGTCAGGCAGGCTCTTTCATTCGTTGCCATGGCGATGCGGACAGAATGTTTTCGTGGGGGATATGACACGCCATTGTGAGGACTAGGAAAATTCTAGACTGCCGCAGGAAGATCGCCGAAGCATACTGAGCCACGAGCCACCGCGAAAGTTAATACCGCCCTGTTAGTTTTTGTGCTCAGTTTTTCCAATTTGCAACTAAGCATTGTTCATACAGAAGAAATGAAGAGGGCCCACTATATGTTTATTCGCTTTGCTACTCCATATTCGCTATACGGCTCAACCATATAGCCTTTCAAAGTTCCTCGCCCCCATCCGTGTTTCTCTTTTTGTTTTCTATTTATACTGTATAATTATAGTTAAGTATTTTAAAATCATAATATTTACCCATAAAACGTATTTTCCAGTGAAATATTTTTTGTGATTGAAAAGGCTACTCCTATTTTTTTAAAATACAGAAATTGAACTGATTTAACTGAAAATCCGTCTTTCCGGGCTGTAATTCACAAGGCGGCGTCACTTCCGTTCGAGCACAAACTGAAACTAGACAATGACATTCTAATATTTCGAACTGAAAATACATATTCAATGTGGAAGTAGTTAATAAAATAATGAAAATTGTACTGATTTTACTTAAATTCTGTAATTCAAAAGGTGGCTTAATATAAGTTCAGGGTCAATCGTAAATTATACAATAATCCCGTACCTTTAAACAAAAAATAAATAGTCTGTGTGGCAGCATTTAATATTATGACTGTAATTATTAGACGGGTTTAGCCAGTTTTAGCAAAGAGGCTGGGGAATGTGATTTGGTGCTGTCTGCCATATTTGATGATGTCGTGGTGGCCGTAATATGGTGGCCGTCGTACATGTCCTTGATGTTGAATTTCTTCCATGATGAGTAGGGAACTGGGTTCGAGCCTTGGAACTATACAAAACTAGTAATTCTCTTTCGGACTTTGACTAAATCTGTTAATTTTCTTCTTTTCCTAGTGATGGCTGTGAACCTAATATTATCATGGCAATTATAAATGAATAACGCTAAAATAATCATTTATATACTTCAATTTTTTTTACAGACGTAAGACACGAGTCAAACAGTCTCATTAAATACTATTATTCCAGCGTGGAGGTTGTGTGCGTGCGTGCGTGTGTACATGTTACTTGTAGTTTGTGTATGACTTGCCTAGTGACTGTGACCTTGAGCGTGCATGGTACTTGCACCATGTTTATCATTTATCTCTCACCCTACATACACGTCGACTGCAGCTAGATTTCCCATCACTCTTCACAGAAGGTTCACGATACATGTATGGATATATGTTCTTCCATGATGAGTAGGTTGTAATACTTCTGAGTCTGGTTACTAGGTTCGAATCTGTGTTTCTATGCATAGGCAAGTGTTCTAGACGTCAGAATTCAGTCATGTTGGCTGAAAGCTATCGTGTCTCTAGCAGGGACTGCGTGACCTTGGAGCCTTACATAACACTCTCTCGGCTAGTGATCTGTGTTATCCGTAAAACTTGTCAAGACCTGCACGATGCTCACATCGTCAGCTGACCATCTGAGCTGTTTCACATATTTACTGTCATATGACAACAGTCGCAGTCTGCCCTTGTGTAGGACTGACGATGATTGTTTATTATATCATAAACGTTTTTTTTACAGTTTTATAGCTCGCTATGCTTATGACAGTATAAATATATATACATATATACACATACACATATGTAGTCATTTTCGTTGCCGGTAGTGAGACCTTCTGTACGTATTGCACAAGCGACCCATCGATAGTGAACTGAGTTCCAGACTTGACAATATACAAAAACTATTAACTATATTTTAGACTTTTGACCAAATATGGGTTTTTTCTCGGTGGTGGAGGTGAACTTAATATTAGAGAGGGTTAAGATAAATGAATAACACAGAAATAATTTACATACTTTTACCTTTATTTACAGAGTTGACATAATATGAATACATAATCATATTTGATACATGCTCGCCATATTCTTCTTCATTAGAGCGAAACATTTATGCTTTCTGTTTTGGAAGAAGAACAATATCTGGTGTGAGCATTCAAGCTCTCCTTATTCGAATATACTGTACGTCAGTTTTCACAGGGGTAGGTCTTGTAGACGGTAGCAAATTTACAGCTGCTATCTTCATGTTGTTTGTCCAACTGTTCTTGCTGAATGTCTTGCCACAATACTTGCACTTACTTCCCGATGAACGACAAACATGGTCTTTGCATGTATTGTTATGTACATACAGGTTATCACTTAGGGTAAATACAGCATCATAGTTATCACAGTGGAACGCTTTGTATGCTGGGCTGAACATGCAATGACAACTTTCATGTCGGCCTGAACTATAACTTGTGCTAAAAGTATTTCTCCCAGTAGTTACATTGATGTCGTACTGCTTGCATAGTAGTAACATTGCTACTGTATTGGTTGTAGCGTCTCTTCAGGGCTTCTCGCTGTTGAGTACACACTCGTAGTAGATGAATGTAGTAGTAATGATCTGCTTTCCTCCACCATGCTCAACAACGGAATGACATTCGTTTTATATGATGCAAGCTTATATATATACTTATAAATATTTTCCTTTTTATTTTTTCATATCAGTTTGAATCAGTGTATAGTTGTGTTGACCTTATTGTTAAAATACTATACAACTGAAATTTCTTCGCCTAACATACTGTACTGCGTGCGTTACTCGTGTTGTATGTCACAATATATATAGATTTTTAAATGTATATAACTATTTGTTTTATAATTTTTTTATATCTGTTTATATTAGCATGTAGCTGTGATGACTTTCTTGCGTGACTAATGGTTAGAGAGTGTGTGGTAGCATCCTTTATAATAAGCTCTCATCTTCTGTGTCGAGACATTTTCGAGAGCCTCGCGTAACATGTTAGGATCCTTTAACGTTGTGCACGGTATCGTTCTTTATGATAGGCTACCGGTCATGAGACACTTTCGAAAGCCTTGAGTAACATGTTAGGCTTCTTTATCGTTGTGTATGGTAGCATCCTTTAGGATTGGCTACCAGCTTCGGCAGTGTTGAGACTCTTTTGAGAGCCTTGCGTAACATGTTAGACTCCTTTATCATTATGTGTGGTTGGGAAGGCTCCTGGTCCTCTGTTGTTAATCGTTTGGGTGGGACCAGAGTTACTAATTTTTTTTCAGCAACACCTGCCGTCAACGAGGTTCATTCGCATGACGTCGACCCCGCTTGCTGTCACCTAGGTCTAGCCACACGACGTCGAACCCGCTCGCCGTCACCCAGGTCCGGTCGTACGATGCTGACCATCACCCTGGTCACACGACGTCAACCTCCTGACATCGCCCTGTTCACATAGTGCTTAAATGACAATATGTTAATTTTCCTAGTCGGGGCGATGTCTATGTTATGAATTTGACAGTTGTAACTTAAACGGTTCGGGAATTATGAACAAATATGCTTACAAGTTCGTATATGGCCTAAATGACTCTGTGATAATTTTCGATGTTGGGGGTGATGTGTATGTTACAAAATTGATGACTACATCTTAAACGGGTTGGAAATTACGACCAACTATTCTTATAAGTTAGCATAGGTCTTAAATTACTCTGTGATAATTTTCGATGACGGGGCTGATGTATATGTTACAAATTTTATGCCTATATCTTAAACGGGTTGGAAATTACGACCAACTATGCTTATAAGTTAGCATAGGGCTTAAATGACCATTTTTTAATTTTCCTTGTCGGAGGCAAATATATATAACAGCATTTCTCTCTCTCAGCGAGTCGGGGGCCGCGCGCCCTCGCGTTGTGACCGAGGCCTGCATAGGAAATTCTTTAAACCAGTTTCTTTTCCCGCGTTGTCTGAGGCTATATGTGTTGACGCAACCGACATTTCTCTCTCGATGGCGCTGCCCAGTCGTGTATATATGTGTGTGCGCGTGCATGGGTGTGTGCCTGGGTGTATGCGTGTGTACTCAGATGTGCGCATGTGTGCTCGGGTGTGCTCGTGTGTGTTCGGGTGTGCTCGTGTGTGTTCGGGTGTGCTCGTGTGTGCTCGGGTGTGCTAGGGTGTGCTAGGGTGTGCGCATGTGTGCTCAGGTGTGAACATGTGTGCTCGGGTGTGCGCGTGTGTACTTGGGTGTGCGCGTGTGTGCTCGGGTGTGCACATGCTAGAGATAATTTGAAACATCATGCATAGGAGCATTCTCAATACTGCCAGTACGAGATCTTCGTGTGATGACACACTCACACGAAACTTTGAACCTTACGTTGACTCTCTGAGTTATCTAAGTTGTATGCTATTAAATTTTACTAAATAAATTTCAATCACGAATTTAAAATAGAATTTAAAATAATTTTTTTTTTCAAAGAATATTTGTAGGCCTTGCGTTGCCAATCGGTGACGATACTTTGCACCTTACTCTGACTCTCTGTGTTGTATGCTATTAAATTTACAAAAACAAGTATCCATCAAATTTTTTTTAAAAGAATTTCAAATAATTTTTTCGCAATCTTCGCTAAAAAAACTTTTATAGTCAATTTTTGAGCTTTGTGTGATAACATTCACTTACACACGCAGGACTTTTTTTTTCTCTCTGAGTTGTTTACTTTACAAACAGAAAAACATTTAAATCATAATTTAAATAAAAACTTTAAAACTCAATTTTTAAAACCATTTTTACCTTCTTTGCGGGCCTCACGTTCGAGGGCAAGACACGAAACATTGAATCTTATGTTGAATCTCTGTATGCTTTACAAAATAAACTTTTCAATCAAAATTTAAAAAAAACTTTAAGATAAATTATCACAAACAATTTTTTTCACCGTCTTCGTTGGTCACGCGTTCGGCGACGAGCGCTAGCGCTGGAATGCATCTGTGAGGAATCTAGGAACTATCGCGTTCGGCGACGAGCGCCAGCGCTGCGATGCATGTGTGAGGGATATGAGAACTATCTCTGGTGACCTTGGCGGGCGTCTCTCTTGGGACACACCTGACGCCGTGTGAAACGAGAACAAACCATGACATTTTTTGGGGAAATTCAAGACATTTTTAGGGGAAAACGGGAACTTTTGGACAAAACGAGGCAATTTTTGGGGGAAAACGCCCTATTTCGAGCGAAAAACAGGTACAAATGACATTTTTTTGGGAACGAAATGCCACGCCCTGCTAGCTTTGGCTCCCCACTCCCTGTTTCTAGCCAAGTGCAATGGAACCGGTCATTTCTGGCTACTACGGTTCATGTGGCGTGCATAACCCAGCATCGGCTTGCATGGATGGTTGGAAATGTACAAAAAAATATCCACCAACGCTACTAAAAGAAACAGTGCACAATTACAAAGGCTACCCTTTATACAGACACAAAGCACCAGAACATGGTGGTAGGAAAGTCACTGTCAAGGTTCTCAGCGCGGCGTTCGTAACCTTAGGCAATAGCTGGGTTGTGCCATATTCGCCCATTATATGTAAAATGTTTAATGCTCACATTAATGTAGAAGCCTGCAGCTCTGTCCGCGCTATTAAATATATATGCAAGTGTATAAATGAAGGAAATTATATTAAATCTCAGAAATGAAGGTGGGTTGCAGCCCGTTAATGAAGTCCAGACCTTTCAAGTAGGGCGGTATATCAGTAGCAACGAGGCAGCGTGGCGGCTCCTTGGTTTCTCCTTACATGAGAGACATTCAACTGTTGCTCTTCTTGCCGTTCACTTGGCTTCGCGTTACACGACTTGGGCGGAACATGATTGGTGCCACTATTCTGACAGGAGTTGGAAATCGCATGTTCGCGTCTGCCTAATGCCCAAAATCTGCACATCTTAGCGCCAGATGGAAAGACTTACAACATTGTGTACAGTGGCCTCCTAAAATAGTGCTCTGTTCTGTATTTATGATCAGTGTGTCTGCTAGCAAATACCGTTATTTCTCCCTATAAGTTTGTTACTATAACCACGCGAGCGAAGCCGCGGGTAGCATGATCGTGACTCTACCTAGCGCTCGGAGTTAAAACTTCATATATGTTTATCCCAAAAACTGACACTTGGTAAACATATAGGAAACCACTACGATCAGTAATTACGACGGTACTTTCTTGATGGTTCTTCTGTGGTGAACATTCTTTTACGCTTTAGAACGTTACATAATCTTCAGAAAACACTTTGAATTAATTACACAATGAAATGCAGTCTGAAAGTTCCTTGTCTTTTAATAGTGCCGCGGTGGTGTGTTAGTCAAGGAGTACTCGCCTCCCACCAAGGCGAACCTGGTTCGATTCTCAGCCGGACCACCCGGATGTTTTGATGTGGGAAACGTGGTGGACGTTGCCGTTCGCCTGCTGATTTTATAGGGGTACTCCCCTTCCCTGTAACCTTGCATTTGAAACTCGTGTGTCATTTCAAAACTTACAGCTAGTCTTAAGAGCATTCAAAATTCTCGTGAATTGTTGCAGCAGATTCGTTAGCACATTTTCCGAGCTTCGCGCAAATTTTTATGCACAAACGTTGCTCAATTTTAACATCAACCATCGCGACCGCAGAAGAAACTAAAAACTGTATCAAAAAGGCACTGGAAAAACCCATTCCCAACACGTTGCTAATCGAAGAACTGATTACAAAAGAATATAGAAGGTGACTTTTCGTTCTCCACCCTTCTTCGTTGATCAAGTCTGTCGTAAGTACAACCCGGAAACTTCCTGACCGTATCTTGTAGATCAAGCGCAAAGTGTACGTGCCACAATGTGTACATTGCATAGCTTTATAATGAGACATAATAGACGAACGAGAAATACTTTTCTTATTTCCCAATATCGCACTAGTCGGACTGTGTACACTTTGTTAATACGGTTGCGTAGAGAGTATTTATTGTTTTTCTCATAAAAACATCTTAAATTAAGTGGGGAAGTTTGGTACGAAAAAGTCACAAGTCCTCCTCGTAATTTCTTAATTAAATCGAGCTAATGAATGTAAAATTCAAGTTTGTTGGTAATGCTATATCAGACACTGGCCTTGACTTCTTGTAGTATAGTGGTTACTGATGTTTATAACCAGTAAGGGAAACATATACGGAACATATATGGCTTATTCTATATTAACGCCTGAATACAGTTTTCCGAAGCTTTGACCGGCGAGAACACTAGCAAAATTTGGCATCAATTCAATTCGAACTTAGTAGAAAATGTCTTTCCAACACGCCAGCAGTAGCTGCCATTAAAACAAATAAAAATTGGCTCCAAAAATATTACAATGAGATATTACACCAAAATGTATAATAAAACTTAGTTCATAACGTAATTTCGCTGAAACTTCATAGTATCTACGACATAGACTAAATATGAGGTTAGATTGATTTTCGTTTTCCGCGCATGTACCCTACATTAGTCACAGATAGTCAAAATTTTGACAATAAATAAACACGTGTTCCAACAATGACTTGCAGTTTGTTAAGGTTTGACTTTAGTGCATACCCTCTCTTTTACGAATAAATTCAGTGTTGTGCATATCTTGTACATGGTATTTGCATTACAACGTGGCCAAAATAAGTTTAATAACAGTAGTCAGAGCTACGTGTTTCGCAAGTTCTAATGACGGCCAAACAACTGTTTAATGTTGGGACACAGATATGATCCCTACGCAGTTGGCATGCGCACTTTATCCCATTTTCCATCTACGATATATGATATCGTTGGTGTTTTGGTATGGATGTTAGAGCTGAAAGAGATCAATAATGTACATAATTTCGTGTACAGATACAACTGAACGTACATGATAACGCTCCATTAATAATGCAGTTTTAGCTCAAGATGTGTTATAAAAAATAGTAATCGGGAGAGGTTGCACGGTTTCATTCCGCCACTCACAAGGCCGGATTACTCATTTACGAGGACAAAAATGAAAAATTTGGTCGCTTTAAAATAAAACAAAATACTTGGTATTAGGTAGTAGAATAGTAAAAAGACAGAACCGCAATAAAAAAGGTTCGAGGAAGCAACACAATAGCCAGTGCTGGCGCGCTTTGCCTCACTGTTTTTCGCACGGCAAGCGTGAGCCAGTTGCGCCCACAACTTTGACGGAGTAACTACGCATGTGTTGTGTGCTGTGTCCGAAAATAGTGAAGTTTAAAACATGGAAGGTGAAGCGTCAGGTGTGCATTTCTTATTATTATTGGTTTTTGTCAATTGTTTAAAAAAAAACAGGTAGTTATATCGATTTGAAAAAAGACATATTTTGTACGAAAAAAAAAAGAAGATGTAATTTAGTTTGTAGACTTTTCACAAAAAGTTCCACGTAGTTTCATTACATGTTACAATTCCTAAGTGACAACAACTCATAAGAATTACAAAAATCAAAAAACCTGTCCCCTTCACTGCCCGTTTATTAAATAAAGCTGTTTATTTCCAGGTAGTCGCGCTCACCCTACTCTGCAGGAGAGAAAGCTTCATAGAAATGAACTGTTTTTAGTGTTAAGAGACGCTAATTTTTTTTAATTTTCGTCATTAAAATGTAATGAAAGATTAGTACTGTACATAGTGGACCAAATAAGCGTAATTGACCCATCTGATACATTAGTAAAACATTTAAAAGATGTCGTGAAAGTGTTTGTGACAAAATGCACGACTGCTTCAAGGACAAGCACGCAAATTGGCTCAATAAAGAGTTTAAGCTCCCGGAGATGAGTTCAACGCATGCAACAACCTTACCACAGCCTACTTCTTCGGAAAAAAGGCGAGGAAGACCGAAAAAAGAATTTGAAGTTAGCTGCCACCGAAGTAAGAGAAGAATGCTTAACAGTTATGTCTCGCGTCTTACCCCCAATAAGCTTTGTTCTGCGGCTGAATCAAGCTTGGTAAAATCTGGCAAGAGGACGGCAGCTCAAGTTATGAAACTTGCCATAAATTCTACCCCAAAAAAGTTAAAAAGGATGAAACAGGCTCATACATCTTTTAAAAGTGTTGTGCTTTACAGTGCTGAAGAAGCTTTACGTCTCATAGTGAATCTAAGCTTAACGAAGGAAGACTATGTGACAATGTGGCTAGGGGCAAAAAAAAAAGAGCGGCTGATATATACCCTTCCTACCATGTGGTGGCAGATACAAAAAATAAATGTTATCCGCTAAATATGGAAATAACAGAAAATGAAGCTGTGGTGACTTTACAAGATCTAGTAGACCACACTATAAAAAAACTATAAGAAGTACAATCAGACGGTTTTTAAACAATATGCACGATAATAACAGCACGTTAGATGTCTATTATAAGTGGGGCTTAGATGGAAGTGGAGGGCACAGCATACACAAGCAAAACTTTACCAATAATTCCATTTACGCTGATTCAAACATAATATTATATACCACGGCGCCTCTGGAGGTCTCAGAAGGGAAAGAAGGAAACAAGAAAATCTACTGGAAAAATCACACTCCGTCTTCGACAAGATATTGTGGTCCAGTTTCGTTTAAATTAAAAAAAGAGAATGACGAGAACTCTAAAGAGGAGTATAATAACATTGAGAATCAAATAAAACAATTGAAACCTACATACATTGTTTTGGGAGACAGAACAATCCATTTCAAGCACATTCTGATTTGCACAATGCTAGATGGCAAAACGATAAATGTTTTAACTGAAATAAAAAACACACAAGCTTGTAACGTTTGCAATGCCACGCCCGTCTTAATGAATGATTTACAAAATGTTAAAAGGAGAACAGTTGACACAAATACATACCGATTTGGTCTTTATATCTTGCATGCTCAGCTGAGATGCTACGAATATTTACTACATATATCTTATAAATTAGAACTAAAGCAATGGCAAGCCAGAGGCAAAGAAGCTCAAGAATTGGCTAAAGAAAGGAAGAAAACTATCTGCGACGATTTTTTCAAAGAAATGGGGCTTGTTGTCTACCACCTAAAACAAGGAGGAGGTAATAGTAATGATGGAAACACGGCTAGAAAGTATTTAAAAAACCCTGAGCAAGTATCCCGAATAACAGGAATCTCACAAACGTTGATTGGACGATTTTCAAATATTTTATGTGCAATTTCATGTGGCCATTATATAAATGAAGAAAAATTTGGGGCATATTGCTATGCCACAGCTGAAATGGCGGTCAATCTTTATGGTTGGTGCAGAATGAGTGCAGGTGTACATAAGATTTTGATCCACGGAACTGATATAATAAAATATCTTGCGTTACCCGTGGGACAACTATCGGAAGACGTAATAGAAGCCAGACACAAAGACTATAAAAAGTTGAGACAGTCTCACTCAAGAAAGACGTCTCGAATAAATACAAATACAGACATTTTCCACTGGATGTTTATATCTTCAGATCCTATAATTAAAAGCAAAAAGAAAAAACCAAAGAAAACAAAAGAGGTTTTCAATGATGTCGTAGTTGGGATGTTGCGGGTGCCTACATTTCTCAGCAGAGTTGAGGACTATGTGAATGAAAATGAGGATGAATCTGATGAACACGAGGATGATTTTAGAGCATATGATTTAAATTAAGATACTCCTTTGTATTCATGTAAATAAAAAACAAAAAAAAATTCATATTTTATTTTTTTAGGGGTATTGAAACCCCCTAAAAAACCTTAAAAGGTTTTTTTTCGTTCATATTCACATAAGTTCAAGTTTAAACTTCGCCAAGTCAAATAGTTATACAAAACATAAATATGATTTTAGTCCTCGTAAATTAGCAATCCGGCCTTGTGTGCGCCGCCTTTAATATATTTTTAATCCCAACTGAAAATTCGTACTTTTTCAACACAGTCTTTGTTCAGTCTTTGTTTTCTGAGTTCAGGGTCTGAATACGGAAATTATTGTGAGCTTCCTTTCATTATCAGAAGGAAGCTGAAAACATTCCTCCCACTAAGGTCTGGCTTTGTTATAAAGATAATAAAGCCGGGCTTATGCATTCTACGTAAATCTAAAATGAATTTATAATAAAACGGCAGAAATACAGCTGCACTTTTATGAGATGACAGAGTTAAACAATTATCGTAGTTCACCCNATTATCAGAAGGAAGCTGAAAACATTCCTCCCACTAAGGTCTGGCTTTGTTATAAAGATAATAAAGCCGGGCTTATGAATTCTACGTAAATCTAAAATGAATTTATAATAAAACGGCAGAAATACAGCTGCACTTTTATGAGATGACAGAGTTAAACAATTATCGTAGTTCACCGTTCCACGTGAGGAAGAAATGTCATTAAATTTTCTATATAAAAGTCAAATTTGTATGTATGTATGTTTGTGGGTTTGTTTGTTATATATACAATTCTACACCGTTCAATATATCTGGACCAAATTTGGCAGAGATGCCCTTCAGTACCTAGTGTAAAATACTGTGCAGACTAAAATGGGCTCCGGCCCCCCATTGTGCACGAACCACCACCCTTTACCCCTCCAAAACAATTAATTAATATAATTATACTAGCGCAACGCCGGGTAGGTCAGCTAGTTTTCTATAAAGTCCTTTGGCATAGGTNCAATTAATTAATATAATTATACTAGCGCAACGCCGGGTAGGTCAGCTAGTTTTCTATAAAGTCCTTTGGCATAGGTAAATTAACATCTAATCTCTTCTATAAGACTAAGTTGTGTGTTAATTCAGTGTTTTAATTCAGTATAACCACACTAGTGACTATTTTCGTGGATTAAAACTACTCAAACTGTCCCACTTAAGATGATTACCTTGTTCTAGTTCAAAATTACGTGGTGTAATAATGATATTCGTTAATAAGGATAGTGATATTTATTCACTGTACATATATGAAAAACTGCGCGCAGGATACCTGAAAACTTGACGACTTTTGAAACCATCCTTGAACAAGAGCAGAGATAAGTACTCTTAAGACGTGACGCAAGCTTTCATGTATTTGGCGCGCCGTGTACCCAACTGCCAATTTGTCAACAAGTTTCAATGATTTAAAAAAAAGACTGATTTTTATGGTTTTTACGTGGCATTGAACACGCGCAAGTGAAATTTAAAAAAAGTAGTGTCGTTAGTTGTTTTTAATTGCCATAATAAAACACATGATTCGATGATAATCGCCGGAGGTAAAATGAATGCAGTTGCAGTGCGTGGTTGGCTGACCTGGCGGCGAAGTGCAGAGGACTCTCGTTGTTGTTGTTCTTGAGGTTGACGCAGGCTCCGAGGCGGATGAGGTTCTCCAGACTGCGTATGTGGCCCTCCCTGCTGGCGTAGTGCAGCGGCGAGCACCCGCTCTTGTCCTTCTCGTTCAGCAGCTGCAGCAGGCTCACTTTAGACTGCGCCTGCGGCAAGGGGGGAAAATCATTCAGAACGTGCCTGAAACAGTTACGCCGCGAAGCATGTTTCATAGTGGCAGTCACATTCACTTTGGCGTGAAAGTGTCCTGTGCATGTTTTAGAACTGAACTAATAAATTATCCAAATTCTTTTAAATACCAATTTCGTTTGATTAATTTAATATTATTTCCTAAAATTGTGATGAGTCAGTGCCCTTCGCCCATGCCACAATTCTAAAATCTTCACGTACTACCCCTCCCCCCCGAATCAAAAGCCTAGATCCACTCCTGTTTTATACGTTCTATTTGCATGTCGTCTTGCACCGCAAATTAAGGGCGTAAAAATAACTCGACATAAATGCATCAATCACTATGGCAAATATTTGCACAAAAAGTTGGCAGATACCGGTACCTAGACATGACTATAGTTATAGGCAGAATTTCCAAGCAACCTTGTACATATATTAAAGAAAATCTAACGAAATCGGAAAATGCGGTTGAATGACACTGTGTTATACAGGAAGCTGCAGAAATAACTCCCGAATTTGCCACCGCCATGGGCTCGGCGCTAGTGGTGGTAGGCGGCCCGGGGTTGTGTCATAGTGCAGCACTACTGCTGCCATTTCAGTCACCACAATGGCATGGAGTGGTGAATACNACAATGGCATGGAGTGGTGAACATCGTGCGTTCGTCCTTGAAACCTATTTTAAAAATGGCGATTCTGTAATCACAACGCAGAGATTATTTCGTACGTGCTTCGGAATAGGTCGGCACGGTGCAGTCCCTGACAGGAAAACCGTTCTATTGTGGGTTAAAAATTTTAGAGTCACAGGTTCGGCTTTAAAAAATGCACCGCCAGGTAGACCTCGCAGCGCTCGAACTCCACAGAACGTTCAATTACTCCAACAAGCAGTTACCAAATCTCCAAGACGTCCAGCCCGTAGGCACGCTGCCAGCTTGGGAATATCTGATCGTAGTATGAAAAGAATTTTACACCAAGACCTCCACTTTCATCCGTACAAAATCATGGTTGTGCAGGAACTTAGTGAACGTGATTGGGCCAACCGTATTGCATCTTGACAGGCTATACTGGAAAACTTTCCAACAGACGCAGTTGTGCTCTCAAGTGACGAACCACATTTTCATTTATCAGGATTCGTCAACAAACAGAATTTTCGATATTGGGCAGAAAATAATCCTCGGCAACTCCGTGAGCGACCTCTCCATAGCCAACGTGTCACTGTTTGGTGTGCTGTAGCAGACTTTGGAATAATAGGCCCGTATTTTGTTGAGGAGTAAGGACGAACAGTTACAGTAACGTCTCATCGTTACGTAGAGATGCTACACAACTTCCTGGAGCCGAAACTGAATGAACGTGTAAATCCTGCTGTATGGTTTCAACAGGATGGTGCCACCGCTCACACAGCAAGAGAATCTACGGCAGTCCTAAGACAAATGTGTCCAGGGCGTTTAATCTCACTGCGAGGCGACATCCCGTGGCCAGCTCGTTCACCCGATCTTACCGCCTGTGACTTCTTTCTCTGGGGTTACCTGAAGAGTAGAGTCTACAAAAACAAACCGACGACAATCGATGAACTCAAAGTTGCTATCCAACACGAAATCGCGGAAATTCCACAAGAGATGACGAGAAGAGTAATGCGTAATTTCAGAGTGAGGCTTCAGACATGTCACGGTTGGCATTTGAGTAAGATTATCTTTAAAAAGTGAAAATAAAAAAAAAATATTATGTTTAAAAATTAAGTGACAATTAAAAAAATATTATTTTTAAAGATTAAGTGAAAATTAAAAAAATATTATGTTTAAAGATTAAGTGAAAATTAAAAAAATTAAATCAAACTAAATGGCAAACATAATTATTTTAGATGGTTTAATAACATTTTGACTAGAATCGTTTGTGTATTTTTTATTAGCCGTTCAAATTCGGGAGTTATTTCTGCCACTCCCTGTATATATATATATATATATATATATATATTAAATACCTTACTTTCCTATTAATATATTAATAGTATATATTATAACACTCTAAAATATTCATTATAATAATATAATGTGGCCAACTAGGTGAGCGTGTGTTTAATACGAGAAGTGCTCTGATCACTGTGGGCAGAAAGTATTAAAGAACTTTCATAATTTTAGCAATTTTTTTTAAAACTGTGTGCTGTACTCCTTCATTAATAGGTTCAGTCACAGCGTCCACGATCGTGGACATGTTGCACATGAAGGATATTTATGGTCAGTACTGTACAGAACGAAGAATCTGTATCCAATGCCTTGAGAGTCTTCTCGACGGGCAATCTGACTTGCTAAACTCACCACGCCTCTGGTTTATGCATGGCTGATGGCAACGTCTTTGAGCGCGCAGCACGTTGTTCACTTGTCGTAAAAAGTATACTAGCCACACGTGCAGTGCTCAGCAAAATATTACACGGTTGCAACACTTCGGCTCACAAATTAATGCGTGACCGAACGGGTTAATGATGTTTCGTATCACTGAAATAAGAAACTATAATCCGTGTACACATGAAAGTTCTTGGCCTAAATTGAACCGTGAAAGACAAAATATTAAATTATGTATGTGCACGTGTGCATTCATTTAATTTATGCGTGTTTATAAACTGCTTATATGTGACTAAAAATTAGCATTTTCTGGTACACAATCCAAAGTCCACAAATTTTCCAACAGAATTTACATCCATCTGTTTTGCTAAAGGGATAAACAACTAGGATGTCTAACTGGAGTGAACTGGAGTAGGTAAGATTACTCACTTGTCCACATTATTGCCCAGAATCAAGTAGGCCTAATTTATTTTAATATGAAGTAAGTATGCAGACCATCCCATTAAAATCCTTTTGAGTCATTACGTTAGTGGTAAAGATCGGATTTTATTTTTAGCTACAAAGGGCACAATCGTCTCCACGGCTATAGTATAAACAATATTTCATCATGAAT
This sequence comes from Clitarchus hookeri, assembly GCA_002778355.1. Taxonomy (NCBI): domain Eukaryota; kingdom Metazoa; phylum Arthropoda; class Insecta; order Phasmatodea; family Phasmatidae; genus Clitarchus; species Clitarchus hookeri. Next base: position 240,032 of record NQII01001473.1, on the reverse strand, counting down.
AACAAGTGCTCTCATAACCACAGAGTCAATATTATAAGTTATATTTAAAGGGGGAGATATGGAATATATCTCGGATTTATGGATTTATAAACTATGAAATGTTTTTAATGATTATCATTACAATATTTCCTCTATCAAGGCATAGAAGATGACATGATATAATTGCTGAAGTTAATAGTTATGCAATTGTTTCGTTATTTCGCCATGTTGTATGAGGGAGAGCAAATGAACTGCTACATAACTGATGATATTACAGTCAGTTTGGCAATAATAGTTTTCATATGTTCATCAATGGAGTTTCTTTACCCAAAGATAATTAAACTTTCAGAAAAATACATCTGAGACGACGTTACAGCAAAATATCAGGTAAAAAGAAGGTAGCAACCATCTCTCTCCCTTAGTGAACACTTGTTTTATTACACGGGTTACTTACTGTTAATTAAGTTTAGGATTTTGATATCAAACTTCTGACAAGTTATTCGGTACCTTTTGTTTGAACGTATCTCGTGCGTCTCCGTACTCTGCAAACTTGATACTTGCCTGAAAACGTCCAAATACATATAAGTTAAATATTAATACTAATAAATGAAACGTTGAAGTACAATACTGCCTGTCTGCATTTAACTAAACAAAGTTCTTCACGTTCTCTTGTGGCATTAACAGGATATTAAATACGTACTACAAACACTTAATATTCTACGTAACGCTTTATGTTTAGGAGCCTTGTTATTCAAAACGATAGTTTATAAAACTATTTAGTACATGTTAGTTATATGTACAAGAAAATTTTCTGTTTCCCGAGAGGCATCAAAGATAATAAATTTTCGGAGTGGTGCTCAATTATAAAAATGTTTAGATCTATGATTGCTTAAAAATTTTTGTTTACTTTAACTCTTTGCTGATGTCGAGAGGCTATCAACTAAACCTAAGTTATATTAATAATTGGGACTTGAACCCATTACGTACATAATATTTGTAAACACTCTGAACTACACACTACAAGTGAACTTTTCGGAGTGGTTAGTAATCCACAGTTAGACACCCTGTCACGCACTGCTACGGATAACTGTTGGATAGATGTTGTCATTCACATGGTGTGTTGGACAATCCTGAGGTTGTCTCATGGGTGTTGATATTTTTTTTTTTTTTTAAGTAAGAGTGAAATATGGGTTTGAGAAAAAAATCAGAACTTTATGTTGGTATTAACAGAAGCGTAACAAATGAAAAAAAGAGACAAACATTAAAAGTCCCATCTATTAAACCACATACGTGTACTACGTAAGTGGTATTTTCATTACTAAATCTGAAGCTCAATCTGTAAGAAGATTTCCATTTAAGTAAAACACTATTGTTCATATTATCTCTCAACCCGAATAACAGCTAAATAACAGTGTGAGTAGTTTCATATTGTACAATATTTGACAATTTATAAACAGTGCATAAATATTTGCATTGTCTTGCTTAGGTGTATACTTACCTGTTTACGTGAATTTATATTATTAAGTCCAGTAGTATTAAACCAAAAATGAGATGAGCTGGCAATCATGAGAACATGCTTATTTTTATTTTATAATTAATCATTTATACATTTCACACAGTATAAAAACTTTTGTGCCATAACAATTCTTATGGCTTACGGATTTTCGCGTGTAGGAATCGTGCCGGACGATGCCACTGATCTGCGTTTTTCTCGGGGATCTCCCGTCTCCCCCGCCCTTGCAGGCCGGCGCTACTCACCTCACTTCGACCTTTATCGACTCTCAAGTTCACGTTGTTACGATCCGCCCAACAGTGCTGGATCTAGGCATTTCTTTTGCGGAGGGGGGAGGGGGAGTTGGCTTCTGCCACCTCCCCGCTTTTATACAGAATATTTGACACACAATTAAATAAACAAAAACTGTGTCACTGCGGCACTGAGTACTCACTTCATACAGTGTCTACAAGCTTATGTTATCATATTGTGTTTGGGCTGACCATTGTACTTAAGAAGACACAGCAAGTCTTCCCCCTTCCCTCTGAAGAAACTCGATCACTTTTCGTGCCAATCAGCCCCTCTTCCCTTTTTCCTACCCACACAAAACCGATAAGCGACAGATGGGCAGTCAGCTGCATAAAGGCGGTTTATTTTCGATTTTTTTCCACAGTAAAAGATGCGTGGCCATTTAAAGTCAGTCACCAAAGGAATCAACAAAATACGTTTTTAAAAGTATTTTTTTATTTGATAAATGTTACAACGATGCAGGCACATGTTTACTTACTCGTGGCGTTAATTAAAAAATGTTTTCATGTACAGTACATGTTTGTGTGTGTGTTTTTTTTTTTTACCTGCAAGGTCCTGCCTGCCGCCTCTTAGATATGCCACCTGGCGCAGGCGCCCNTCCAAACCTCTCCACTACACTCTCCACTCCACTTGCGTCCCTTAAGAGTCTACGCCTATATCATGAATGCTATAGCAATCTATAGGCTGTTTACGGTTAATTGAGCACTTCTGAAAGCCCTGCTTAGGATCTATTCCTTTGCCAGTTTTGTATCTTTCCGCTGTATATATAATTGATATTGCCTCGGGCCCGTTTACTTTATTCGTGCGTCGATGAAGTGAAACTCTGAAAATATTAGGTACATAAATGTGTCGCTATTACGTTAGCGCGTGCTCCAAAGCGAATTAAAACATACGAACTAAATAAAATGAATTCAGTTACTGCAAATGTAAACATAACACTGTTTTCAACTAAGTTAAGACATGAAACTACTTTTCATAATTCGCTGCCAACTTTACCATGAGCATTCCAGTGAGAGCTTTATGCAGATATGGGCAGTACACGCACGTGACAATCAATGCTTACAGTAGGCGGAAGGCTACCCGGTGGGAGAGAGAGAGAGAGAGAGAGAGCAGGCAAGCCCAGAGGGCCGCGAGCCGTGCCAGAGATGCAGGGAGCGCACACCTTGAGCACCTGGTTGGCGAATTCCTCGAGGCAGCCGCCGTTCATGATGATGAGATGCAGCACGTTGCGCTGGTTCATGTCCTTGAGGTGTATGCTGGCGCCGAGGCGGATGAGCACGTGCACGGTCCTCCAGCCGGCGCGAGACGCCGCCAGCAGCAGTGGCGGCCGCTTCTCCTTGTCCAGCACGTTGATGTCGGCGCCCTGCAACATTCAGTGGTCCCGCTCACTTCGTCGCTCGCGTCGTTTCCCGAGGAGACGAGCGCCGCTGCTGAAGACCGCACAGTCTCCTCGTCTGGGCTGCAGATGTCAGGGCCATGCATCCGCCAGCCAGCCGTGTTCCGTTGCCGTTGCATGCTCTAAGACTCACTCTACTCAGATTGGGAATCTCAATGCTAACAGTTTGGCAACTGAACGTTTTCACAGCCAGTTAGCACTGGTGTCACGTGTGTGCCAGATTTTCAACGTTTAAAATGTAAACAAATTGGGCAGTTGCAATTTTCTTAAAAATATATAATTGCGTAAAATCTTCTTGTTTTTAGTATATTAAAACCTAAAGAATAAACTCTGTTCTTTGCACTAGAGTGAATAGTCAACGAAATACGTCCAAACGTAGTTCATAATTCGATCCTAATTCTGAAGTTAGCAAAACATTGGCTTATGTTAACAACTTTTTTAAAGTAACAACTGAATCAAAAAATTATTTTTAATGAAATCAAAATTTATTTTTCTCTTAAATTTGTACCTTTTTCTTTTTATCCAAATAAGCTTCTTAATGAACTCTTAATGCCACACATATTTGTATTTCAACTATTTACTCTTGTATACAGCATTGGAAGGCGTGAATGACAGTTACAAAATTAAGACAATACTTAATATTTTTGTTGTGGCAAGTATATATCACAATTCGGGCCAAATACAAACTTTTAAGCCCAAATAAACAAGATTTCTCAATTTACCACGAGCTTAAAAGTGACAACTTTGGAACACCAGCGCACTCCGGCTGGCAGAAATTATTATATAGCATTTCCCTCAGTTAGACCTCATTTAACGTGTTAAGAGATTATGTATGTTACAAAGGTTTTTAAGGGGCCATGTTGCATACACTCATTGTTATAAAAAATAGCCACACGTAGAAAAAATTATCCCTAAGAGGCTTAAGCTGGAAACTGTACCACTATGGGTAATACTACAGCTGGCTTAAGTATGGCTGCGACTGGCAGCGTAGAACAGTCATTAGAAACCACAAGTATGTCTACGAACATGACGGTAGGACGAGGCACTGTGCATTAAAATCGGCGTGAGTGTGGAATGAACTTCAGTGAGTTGCTAGCATACATCGGCGAAACTTTTGACGCATTCAGCATAGGTATGAACAACTTACAATATTCTAGAGAGGGCGAATCATTGGACTACGGAAGGCACAGTAGTCGTTCTGTCGAATTGCCAGTGCCATGATCCGTTACGGCCAAAATGTCTGACGCTCTTAAGAGCAGCGTGGACATGAGAAAACACGAAGTGCTGCTACCAAGAATGATCACCAAAAGGGAGAAACGTTTATTCGTCTGACAGGTGCAACTTTGACCAACAACATCTCTTCCTACCATCCAGACACACCCAGTGGCACCACTACTGACAAATTTTTCTACCCTCACTATTGCGAAGCAACTTGCAAAAATAGACTTGCATTCTCGACGTGCCTTAAGCTGTCTTTTATTGAAACCCCATTTGCAGGTTTGTCGTAATCGGGTGGCAGGGACGGCTGAGGAAAGGCGACGCCTTTAGTGACGAATCCAGGTTTTCTCTGAACACAGATGAAATGAGGCGTAATCTTTGCCTACACTGGTGGTGATCAGGGGAACACTGAGTGTACAGTGGTGCATTCGGGAGGTTCTACTCCCTCACGCTCTTTCCTTCACAGCGCGGCTCCATTGAGCAATTTAATCAGGATAACGCCCATCCACGTGCAGTACGGATTTTCCATGACTGTCTTTGTTCTTTGACGCCCTGTCCTTGACGATCCCAGTCTCCATAGTTGTCACTATAGAGCACACATGAAACAAGTTAGAGAGGCAGCTTCCTTTAAAAAGCTACCTCCATAGCCAAGATTGTTACAACGTCCTTGAACGAAATTTTGGTTTCAAATTCTGGATGGGTGTGACGCTTTAAGATGCACGTTTATGTTACTTAAGACAATGAACCGTCTTCGTATTAACCCCCCCCCCCTTCCATGGGCATAAAAGTGATGCCTTGAAAGTCCTGAATAGTTGAAACCGAAATTAATCCTGAAAAACGTACCGCATTACCACACGTTTCCCGAAATTCGAACCGAGCGTTTCCCGTACTGCAAGAGAATGTGAAGCCAAACGCGCCAGTATCAGATTCCTCAACACTGAGAGTTTTTGTTTTGAATGATACTTGCAATGGGGGTTAGCAATTTTTCATTTAATCAGGGAGAGTGTTAGTGGTGGTGTGCGGACGTACCTCCTGCACGAGGTACTCGACGATTTCTGGGTGGTCGAACATGGCGGCGCAGTGCAGCGGCGTCATCTTCTGCACGTCGCACGACGACAGGCACTGCGCCTTCTCGCTCGGCTGCATCGCGAACATGAGCTTGACGATGTCGATGGCGCCCTGCGCGCACGCCAGGTGCACCGGCGTCGACAGGTCGTGCTGCTGCGTCGAGATCTTCGCCCCCGACTTGAGGCACAGCTCCACCGCCTGCAAGTCAACCCACACGACATTCACAGTCTTGCTTACTTATACAGCAAAACCTGCTTTTATGAAACCTGTGTATAAGAGAAACCTCTATATATATGGAAATAGTTTTGCGAGTACTTAATTATTTTTCGGGCAAAAACCTCAATATATGGAATGTTTTTACCTTTGTAGAATGGGCTAACAAATACTGAAGTCATCGTGATGTATCCCCACATGGTGTAAATAAACTTCAACAATTTACATGTACAGTGCATATTTAAGCAATATTAAAGGAGTCAACAATTATATTTGTTTATGTTAAATTTTTAAAACCTCCACAAATTGAATTTAAAGTGGGGAAAACCTGAATTTATAAGGTCCGTTGATATTACTGACAACAAAGTATTTATTTTTGTACTTATGGCTTAACGTCGCGTCGACAACGGAATCGTTAGAGACGGTATCAATAGTTCTGAAAATCAAGAGCGGGCAAGGTATTTAACCCATTCTGACTTAAATTGGCAGTGAATCAATAACAATTGTTTTGTGTATGTAATGTGCATATTAGTAATACATTTACGTCCACAACAATGCCACGGTTTCACCTGGAATAACGTATGAATAAAGTGATTACGAGTAGTATACGTATGTTCCTTCTGTCACAGTATTCATGATTCAGGAGCCAGGAGCCACCAACCATCTCGGTTGTCGAGGTGGCCGTGGTCGGCGGCCTGGGGCGGCCATGTTGTGATAGCACCCGATAACCACATTTAATCTTGGTGACCTTGACCTTGGTCCTCTGCTCGTGACCTTTAATGACCTTGAACCCCAACAAAATTAAAAATTGCAAAAAAAAATTAAAAATCCAGAAACATATTATGTTAATCTCACACATATCCCACCACCCTTACCTCACACATTCTTCACCCGTTGCTTTCCCAATCATAAAAAATCAAGAAAAATAGCAAAAAAAAAAAGTAATAAAAGTTTAGGAACATACTATATCACTGGCTCAGACACCCATGTTGGATGCCAGTGACCTTAATCTTGACCTCAATGAACTTGAAAACTATTATCAAGAAAAAATGGCAAAAAATTATGTTTTAAAGACGAGTGTGGTGAGATTCGCAGCTTGAATTATTTTGAAATTTGCAATGGGGAAATTCATTTCCGGCTCAGGTGGAATATATTTTCACCGCAAGACACCTCCCAGATTTTAGCAAACTTCGTATGTGAAGATGACGAGTTCTACGTTCACCTTCGCAGTTCGCCCTAGACGGACGAAATTACCGAAAGCTGTAATGGTGTATGGCACGAAAGGCATGGTAGTAAAGACAAGGTGGTGGATGCAGACATTATACACGCCCTGAGCATCACATTTGGGTTCTGTACACAGAGACAGATTGTTACGTAGTGCTGAATTCAAACCATCAAATATTGTTTCTCGCCAGTGCGATATATAAATGAAACCTGTTACATGTTATGTAATATATATGTAATTTACAGAGCGCTGGCATGGATTCAGAGCACGTGTGTGCGTCGTTCAACGACGACGACTACATAAACAGCGTGGACATGGAAGGCGAAGATACGTGCAGTAAATGTAAATGTTTCTTTACTTTTAGCGATACCGTCTCAAGAGTCCTGTTACTGCTTACCGAGATCGTGAAACGAAGTCATGACCGATTTCCAAGATGGAGGCGGCGTCGCCATTTTGTAAGTAGTCCTACATGAAACAGGGGTGATTTGTATCGGCATTTTGGAGCTACCATGTCGTAAGGCGAGCATGGAAGTTTGGTGCCTTCGCGCATGTAAAAAACACAACACTTGCCGTAGTCTGGGATACAGTCGATCACCTGCTGGCAAGGTTCAAACGAATCGGGATCCCAGCACCGATCCAGTGCAAATTACCGTCGCACACATCTTCATACACCTTGAGCTTGCTACTGGACCAGTAACTATAGTAAACGCGACTTAGTCTAGGTTTTATGTAATGATACGTTCTTGCCGTATGGAAGCCAGCCATGCTGTCTGTATGCCGCGAATTGGATACTCCCTGCATGGTCCAAACTGTGCGTCATCAACATCGGATCTATATACCTCGAAGGCCGCCATCGCAGATCCATCTACATCGGAGTTGGTAGACTCAGCCACCGCAGTACAGCAACTTATCACCTCAATTCAACGAGCATCCTCTCAGAGACCCCGCTCCAAACGCAAGACTATACCCGAACCCAGTTCCTCCCAAATGGGTAAACATAGACGAACATCTGAACCTGACCTCAGCATCGATGATGCGGTGAATTTGCTGTTTCCGGAGGCAACCGACTTGATTCTGGATGTGAGTGATTCCATTTCCAAAGTTGTATTAAAGTCGATTTTAAAATCCGTCCTCGGTCAGTTAATCGATGATCTGCGAGGTTGTGCATTTGCGCTGCTGCTGGACAAATGTAAGGTACCGATATTCTAAACGCCAGCCACATTTCTGTTTATGTGTCATTATTTCTTGTTAAGCTGTGCTTTGAACACTGAATATGAAATAACTACAAGTTGCAAATATTACATGATGGTTGTGTGTTCTTGTATATAAATTTCTGGACCATTTAAATAAATTATATGTATAAAACTTACAAAATTTTTATTTATATAGATACATGCGTCACAAGTAACAGTGTGCTGATTAAATTTTGCATGCAAAAACGCATAAGTACTTAGAAAAAACAGATAATTAACTTTAAACAATAATCGGCGAATCAATTAAAAAAATATCAGAGAAATAGATTACATTAAAATAAAAGGTTTCTTAGAACATGTAGTTATAATGACAAAAAAATACCTACATACTCAAATAAATAAGAAACTAAGAAGTAATAATGTATATAAATATTAAAGAAAATGCAAGATGTGGTTGTGTGCAAAAATTTAAACTCATGTATGTAAAAACCAACATGAAGTTAATTTTATCTGAAAGATTAAAAAAAATATATATATAATGTGTTGTTAATTGTGGCAAATACACTTATCTATATTAAATTGAGAATTTTTAAGGAGATGTGTTTGTTTATAATTTAATTTAAAAAAAACAAGCACAATTATATTAATGAAATACTTTTACCAATTAGAATTTAATCAAACAACATTATCAACAGGTTAGAGGTAGTATAAAAACATATCAAAGCACCTGCTTACTAAACAGTGTTCTAACAGCAAATCCAATCCACGCCGTTTTTGCAAGGCGTATTGGCAGAACAGCAATTCAATATTGGGACGCGAAGATTGGTTGTGCGCAGCCAGTGAGATCGGTTTACTTCATCTTTAGTCAGTGCTCACAACCATCCGTCGCATACGTCAGTCGCCCGTACGTCAGTAAGTCAAGTCATCCCTCTGTGTTTTCGTCCATCAATTGAAAGCGATTCACAACTATCTGTCATCCATCAATCCTTCTGTACNAGTCAGTGCTCACAACCATCCGTCGCATACGTCAGTCGCCCGTAGGTCAGTAAGTCAGTCATCCCTCTGTGTTTTCGTCCATCAATTGAAAGCGATTCACAACTATCTGTCATCCATCAATCCTTCTGTACGGCGTAATTTCAGTGTGACAACTTAACATCGCGGTATTTCTTTCGTTGGAGGTATATTTTGGTTGGAAATATATTTTCTAGAGAAAAACATTTTTGAAAAGTTTTTTTTTTTCCATTAAAAATTTTTGAATTTACCACCAAAGAAATAAGCACAGATCCACCACCTTTCATTTTATCTCGTCTAAGAAATGTCGTCAGAAGACGGTGGCTCATCCGTCCGTCAGATCAAAGTTAAAGTTTTAAAAATATTTGACAGATGAACGGATAGAAAAAAAAGTTGTCCTGCGATTGGTTGAAGATCACGTGACCGCCGGACGTACGGGCGACTGACGGATGCGACGGATTGTTGTTAGCATAGACTTAAAGATGAAGTAGACCGATCTCGCTGGCTGCATCGCACAACCAATCTCAGAGTCCCAGAATTGAACTGCTTTTCTGCCATACGACTTGCAAAAACGGCGTGGATTGGATTTGCGGTTAGAACACTGTTTAGTAAGCAGGTGCTTTGATATGTTTTATACTACCTGAAACCAGTTTATAATTCTGATTGATTACGTTAATATTGTTAAAAGTATTTTAATAATATAATAATGCTTGTTTAAAATTTAAGATATAAATAATTATATTCATCACTGTTGACCATGTGACTTTGACAGTTGTGTTCCTTTGAGGTAGGTCAATGTTGGGTGCACGCGCAGACTACGAACAAGCGGTCTACCTCGTCTATGGTTGTGAGTGCAGCTTTACCTTGATGTCGCCGCTGTGCACGGCCGAGTGCAGCGGCACGTTGCCCTCCGAGTCGTAGAAGGAGATCATCTCCTCCCGGCTGCTGCCTCTCGACTCGGCCCACTGCAGGAACACCTCCATGGTGCGCGACGACGCGTTCTTCGCCGCCTCGTGTATCGGGTAGTAGCCGTTGTTGCACGGCTTCCTGGGGCACGCGCCGAACTCCGTGATCTGCCGGCAACCATCACCCTCACCCTCAAGCCCCTGCCATACTGCCAAGTTTTCGCTTTCAAATATACTTNCGTGATCTGCCGGCAACCATCACCCTCACCCTCAAGCCCCTGCCATACTGCCAAGTTTTCGCTTTCAAATATACTTGACAACAACATTTGAAGACGAAATACGGCCATCAAATTTTTTCTTACGACTAATTTTATCAAATAATCTTGAATGTTTTTGTCTTTCAAATTTAATGGCAGTAATGAGTTCTTGTTATTATGTTGGTATGATATAATTGTTTCCATTGCCGACCATGAGACTAGATATAATAAAAACCGCACACTCACAGAACTCAGAAAGACAAAAAAAGAAGAAAAAAACACATTTAAAACACCACTGACAGATAATTAGGAAAAGTTGTTTGATGGTGATTTGTTTTCACTTCTTTACTAAAGTTAAATTTTATTTATCGGAGATGTTTCCTGTACAATGAAGTTTAATGTCCCCGAGTTTTTAATATTATGTGCGATTTCCACATAAAATAGCATTCATACCCTGAGAGCTTATACATCAATTAATGATCTTCATAACCTATTTCGTTTCCAGGAATTTTTCGTTATTCTGAAGTTTTGTGACGTCATTTTTTGTCGTGCCCGATTCGGATTGGTTGAGCCCGTCAAGCATCAAATAAATTTTATAACCAGTTAAATTTTCAAATTTTTGATGAAAACTGAATCCATTAAACTTTTTCAGACAAATATGGCGGCGTTTAAGACGTTTAGAGGACGTCACAACTGTCCGACTTTGTTTTATCAAACATATTGGAAACGGTTTGACGGAAAAGTTTGACAGTGTGACGGGTGCTTTACACGATGTTCACAGTTCACCGAGCACTTGTAAAATCAACCTTTAAACAATGCCATTGCCCCTACCTGCATATATTTTAACGGACACGCCGGCTGACATGTGCCCAGTAAAGTTGATAACAATGGAGGGATAGCAGTTTCTTGTATATAAGGTTTATTCTACTGAGGTTGGGAACAAAACGAGATTCCTTGAAGAGAATTTGGCATAGGGAACATTTCCGCCTCTAGGTGCGCTCATGTTCCAAAGAGGACAACTTCAAGCTGGCGGTATATGCAGAAATTGTATTTATTTGTATGTAAAAGTTTGTGTTTGGCCCGAATTGTGATATATATTTGCTCCTGCCAAAATATTAAGTATTAACTTCATTTCGCAACTAACTTTAACGCCCTTCAATGGTGTTTACAAGAGTAAATAGTAAAAATAGTAACTTTAAGGTATTCCGAATTCCTCAATCAAGCTGCTAAGTTCTATTGTGAATCAGTACATTAAACAACACAGTTTCGGTTTTTCTGAACTTTTCATAGTTATTAAATGAACGCATAATTTTACTACTGTGAACTCACTCTTATAGAAGGATTAAATACTTGCGAGATTTACATGTCTAGCCACAGAACGGTGCCACAAGCAAGTTGAACCTATTACGTAATGTTGTGATGGCTTAGCTCCTTTTGTGTATTTATATGCATTGTTGCTACACATACACACACAATTCAGCACAACCGCCACTACCATATCATACTGCCATTAACTGAGTACTTTTGAGAGCTCTACTTAGTTTGTAATTTATGCCCATTCTGGATCCTTCCATAGTCAAATCATGTAAAAATTAACTCTTTCGTTGGACCTCTTCGATATTATCTGTGCATCGTCATGTGTCACCGTGAAATAGTTTCAAACTCAAATACAAGGGTGAATAAAATAGAAGAGGCGATTTTGATATTAAGCTANGTGAAATAGTTTCAAACTCAAATACAAGGGTGAATAAAATAGAAGAGGCGATTTTGATATTAAGCTATAAAAGAAAGAAGACGCTGACGTAAGCCACCACGTGCGCATGGGATGAAGGTGAGCTGGCCGCGCCAGTGTTCCACCGTTCACTNAGAAGACGCTGACGTAAGCCACCACGTGCGCATGGGATGAAGGTGAGCTGGCCGCGCCAGTGTTCCACCGTTCACTCGAGTGGCAGGTAGCAACGAGGTCAGATGTGTGGACGCTCCACTCAGCGAACGTACCTTCGAAGAACAACGCGCCGTAGTGCTCTCTCTCTCTCTCTCTCTCTCGCTCTCTCTGTCTCTTTCTCTCTGTAGATAGAGGCAGACAAGTGGATTGGACAGATTTGGGCGGCTCTTACCGTCGANGGGGGGGGGGGAGATACCCGAGAAAGCCCACCGACTAGTGGCATCGTCCGGCACGATTCCCAATGCAAAAATCTGGGACCGACCCCGCCGGTAATCGAACCCTGTTAGACTAGGTGGGAGGCAAGTAGTTTGACCACTCTACCACCGCGGCCCCTATAGGCAGACAAACCTGCGTAAATCCACTGCCGTATGTTGACTCAGAATGGAGCAAGGACCACGAAACAGATAAAGGTGTACAAGCGGGAAAAACTCTTTGAAACGAGAACAAGTGTGACTGACGAAAGCCGAGCCGGTTGCCCACCAACCTCGCGCACGGGAGATCACATCCTGAGGGAGGATTCCTAGATAAGAAGAAACCTATGAACCACATCTTCGTCCCATTGAAGGAGAAGTTGCGCGGTTGCAGCTTCAGTTCGCATGATAGTGAGGACCAGCAAGCGGTGCAGACTTGGCTTCAGGAGCAACCGCGAAGCTTCTTTTAAGAAGGGGCGGAGAAGTTCGTGGAAAGATAAAACGTGAGTATCGCAGCCAGAGTCAAACAAATAAAATCAAGGAAGAAAATGTCCCGCGCCCTCTTTCTAGTCTTTCTTTCCCACTAATAAAGAGGATGGTACTGACCTCTCTGTTTCCTGTAGCATTTCTGTTAATGTATTTAACAATTTTTAATGATATCCTGTCGAGAGGGTTTTACGGCGTCTTTGCCGGTTTTTCTTTCTATTCTTATTTATAGGATATTTATAGGTACACTTAGAGAGATAGTCATATCCCCAAATGCGGCCATGGCTGCCCAATCCCTCGCTGCCGGGATGCATGTCTCCTTGCCTGAATTCCTTATCTTTGTAGACGTATGGGGCCTAACCGTGAGGCGCACTTAGCTCCCGTNATGCATGTCTCCTTGCCTGAATTCCTTATCTTTGTAGACGTATGGGGCCTAACCGTGAGGCGCACTTAGCTCCCGTCCCTACCTCAGACTCACACCTAACACTTCAGAATCACGGTAGGTTAGGAAAAAATCGCCATTCAGGGGGGAACTAGGTAGAAAAGTGATATTTACATTCGTTATGCGTCAGAATAATACAAGTGTTATATAGAAATGCCTTTACTTTTTTATTCACCCTCGTATTTTAATATTACGCTGCTTTTAGTCCCAGTTGCCAATAATTTTGAACATTAGGTTATTACAAATATGTTAACACATGGCATTAATTTTAGTAGTTCGCTGTCACCATTGCTGCATAAATGCCGGTCAGTATATACAAAAACTGTATGCAGTTACGCACANCTTTTAGTAGTTCGCTGTCACCATTGCTGCATAAATGCCGGTCAGTATATACAAAAACTGTATGCAGTTACGCACAGAATTTAAAAAAAAATATTACAAAATCGCAAACCAGCTAAATGTACACGGATTTAAATTTCATGATTTTATGCAGCGATACACCACTGACATTTCCTTTCCCTTCCAGAGAATAAATAATTTCGTATTTCGTTGGGGAGTGAGTGCACCCTGGGCGAGGCGACACCCTCCTAATGACGGGTTTTCAAGCTGGGACCCGCAGATGCCCGTAATTCCCGGACATGACATGAAGCGAGACCCTGGGATGGAGCGGCGCTGTAATGCAGGGGCGGTGGAGTGTCCCGACAAAGCCCGCTGGCAAGCGGCATCGTCTAACACGATTCCCATATGCGAGTATCCGGGAATGAATCCGCCGGGGATCGAGCCCGGATCGCCGTGGTGGGAGGCGAGCTCCCTGGCCACCACGCCCCCGCTGCCCCCTCCTTTCAGCTGTCTTTGAAACTTTGTATTCCTCTTATTCCTGGGACATTAAACAGCACATAAGGCATACGGTGACAGGATATCAAGCAAAAATCTACCGAGAAAGGGGGAAAAAAAGTGCTTATCTCGTCCTGATAACGGTGGTATTTTTTTCTAATTATATTAGTTTATTGTATTTAAACTAACAATATTTATTCTAAAAATACCTGTACACCCATCACTTACCCAGTAATCGATTCGAGAAATTTCTATTTCGGAGTTTACGTAGTCTACGGTAAGAGAAACCTTGCGCCCAAATTCCGGGTTGAAGGCAGTTGTGTGTGCGTGTATTTTTCAAGTTTATGTTTGCGTGTAAGCAACACACGTGTTAGCCTACCGGCGAGGAGCGTTATTTAGTGAACAGGAGTCGATACATTTTAGGTTCAGTAGTGTTAACATTGTCAGAACATTGCCACGTCTTGTTGTAGACAGCAACACATGCACAAGCGAAAATAGAATTTAAAAATCTAAAAAAATTGCTGTTGATATATATCATATCACGAGAGGGGAAATTTTTTTATATGGATCAAGTTGCCTTTAAGTTCACGAGTATTGGTTCTGCTAGAATGCGAATTTTGCATCATTCGCTCGACCATCCATACATAAAAATGTGTTTTTTCACTGCTGATTTCGAGTAACTATCATACAAGTGTGAGATTCAAGTACTATTTATCACGATTTGAACTAACTAAAACGGTTACATAAGAAGTAATCGTCTCCTGCGTAATTTGTGGAATGTGTACTAGAGTGTATTCCTTCAACTGTAGACACATTTCTGACGTTGAACTAGTATCAGTTCTTCCTTTGCTGTAGTAAGGGGTGTTAATCATTACACCACCATGGGCTGGGAGGAGGAGGAGTACGGACTTTTTAAAGACCGTACAGCTCTTACTGACAAAAGGTAGTTGCCATTTTTTTTCAAAGATGTGCTTTTTATGTTATATTTAATACGCTATGATAAATCATGTAATCATATTCAACTAATTACTATCTAATAATGTAAACGTGACGACAGTACATAAAAATTTTTTTATTGCATTTTTCCTCTGTTTTACCGCCATCAGTTGAGTTTATTTACTAAGATAATTATAACAGACAGGACGATGGTATAACCACATTTTAGAAGTATTTATTCTTAATAAATGAAATACACCAAGAATTAAATATAAAATATCTTATTGTATAGGCTTAAACCCTACCTTGGCAGGAAGTTCCTGGAATAAAAATCTTAAAATTCAAGTAGTGTAAACCCTGACACGNTAGGCTTAAACCCTACCTTGGCAGGAAGTTCCTGGAATAAAAATCTTAAAATTCAAGTAGTGTAAACCCTGACACGAAGCACACGAGATGCTTTCACGGTTCACTGGCTTGCGACCTGACCTAACCCTATCGAAGTTACAGTGACGTGACTTCAAGTCACGATGTCGCATGTTCCCGGGCATGTCGAGACAACTCACTGGGGAAATAGACTCTGTGATGATGGATTGTTTTTTTTTTTCCTTCACGTTAAACAAGACCACTTTAATCACGAGTAGTAGCAGGTGGGACGGCACTTCAAGGACACTGTAGGGGAGGACTAACAAGGAGGTAACCCCATCGGTAAGTAATATCTATGAAGGAGAAGCATTATTGAAGGGCCACAACTGCAATTTATGAGAAGAAGCCAGCAGTGAATTATGTTTTTGCGCTGATAGCGTCGCGAAGCCTCAATCACTCTTGATTTCTCAAGAGTGCGACTTCAAGGAGAGGCAGTTTCGCAACCATTACATTATCTTCGTAAACTATTAACATAATTAATATTGTGTCTACGATGTGAAACAACGTACGCGGTAACCGTGGTGTCGTAGAACTCTAATCCCCACTGAAATTTCAAGGACATTCACTGTTACTCATGAGATACAAATGAACCTGCTATGTCCTCGTAAGATTTTGAATCAACATGGAGATAATAATTTTATGATCCGGAAAACTGTGATTAAGGAAGCCTATCGTTCACTATAAAAATTTTTCTTTGAATTTAGAATCCTGATTTATGACTTTCAAGGGGGTCCGACTTCAGCGTAGGAAATAAAATATTGGAGTGCACTGCGCCCACTGAAGTGTGAAAAAATTTACTTCGTGGAAAACAAAATATAAATTTGGTAAGATACAAACACAAAATGATAAATGACGCCAGTTTAAAAACACAAGGAACATGGAACTAAACGGTGCCAAACAACTGCGAAACTCGTGTGTAATTAATTATTTAGAGGTTCTGTAAAATATTTTTATTGTTTAAATGCAAAAAAATTTAAACAATTTTTGAAAGCTTAAGTTGAATTTCAAGAATAAACAAATGCAATTAGTGCTTTAAAAAATGGCATCTATTTTATTTTGTTCTAGCGAACCGGTCCGGCTTCGCCAGGTAACAATTTAGTTTTTACAGCGAAACTTTGAAAGACAAAAATGGGTACTGTGGGTTCATCCTTAAAAGGTAAACATATGCTATCGCAGCCTTTTCTGTAGACATTTTTTATAGGTACAATTCTGTAGTACATTAATTTGATGTGTCTCTTAAGGTTTAGGCAGTGCAAGCCATGTAAGCGTCCTAAAAGCGGTTTTTACGACTTGATTACAAACGGTTCGACATTTATCTACTATCCTTACATTAAATATAAATGAATTACACACAAAAAGCTTTCTCGAGAAATTCTTTAAATTATGTTGAAAATTGCATCAAAATCCATTAAGTCATTTAAAAGTACAAAACGAATACTCAGACAGACGCGGATAAGCGACTTTATTTTATACTATTTAGAGATGTTCCGTTGTTCTCACACCAGTCTCTCTATGAAGCGTATATGGGAGGAAAAGCGCAGACACATACCATAGATTACTAAAGAATACAGAGGTGAAACAGTCTGATATACTGCGAACCCCAGACGCACAGGCCAGAAAAAATAGCGTCATTGGCCAATAAAATGTTGGAACGCCGCTTGCCAAACGGTGCCTAGTAACATAGTCACCAGCCAATAGCGAACGTTCCACAGCACGCAGTAGCCAGTCAGATGCAAGGCCAGTTCCTAGAGCCTCGCGCAGCCAATCGCAGAATAGGTACGCCCACATCAAATAACCGCCAAACCATTACTCAGCCGTATTTGTTTAGCTGGACATAATCACAAATATCTTTTAATGTCAAACAAACGTAAAGGATTCATAGAAGAACAAAGCACCTGTTAGGAAACTTTTTCAGTTGGTCTGCGGTAAAAACCGCACGGTTATGCGCAGAGATGACGGACTGAAGAGGTCGGGACCACATTATGGGAAAGCGCTTCGAGACAATTCCATGACTCGGCACTCAGAACCTTATCCATAGCGCGGGATTGAAAGCCAACCATCGAAAATCCGCCCCCAGTTACACGATATGTGTTTTTACGAGAATAAATAACAGGAGCCTAAGCAATAGCGATTGCAGTAATTTAATTTAGAAAACGTGCACGCACAGCATACACTTTCCAATATATTATATTACGAATACAACTTTTATTAATACACGTAACAGAATAATCCGGAGAACTATGAGCCTTACGAGAAAAAAAAATATCCATGTGAATATTTGCGGGAGGTGTGACTTAAGAGCTTCCAGCTTTTGCTACTAGACCTCATTGCACATTGTGGTACGGTAGTTTTTAAACAATGGCTGACAACGTGTGACTACGGGGCTACACGTGGTTAAAATCGCTTTCAGACATAAATAATTTCACCATTTCAGTTTGTATGCAATATGTTGGTAGTGGAGGTAGTGAGCGATTAAACAGAGAAGACTACAGTTTATTTATTTCTTCGTATTTTAAAGAGGCGTGGAAAGTCAAAGTAGAAGATGGCGGAACGGTAGTGATAGTGCCATGTTATCCACGTCAATGGAAAAAAATGTTTTTCTCCGTATGGTTTTCTTCAAAGTTAGAACTTAGGACGCCGCAATAGAACTAACAGATTCCTACTGCTCTTGCAAAGCAGGGCACGTTTTTTTTTTTTTTTTTTTTTTTTTTAATTATATTACTGTATTTGTGCTTGATGCGTTCATTTGGAATTACTTTGTGTTGAGTACAATAATGTAATAACGTTTTAAATATTTCATACGAAATTTAAAATTCAGAAATTTCATTCGGTAGTGATCACTAGAACGGCAACGCATTTTAAAGCTGTAATGTGTATGCTGGTGTCCTTTGCAATTTGTAATTTTCACCTCTTTTTCGGCTCGGGTTGCATTTACTGTCGGGCAGGAACCTTCAACTTCTGTACAGCTTAAAACAGGTAATTTTACTGTAGCAGATTATAAACACTTCTATTTTCGCATTTGAGTCAAAGCAACTCAAGAAAGTTCAAATTTAAACTTTTAACTAATTTTTTATTTTAAAAGCTAATTTAAGTTAAGTATATGTTTATAATATGTAGGAAGGCGATTAAAAAATAAGGCAATGAGAGCTACCCCGAGTGTCATATTCCTGCACTGGTTCGAATTTCCCGCCAAGTCGCAGAAGAAGACCAAAGTTTGGTCACGCAGCCGCTAGATGGCGCATATGTTGCGTCAGACCATCGCAATATTTGTTGTAAAATAGTTGCGCTCACGGAAGCATGACCAAACGGGGGAGTGCGTAGTGTGATCAGGTTTTTGCATCTGAAGGCACTTCTCCAGCCGAAATTCCTCGTCAACTTGTTGAAGTGTACGGTGCTCATATCGTGTCACGGAAACATGAGTGAGTTTGGTGAACAGACTTTGATAATGGCAGGACAAATGTGCACGATGAGCAACAATTTGGTTGGCCAAGCATGTCCATCACATATGACAATGTGTGTCGTACTGAACGTCTGGTTCACGACGATCGTCACGTTCGACTTAGCGATATTGGTGAAGAGCTCAACACCTCAGTGGGCAGTGTGTACAATATCGTTCATGAGCAAATGGGCTACTGAAAGATGTGTTCATGCTGGGTGCCAAGGCAACTCACAGAAGGTCACAAAACTACGAGGATGGGATTGTTTATCACGCACTTGATACGCTTTCATGAGGAACGAGTGTGGTTCCGCACCGTATTGTTACATAGGGCGAAATATGGGTGCATCTTTTGACACTGGAGACGAATAAAGCGTTTATGCCATGAAAACACATCGTCTACATCTTCCAAGAAACTCAAAACATCTCCATACGCCAAGAAAGTCATGGCGACGGTATTCAGGGACCACAAGGGCACACCTCTGGTTGATTTCCTCACTAGGAGAGCGACAGTAAATACTACCAGTTATTGTCACAAACTCTGGTTGTGGGAGGCAATTCGCAGAAAACGACCTGGACTTATCGCAACAGACGTCGTGCTGCTGCACGATAACGCCCGACCACACTCAGCTACGAACATGTATGAATTGTTACGGTGCTTCCGGTGGGGGGTACTGGACCATCCTCCCTACAGCCCCGACCTGGCACCCAGAGATTACCATCTCTTCGGACCACTGAGGAAGTACCTGGGTGGTAGGAGATTCACAGCAGATACGGAAGTTCAGCAAGTCGTCATTATGTGGCTTAAGGGACTAGCCGTAGAATTATTTTATGCTGTCATCGATGTCTTGCTGTACAGTTGTAATAAATGTTTGGACAAGAATAGTGACATGGGGACGCCGTGGCTAAGCGATTAGACTGTGGCCTTCAACCAAGGCGAACCGGGTTCAATCCCCGGCCGACCATTCCCGGATTTTCGCAAGTGGGGTTCGTGCCGGACGATACCACTGGTCGACGAGTTTTCTCGGGGCTCTCCCGTTTCCCCCGCCCTTGCATTACGACGCTGCTCTATTCTCACATCATTTCACGCTCATCGGCTCTCAAAACCTTATTGTTAAGAGCCACCCAAATCTCTGAACTCAACTCAATCATGGTAACTATGTAGAAAATTAATGTGTACCAGTGCCATACTACTGTGTATAAGTTGTCTGCCTCGTGGAATAAAGTTTGTCCATGAGAGATTTTGTTACCCTTCTTTTCGAATCACCCTCATAATATACAATATAAAATAATAATTTTCATAAAAAAGAGATATTACGTGAGAGGAAAGATACTCAACGTGGCATGCTTTGACGCATAGAAACATGATTTTAAACTGTGGGAAGCATACTTCTCGTGGCCTGAGAATGGTGGAGTGTAGTCAGTAATGAAAGTTTGATAATACCGGGTCTCATATTTATTTACCAATGGCATGAAGCCATGGAATTTAAAAAGCTATAATATGTGGAACATTTGGGTATGAATGGTTATAGTACAAGCAATATTATTTTATTTCATTGGACTTATTAACATACCCACTTCTATGCTACGAGTAAAGTGGGGGTACGGCTAACCTATTGAACTAAACCAAACTGTCATAAAAACGGCACGCATATTCATAGTTTCAAGGATATTAACTGAGAAGGTCGCGATCCAGAGTTAGCACCTTAGATACTATGGATCCACACTGAGGTCGCTTGTAGAAAAAGGGCTGAGTGATGTGTTTGTATGAGTAGAATAATTTAGGGAAGTCCGACCAGCCACCATGTTGTGATGTCACCCAACCGTCATATTGGATACAGGTGTCCTTTGACTTTGACCCATGACCTTGAACTTGGTCCCATGCCAGTGACCTTTAATTACCTTGAACCCAAAACAATCCCAAAAAAATTGCAGAAAAGTTACAAAATCCCCTAAAAATTAAAAAAAAAAAATCTAAAAAAATTTTTAACAAATTATTTAAAGATGTACATGTAGGAGGTCCGTGGTTCGATGACAGCTGGATCAACAAAGCTCCCGACACGATTGACCCTCACCAGGTCGGAATGTGTCCACCTCGTCAGCCATGTTAGATGTCGATAACCTTGACCCATGACCCTGACCCAATTCCCATTACCTTAAACATAAATATTTCCAAAAATTTTCAAAAATCCCAAAACATTTCTAACAAATTTCAAAAAACCCTTGACAATTGACTCAAGACTCAAGACTCAAGACCCAAGACCCAAGACTCAAATCTCAAGAATTTAAAACCCTTGACTCAAGACTCAAATACCCTTGACTCAAGATTCAAGACTCAAGTAACCTTGACTTAAGACTCAAGACTCAAGACACATGACCCAAGACTCAAGAACCTTAACCCAAGACTCAATGCCCATGACTCCGGACCCTTGACCCAAGACTCAAAACTTAACATTAAAGACCCAACACTCAAAACCCAAGACTCGAAACCTTTGACCCAAGACTCAAGACTCAAGACCATTGAATGAATATTCAGGAGTCAAGACTCTTAACTCAAGACCATTAACATAAGACACAAGAACCAGGAACATTTACCCAAGACCCAATAATATTTACCATTGTTCCTTGACCCTTGACCTTAAACTCAGAAAAAAATTAAAATTACAAAAATTCTAAAAAAAACTGAAAAAACTCTAAAAAATTAATTAAATCTCTCTTTCTTTATTTAAAAAGGAGGTAACCATACTTCGCTGCTCATGTCGTTCTGCTTGGTCTCAAACTTAACTGCATACATGCTTTAACCATGCACACAGCTCGACTTTTATGTATATGTGAACAATCCAAGCCCTTTATAAGAGTAGTAACCACCTGCCAAAGTCATGTTATAATCATGGTATGGATCGGCATCTAAAACACTTTTATAGACATACTTGGCATTAATTGAAATACAAATAGTGCTAGTCCTTTGAGACTTGGATTGTACGAGGCTGATAAACAGTCTTTAATCCCACAGTATTCATGATCATCATTCCCTCAACTTCCAATCATTCCATCAATCTTTCGCAATCTTTCCATAAATTTTTTTGCAGACTTTTTATAAATCTTTTAATCTGCCCATTGATTGATTTTTCGCAATCATCCTCCTCAGAAATCTTTCCATCAATCTGTTGTCCAATAATTCCATCAATCTTTTGTCCAATCATTCCATCAATATTTCGCAATCTTTCATAATCTTTGAATCAATCTTTACCAATCTTTCAATCAATCTTTCCATAAATATTTAGCAATCTTTCCATCAATATTTCTCAATCTTTCCATCAATCTTCCCATCTTTCCCTCAATGTTTCAATCTTCCCATCAAAATTTCGTCCAATACTTCGATCAATCCCAATCCTTCGATCAATCCTTCGGTTTGTCCACCACCTATATGCATATAAATTACATTCGTTCACCAAATATCTCCGAATTTGTACATGTCGACAGAATTAGTGTTTTGTATGCAGCCGAAGGATTGGTATTGATCGAAGGATTGGACGAAAGTTTGATGGGAAGATTGGAAAATTGAGGAAAAGGTAGTGAAATTGATAGAATGATTGCGAGAGTAATCGAACGATTGCTGAAAATATTTAAAAATCGGACTAAAGATTGTAAGATTGATGGAAAGATTGAGAAAGATTGATGGAAATATTTCTAAGTATTAATGGGAATTTTGCTGAGGAGGAGGAGGAGGATTTCGAAACATTGTGAAATATTAAGAAAGATTGCAAAAGACTGATGGAATGATTGGACGAAAGATTGATGGTAATATTGTCACATTGAGGTAAATATGAGAATATTGATGGAAAAATTGAAAAAGATTGATAAAAAGATTGCTAAAAATTGATGAAAGATTGCTAAATGTTGCCGAGGAGGAGGATTACGAAAGATTGCGAAAGAGTATGAAAGATCGCGAAAGATTTATGGAATGATTGGAAGAAATATTGATGGGAAGATTGGAACATTGAGGGAAAGATGGGAAGATTAATGGAAAGAATGAGAAAAAAGTATGGAAAGAGTGATGGAAAGATTGGTAAAGATTGATGGAAAGATTGCTGAGGGGGAGGGTTGCGAAAGATTGGGAAAGATTGATGGAAAGATTGCTGAAGAGGAGGATTGCCAAAGATTGCAAAATATTGATGGAAATATTATGAAAGAATGTGAAAGATTGATGGAATGACAGGACGAAAGATTGATGTAAAAATTGCTTAGGAGGAGGAGGACTGTGAAAGATTGCGACAGATTGCGAAATATTGATGGAATTATTGGACGATTGAGGGATTGATGTTCAAGAAGACCGTGAGAGACAAGACTGTTTATCACCCTCCTTACATTCCAAGTCTTAAGGGACTAGCACTATTGGTATTTCAATTAATGTAAAGTATGTCTATAAAAGTGTTTTTAGATGCTGATACATACTATGATTATAACATGACTTGGGGAGGTGTTTACTACTCGTATAAGAGGCTTGGATTGGTCACATATACATATATTTAAAAAAAATCGTTAGCAGCATACTTATACCTACATAAAAGTCGAGCTGCGTGCATGTTTAAAACATGTATGCGGTCAAATTTGAGATCAAGCAGAACGACATGATCAGCGATATATGATTACCTCCTTTTTTCATAAATAAATATAGATTTAATTAATTTTAATAAAAAAAATGTTGAAAAATTTTTTCTGATTTTTTTAGAATTTTTTTGGAATTATTTACTTTTTTTGTGTTTAAGGTTAAGGGTCAAGGGACAAGGGTCAAGATTATTGGGTCTTGGGCCAGGGGTCTTCTTGGTTCTTGTGTCAAGGGTATTGAGTCTTGAGCCTTGGATCTTGGGTCGAGCATCTTGAGTCTTGAGTACTGAGTCAAGGGTTTTTAAGTATTGGGTCAAGGGCCTTCAGTCTTGGGTTTTGAGTATTGGGGTCTTGAGTCAAGTGTCAAGTGTTTTTTTTTTTTGGGAATTTGTTAGACTTTTTTTTAGAATTTGTGAGATTTTTGGAAATTTTTGGGAATTTTTTAGTTCAAGGTCACGATAATTGGGTCAAGGTCATGGGTATGGTCGACCTGGCGAGGGCCGGTCGTGTCTGGAGTTTAGTAGATCCACCTGTCATCGAATCCCGGAGCTCCTACATGTATATATGAAAATAATTTTTATTTTTTATTTTTTTTATTATTTAATTTTTATGTGCTTTTTATTGGGCTTTTATAATTTTTCTGCAATGTCTGTTATTCTTTTGGGTCCAAGGTCATTAAAGGTTACAGGCATAGG
Organism: Clitarchus hookeri; assembly: GCA_002778355.1. Taxonomy (NCBI): domain Eukaryota; kingdom Metazoa; phylum Arthropoda; class Insecta; order Phasmatodea; family Phasmatidae; genus Clitarchus; species Clitarchus hookeri. The sequence continues at coordinate 215,770 of NQII01001473.1, read as the reverse complement.
GTCAAAGTAATGGGTCAAGGTGAAAGGTCACCTGGATCCAATATGACTGTTGCGTGACGTCACAGCATGGTGGACGGCCGGCGCGGGTGCTGGACCCCCAGTCTCTTATGCCAGACTTCTCTAAATTATTCTACTTGTATGGTAACGCGTAAAGGGGGTAATGGAGATACAAAAAAAATACTACAAAAACTCAGAAAGTCTAAGAGGAGAGAGCGTTGGGAAATTCTGTGAAATAGTCATGGAGGATAAAAATATATAGTCTAATATTTTACTATATTGAGGTGTCAACATTGCTTTAGCAGCTAGGACGCTCGCCTCCCACCAAGGCGAACCAGGTTCGATTCCCGGCGGGGCATCTCCCAGATTTTCGCACGTGGGAATCGTGCCTGACGATTCCGCTGTTATGTAGAATAAACCTTAACAGAACTAAGGTTACTTCTACTCAGATTATGGACAAAATGAGTTTTCTTACGGGAGAGTTTGGCGTAGGGAAAATTTCCGCCACTAGGTGCGCAGTGTTCCAAAGAGGTCCCTTTTAATTAAGCATTTAAGCTATGTGAATAATAAAAGAGACATACTTTACTTAGTTACGCAGTTACTATATATTTGATTTATGATAATTGTAATTATTTGGTTTTCAACGTAGAAAATAGAGAAAATCCGGTACACATGCAACACTAGCGCTCCCCAAGTGGCGAAAATTTTTTGTTGCCAAACTAAAAGCACTGAACTGCATAACCTGAGTAGATTAAACCTTAAGGGTGTTGGATCCCAAAAAATTAATAATTTTATATCCGTAGCAAACGTTGTTCAACTTGTACGCATTGTATGTTATATTTTATCCAAATAAAAAAAATTATCCCCTTATTTGTTTTAATAATTTGATGTCAAATACAAAATTCTTCAGTTTTATTGCAGCCATAATAACAAATACTAAGTTGTACAGATGAAAAAATTTACAAAGTAAACTAATCCCATGGGCTACCGCTTTATACAAATTTAATCATCAAATAACAAGTCATATATATATATATATATATATATATAAATGTAAAATATTAAGATTGTTTGCATATTATTTAACAGATTTTTTAAAATGTTTGATTTGATATTTTATGATTACATATATGCCCATGGCATTAGTATCTGTTGAAAATGTTTCCATTCGTACAACTTAGTATTAATTTTTATGGCTGTGGAAAAACAAAACAAAAAGTTTATTTCACATTAAATCATTCAAAAATATAAAGTGCAATTTTTTTTTTTCGAAAAAATTGCATTGCACACAATGCGTATGAGTTGAACAGTGTTTGGAACAATTATGAAATAATTAACTTTTTGGGTTCCGGTACCCTTAAGAGAAGCGAGCTAACAGTTCGGCAGATGGCAGTCATCGCCGTGGAACGCAGGAAAGACTGGTTATGGTTGCCGGCGGTGAGGGGGTATTATATCTTGTATGTATATTTATTTATTTATTACAATATATTATATATTTTATATATAATATATTATATTTAATATGTATTTATTATATATGCATGTATGTAGATATGTATATTTAAATATATATTGACATATGTACATATATAATTTTTAATATATATTTATATATGTAGATATATATTTTTATATCTTGTAAGTAATATCAATACAATAGCAGGAAATTGAAAAAATAAACCTCGAGGAAACCGCCTGGTATAAAGGAAATAATATTTCAAGGGAAATGCCATAGAACGAACAATACACACACACACATGCGCACACAGATAAACTAAAATAAAGTGAAAATTTTGTAAAAGGAGTTTGAGAATTTCCTTAGAAATGAATATGTTAAAACTGACCAGGACGCGGGCGCACTCCTCGTGGTCGTAGATGGCGGCGATGTGGAGCGCCGTGCGGCCGTGCTCGCCGCCTTGCTGCACGTCGACCCTGTCCTTGTAGCGGGCCATCAGCCCCAGCACCGCCACTCTGTTCAGCTCCGTCGCCAGGTGGATGGCCGCCTGGTTCTTGTCGTTCAGCACGCACGTCTCCACCCCGCTGACAACCACAAAAACCCAAAACATGCCTTTTCCTCCCTCTAATCTACCTGAAGGCAGATCTGTCCCCGCCATTTTGGATTTACGTGTTTTCCTCCAGAACTTCATTTTACAAGTCAATATTTAAAAACCAAGCTAGTTAAGGCATACGGAACATTTTAACAGTTATTTAGAAATCCGACTTATTTTTCTTACATGATTAGTTTCACATGTGTAACTGTAATAAAATAGTATCTAATTTCGAGGGTTATTCAGAAAGTTAGGACCGATTTATTATAAAACATAAACCATCACAAATGTTTTCAAAAAACTTTTTTTTATTTAATTCCTTACATGTTTATCTATTTTCCTACATAGTTTCTATATTTTTTTAAACATTTTTCATAACGTTCTACAAGCTTTTGTATGCCTAAGTCATAGACGTCTGCCACCTGTGAGGATAACCAGTCTGTAACTGCTTCTTTCACCTTTCATCTTCTCTAAAAATTGATCACCTTCCTTGTGATATTGGTCCAAAAAATCAAGAGCACAAGCCATTCTTTTAATTTGGTGTTCCTCAGTAAGCAGCCTGGGAACCCAACGTCCGCACAATTTGTAAAATTGCAAATTTCCAGAGACAATTTTGTGCAAAGTTGTTCTACCCACATTCGGAAATTCCAATACTAAAGTTTAAATTGTGAATCGACGGTCTTCACGAATCTTTTCGTCCACGGCTTTGAACAAATCTTCTGTGATCACTGATGGTCGGCCTGATCGCGGTTCATCATGGACATTTTTCCGTCCGTCCTTGAAAGCTCTCACCCACTAACGCACTTTGCTGTCACACATCGCATTGGGGCCATACACCTGACTTATTTGTCGATGAACTTCCGCTGCTGAAATGTTCCTTGCTGTCAAAAACCGAATCACTGACTGTATTTCACAGTCGGCGGGCTGATAAATTGTTATAAACATTTTTAACTGACACTGTAAACAGCACACTGCAACAATGCCAATACAAATGGTGTCGTTTGACGAGCAAGGCATGCCGGGAGTCGGTGCGCATGCCCGTTACAATGTTCGCGCGACATTCGATTAGCTACGGCGATTCGGACCTTACTTTCCGAATAATCCTCGTATTTAATAATGCCAGTCCTGCATGAAAAAATGCAGTTATACACTGAAGAGCCAAATAACTGGTATAGGCGTGCGTATGCAAATAACAGAGGTATGGAACCAATCAGAATAACGCGATGCAGTCGGCAGCTAGATCGGTTACTGCTGCTACAATGGCGGGTTATCAAGATTTAAGTGAGTTTGAACGTGGTGTTATAGTCGGCGCACGAGAGATGGAACATAGCATCTCCGAGGCTGCGATAACATTTGGATGTTCGCGTACGACCATTTCACGAGTGTACCGTGAATATCGGGAATCCGGTAAAACATCACATCTTCGACATCGCTGCGGCCGGAAAAAGATCGTGAAAGAAGGGGACAAACAACGACTGACGAGAATCATTATACGTGACAGACATGCAACCCTTTCTCAAATTGGCACAGATTGGATTTGTGGACTGCCCTGCAGGATTCATGGCTTGAATTGCCTCCTGCATACCTTCAGACATTAGTCGANGGCTACACGATATTAGGCAGGTGCACCAGTTTTTTTGGCTCTTCAGTGTAATTGAAACAGTACGAATAAAAAAATTCTCATGCCAATTTTTGAATTTTTATGTCTTTAGATTTGTAAAAAAAAGTCGAATATGGAATGCATACTGCCCCCTTAAAGAATATCATACTCCGACATCTTTAATTTATGAAATTTTTGCCCTAACTTGCATTACAGGTTTTATATTTTGTTTTTGGCGTCGACAGGGCATAGGACAATGCTTACTTAGTACATGTTATAAAAAAATATATTACGAAAAATTAGTTATTTCTTGCCATCAGTCGCTAGTCATAAAGTAATAAATGCGGTGCAGCTGTACTAATTGTTTTGACATTGAGAAGCTACTATGTATGTTACGTCATGAGAAAAAAAAAATCGTAAAATATATTCAAAGGAACGTATATACAAAAAATCGATAAATAGTTTACAAAATGTTTGGGACTGATCTTTCTCCTTACTGAGATGTTAGTTGGATATCCTAAATAGGGACGAGACCTAACTGCGTCTCAGGGCAGAGCCCCATACGCCTAGACTTGCAGGAAAATTAACTACAGGGCACATGCATCGCTGCTGTTATGAGTTTGGGCAAATATGGCGGTGATTAAGGTCACGGTTACCACCCATGCTAGCTTTATCTTAACTACGAAACGAGGGGAGAAAGCAGACATTGACACCGTAAAAAACTCCCCTTCACAGAAAAAGAATTGCAAAATTGCGTGGAATTTTTATAGTTAGAATCAAAGGCATGGGAAAGGGTAATGCCTTTATTTAACACGTACAACATCCCTGCACGAGGAGGGAGGGGGTGGGGAGATGGGGGTTGCGCAACTGAGCACGCCCCCTCCCGTGTACCTAGTAGACAACTGAAAACCACATCACGCGTCAAACCACGCCGTATCACTGCTAGGAGCCGTGGTGGTGTAATAGTCAAGACATTCACCTACCACCAAGGTAAATCGGGCTCGATTCCCGGCGGGAGTCATCTGGGCGCCGGAAATGTCGCGGACGTTGCCCTTAGCCAGCTGGTTACCTCGGGGTACTCCTGCCTTTGCATTCTGCCGCTGCTCCATCTTCACCTTCACCGAAGCTCAAGTTAATCGCCTACCAAAGCCAATCGAATCAACTCAGTGATGTTACGACTCCTCTATACTTCACTACGCTCTCCGTCTCTATAGCTAGTTTGTCGAAATGTTTACTTTACTCGTGTTAAGAAGTAATTTGCTAATAGTTTGGAAAATAAAAAAATTCTATCACAGGTAACACTGGTGTTGCATGTGTACTATATTTTCTCAGATCTGCCTGTAAAAAAAATGATATTGCAATATTCATTAAATAAATGTCAATTTGTAAACTCTTCCGATTCATATTGAGCTCGAGTATACGTACATAATACACTTTATTTTCTCACTAAAGTGGAAATATAACGATATTATAAACAAGTGATTTATTATTATGTCGTAAAATTGGAATTAGAAATGTTGCATTACACAAATTAATACTTCATCTAAGTTTTTGGAGAGTGGTATAAAACACGTCAAACATGGAAAAGCGAACTATACAGTGATCACACAAGACCGGACAAGAGAGAAAAGATTCACGTGAGAGATTCATGTTGAGGTTCTTCAGGCACACACTATTTAACGTCGCTCTTAGATTGTTAACACTAGTTTTACAAAAGTATGCATGTTTATGTACAATAGCTCATTTCCAAACACACACAACTTGAGTTTTACTGTTTAAGAGTGCGTGCACTCGAGGGCGTGCACAGTAGTTACCTAAATAAGTTACTATATGATATTTTAACAGGGGAAAGTATATACAAGTAGTCGGACTAAACGCAAACATTTAACACATAAATATGCAGAAGTTCTTCACTTAGCGCCATCTTATAAGCGACCTCTTAGGAACACCAGTACACATTGTAGCGGAGATTGTTTCTATACCGAACTCTTCCATGAGGAATCTAGATTTTTCTTTTCAACTTGGATAGAATGAACCATATTTTTGATTGAGTTATAGCGGTACCATCATAATGGATTTACACATATATTTCTCGAAAATTTAACTTCCAGATTCAATGTTTAAAAACCAAATTGGTTAAGGAATTTTAACAGTTATTTTTTAATATACTTTGTTCTCTCCCCGTTACTATTGTAACATCTGCAACCATAATTGAAGGCTCCTTTTATATTTAATAATTCCTGTCTCACGTGAGGAAATACGAATATAAGTGAAAACATGCGAAATTCAGAAATTCTGTTGAGTAGAACTATATGACGTTGCAGAAATTAATTTTTTAAATATCATTTCATAATGCGTGGTTACGAAGAGATAAAAATAAATGAAAGATGGAGGGGGTTTATGCAACTCAACTGAACATTCATGAAAGCATTGCCAGCTTAGCTCCTTACCTACCGTCACGTATACCAAAATTGTCATTGCTATGGACTCATTGAAAATAACCCGAGCGCGCATCAACATCCTACGGTGAAACTATTACCAACATACAACTATACTTATTTTAACTTGTACAAAACATAAGGAAGTCATTTTTAGTTGCAAACATTTTAAACGCTGTACTTAATTTCCTTCTTCGCTACTAACATTCCTGTAGGTATTCGTAGTCGGTGGTATGCTTAACACACCTGTTGGCATGGATAAAGGTTGATTTCAGAAATACTGTTGAACGAATACAAACAACTAAATAATTTATAGCACAGCTACGTACAAACAATTTAATATTTACAAACTGAAATATTACCGAAAATAAAGGATTAAATTAAACCCCTGTGATAAGCAGATTAATAAAGCAAGATTAAAAAAGAGAGGAATGTAATTTTTCAAGCTTCCTTTAGTGGTTTTATTTCGTACAATTACATTTCTAAAGTTCCTGAACTTTTATGGTAAATGACATGTCACGTGTTTATTTGGCATCTAACGGTGGAGCTCATCGCTTATTTATTCGCCAAAGTTACGACGTATTCACCAACGCAATGATGCCAATTAAGCCATACATTTTAAAAATGAATTTCTGCTTTCAATTCTGTGAAAGTTTGGCAGCGTTACGTTAGTTTTATGTGTAAGACAATGTTCAGTCAATTTTAACCGTCTCTTGGGCATTGTATGGCACCCCTATAAGGACAAATCTAAATAACTTAAAATTATAAGTCATTAACTTCTACGCCTAAATTGCAGTAGTTTTAACTTGCAGATATCGTGGAGCTTCATCAATATCTAAGAAGTTATTAGCCCAGTAATAAAGTTCATCTCGGTTGGCGACNGAGCTCATCGCTTATTTATTCGCCAAAGTTACGACGTATTCACCAACGCAATGATGCCAATTAAGCCATACATTTTTAAAATGAATTTCTGCTTTCAATTCTGTGAAAGTTTGGCAGCGTTACGTTAGTTTTATGTGTAAGACAATTGTCAGTCAATTTTAACCGTCTCTTGGGCATTGTATGGCACCCCTATAAGGACAAATCTAAAGAACTTAAAATTATAAGTCATTAACTTCTACGCCTAAATTGCAGTAGTTTTAATTTGCAGATATCGTGGAGCTTCATCAATATCTAAGAAGTTATTAGCCCAGTAATAAAGTTCATCTCGGTTGGCGACNTTTGCAGATATCGTGGAGCTTCATCAATATCTAAGAAGTTATTAGCCCAGTAATAAAGTTCATCTCGGTTGGCGACGGGAATCTGTGTTAGTGATTTCGCCACATCACGGCCGCAAGCAACGTCATTTAGGTGGAAACTACGGTAACCTTAAGAGTCCATCTAAGCAGCATGTTCATACACTGGTTTTCCACTACTTTTGCAGTATAAAGGAGAAAGGACAACTAAGGCAGGGACATCGCATCGTGATCGTGAGAAGGAAATTCCCTACTAGTCCGAAAATATAAACCGGGACTTTCTATCTGCCATTCAGGTTTCCTGACATACCAGGAATTAAACTTATGCTTAAACATATTAATAGCAATCTGTGCTTTTCAATACGGTTAATTTAATCAGCAGGTGTCATTGTGTCTGGTTCCCTAACCGGTTAATAAACTCGGTCTATAACTTGGTGATATATATTTGATTACCTGTTGTGACACCAATTGTAAATTCGAAAGAAATATATGTTATCTTAATTATACTAGTTTTTAAGCAATGATTAGCGCATATTACAGGATTAAACTCCGAACATTCATAAATATAACTTCAAACATTCATAAATATATAAAAAAATATAGCAGAATGAAAATTAGGTGATACTGCAACATTCAGTTTGCGTTAACGACAACGCAATCAAAGCAATGTGCTTACAACTTTAGTGCTACCTCGGTTATCAAACAGCGTAAATATTAAGAGGTCTAGAAATGTGCATAAAATAGTCAGTAAACGATCTCTACCTAAGACGAAACAAAAATCATGGTGCATAAAGAAAAATACGTAAAACAGTAATAGGCCAACTTTACACAGATTTTATTGTTTGAATGTCGCTGTCTAAACTCGAACACAGTGTTTAGCGGGAAAAAAANTAGGCCAACTTTACACAGATTTTATTGTTTGAATGTCGCTGTCTAAACTCGAACACAGTGTTTAGCGGGAAAAAAAATGTACGTTGGCGGGTTCCTGTGTAAAAATAGATGTGGGAAGGCAGCTTTGTAGCTCTACAGATTTCTTGTGAATTTCCATTCATCCTCTTTGCTCCAGTAGGAGGTACGTGGCTTCCCTTCAAGANGTAGCTCTACAGATTTCTTGTGAATTTCCATTCATCCTCTTTGCTCCAGTAGGAGGTACGTGGCTTCCCTTCAAGAGATGTTCCGCTCTACATCCATCATCCCACACGATTCCTATTTACAGGAAAATGAATTGTGTAACATAGTGATTAATACATATTTTTAAACCAAGGACTGGTTTATTTCCACAAAATTGGCATTTAGTTTCTTTATTATTACCAACTATTCAACATAATTACAAATTAAGTCCGCCAAGAATGCGATTAAATATTTATCCCAATTTTTGCAGAGATAAGTTGTGTACCATACAAATGCTCCATTTGGAAATTTGCTTTCACTAGGGATGTTTATTTAAAATTATATTTGATTAAGAAATGTGAAATAGTTCTTACTTTTTCAATGCGTGTTTATTTTCATTATGTTAGGCGCTGTATTTTGTACAGTCTGTTAACGGTTAATTAACGCTTTCGAAATCGACCTGTAAAAAATATCTCAGCTCGTATCTCACGTGATTTTACAGACGCACTATTTGGAATGTTCTTGTACAAGTTGCNCCTGTAAAAAATATCTCAGTTCGTATCTCACGTGATTTTACAGACGCACTATTTGGAATGTTCTTGTACAAGTTGCAGTAATTTAGAATTAGTTCCATATCTTAACGTTGTATTAAAAGTGTGACACGTTTTACACAATTATTAAATTTAATTTATATTTTTTTCTTAGAGCGCCTGTGGACGGCCAACTTATTCTTCGCTATCCTAGGTTATTTTTAATATGACATACATACAAAGCATATAAGTAATACATTTATGTTCATAACTCTCAACTCTGCCGTTGTATGCGTATACTGAACGCCAGATATCCGCGAGCTTGTGCAACGTCACTAGAAAGGGAGACGTCACTGACGATTCCTTAAATAAATGGCCCAGAGCGCGAAGGATACGGGTGAAACTGTGAATGTATACCACGTTATGTAAAGAATAACAGAAAACATTGCCTGTGGGGACAACTTTTCGCTCGTGCCCCTTCGTATTTTCAAAGCAACTACAGTCAGAGAGAGAACACCACTATCGTATCTGCTTTCACTGTTACTACACAGATTTACTATTACTTAATAGTTACTTTGAATTTTGAAAACTAATTTTCCTTCGCAGAGCTGAAATTACTGAAGAAGTTGATATTTTTTCGATCAGTTGGTAGGAAGAATTCCGCGCCATACTCTCAGGTTACCTCCTCCTCCGTAACGTCTCCAAGAGATAGTAGCCGATAACAGGGTTAAGGTTTATTCTATTCATGTTAGGAACGAAATGAGATTTCTTATGGGAGAGTTTGCTATAGGAAATAATGTATTAACTTTATTTCATAACTATTATTCATGCCTTCTAATATTGTTTGCAATAGCAAATAGTTAAAAGAAAACTGGGTTTGGCATTGAGCGTTCATAAGCAAGTTTTTTCAAAAGAAAAACGCTAGGAATATAAATTCATAATAAATACAGGCATCATCAAATGGCTTAGTACTTTCCTATCCTTTAACGAAACCGCAATGGAAAGCCCTAAAAGTTACATTTTTTAAAACCATTTCACTATTTAATTTTTCGGTTCAGTTGCCATATTTAAATGAAGCAATAAGCCAACGTTTTCCTAAATTCAGTTTACGACAAAATATGAAATAACACGTGAACGTATTTCGTTATGTTTTCACTCTTAAAAACAGAGAAAAAAGTTTAGTATTTGCATACATGGGTTCTAACAAAATACCAATCGGAATATTTTACGAAGATATATTAATTTGATGAAAAATGCAATTATCCAATTTACTTACATACAAAAGAGAATAATCCGGTACACATGTGACCAGTGTACACTAGCTGGCAAAAATTTTAGTTGCCAAACTAAAAGCGTTGAGCTTCCAAACCTGAGTAGAATAAACAATAAACATTAGCAGGGCTGGGGCGCTCCTGGGTTTTCACATGTGGGAATCGTGCCGGACAATGCTGAAGGTCGGTGGGTTTTCTCGAGAATTTTCTGTTTCCCCGCTGTTGCATTCCGGCACTGCTCCATACTCAACTCGTTTCACCTTCATCGGCTCTCAAGAACTCGATGTTAAGAGCCGCTTAAATCTCTCCACACTCTTCATTCAGCAGGGCTGTCTGTAAAGCTGGATTCACAACCTCCACGTAACGTACGTACGTTCGGTTGTGGCTAGCATTCACACAATAACGTAAACTTTGTGAAAGTGGACTGACGTACACTCTGGTGGTGAAAGTTGTCAGCAACATTTCCGAGCTGGATTTGTTTTGTTAGCGGGATCTGTGAGACGATTTCAAAATATTGACATTTCCCGTATGGATTGCTAGTGACAGAAATGAAGAATAATGAGGACTATTGACGACAGCACGCTCATAATACTGGTTGAACAGTGTAAAATAATATACTTCAAAAATGCACANTAATGAGGACTATTGACGACAGCACGCTCATAATACTGGTTGAACAGTGTAAAATAATATACTTCAAAAATGCACAGTTGAAGGACAACGTATGGTGGGAAATCGCCGGTACCTTACAATGCACAAGTAATTGTAATTGTAAAAGTAACTGTAATTGCATAACCTAAAATCAAAGTATTTATCAAATGTGGTAAACTTTTAAAAGTACTGCAATGTTGTTGGCTTTCGAAATCAACAGCTCTGATTGGACGGGGCAGTATCGGNGTGGTAAACTTTTAAAAGTACTGCAATGTTGTTGGCTTTCGAAATCAACAGCTCTGATTGGACGGGGCAGTATCGGAACTCCCGGCAACGTTCTTAGCTGGACTCACGACCTCCGCGTAACGTGCGTGACGCACATACGTACAAAAGTTGAAAGTTGAGGTACTCTGTTCGTTGTTTCCACGCACGTGCGTACGCTAAGTGTGGATGTACATGCATGCATGCATGTATATAGTGTGCTAAACACGTAGGCACGCCGATTGGGAGTTGTGGATCCAGCTTAAAGGACATCCAGGCTCGCAGATAAGCAGCGCGCAGTATCTACACGTTGCGGTGCTAAATGAACCGGCGCCAAGGAGCACGTGCCGAGTTAATTGTGAGGCGGTGGAAATGCTTCTCGACTCACCTCTGGAGCAGGAAATCGATGGCTTCGAGGCTGTCGTGCTCCACGGTCACGTGCAGCGGTGTGTTGCCCGCGTGGTCTCTCACGTTCAGGTCTGGAACAACCCGAGAAGCTGCTTCACTCCTTGTTTCACTTCCTTTCCAGTTTAGTCTTTTTCCTGATTTGTATTTAGCCTTTTTGTAAGGTACAGTTGGAACACCACGACGTTCAACTGTCATGATTCCAAAATTAAAAGTCCTCCGAAGTATTAAACCAAACAGTAATTATTCCCGAAAGTTAGTAGAGTGCAGTTTAAAATTCAAGTTAAAAAATTAAACAATTATGATGTATTGTTATTTTTAAAAAAAAATGTGTCATGAGAAAATACCTATTTCAAGAATATTTTAGCTAATTGTTTTGTAGAATATTTATTATGACTTTAATAAACATTTTTTTTTTAAATTCCAATAACCTCGCCTATAGAGTATAAAATGTCTAAAAGCGTAAGTGTACGTGGTACAAACATAAAAGATTACGTTATTTCGTGGCCAACACCCTTAATATCTGCTCTATAAGCTGTTTACAGTAAACCGAGCACTTTTGAAAGCCCTGCTTGAGATTTTCTTGCATGCACATCACATATTATTTTTATATATGCAGTATTAAAACTGCCAGGGCTATGGTCACTTTAGTACTACGTCGGTCAAGTAAATTTTTTTAATTATTAGGAAAGTAAATGTTTTAGAGATCTGCTAATTCTTAAACTTAGATGCTTTAAAAAAAATGCAAGGAAAGTCATTTCGGTTTTCACAAATTTTTTAGCTAACAGTTTTATTTCAACGTTAATATATGGATCTCCCTCTGTCGTTTCCAACTTTACAGGGAGCAAGCCACTCAATGTGACCCGTTAAAATAGATAAGACAGGCAGTAGTGGCAGTGACATTTCTCAAAGGTTGATCTCAAAAATGCTCGCTTTGTCGTGGACCGCTTCGAGGGCAGACGAGTGGTGTGACCGACCTCCGCCGTGGGCGACGATGAACTGGAGTATGTTGAGCTTGTTCCTGGCGGCGGCCTGGTGGGCAGCGGCTCGCCCCTTGGAGTCCCTGACCAGGAGGCGGGCCGGCTGGGCCTGGAACAGCCGG
>NQII01001473.1:183869-201709 GCA_002778355.1 Clitarchus hookeri | reverse complement strand
AATTTCACGTGTGTGCATTCGTGTGGGTTTCTGAGAAACTAAAGAAGCGATGTTATGTGAGAGTTACTCGCATTTTTACATAACGTCATCGTGATCATTCAGATGTAATTACAGAGCTTACCTTTTTCTGGGCCGGGAAGCTAACCTTAGAAAAACGGAGAACATATTCTGTGGTTCTGTTTCTTCAGTGGTCATAATTAAATTTGGCTCTCTCACACACACATGCTCACATCTTCTCACCTCGTCCCAATATTCACCATGGCTAACTTAATATAATACAAATTTAAACGGCTGTGCAGTTAGTTCGCTGTTCTGATATAACTATGATGATGCTGGCAAAGAATGACGAAAAGTAACTCCATGTATTAACATATGTATTAAAAGCGTAGTGTTGAAAAATAGTAGCAAGTTAATTCGGTTTCGTATTTAATTAAAAGAGTAGTACCGTATTTCTTTGTAGCAATTTCACATCGGTACATGAATGTTAGTCAATAGGTTAATTGACCGCAATAATGCTCACATGGGGCGTAAGGATGTATGATAGGCATTAAAGAAACTGAGCAAGCCTGTGAAAAGCGCCGAGCTAACTTCAAACCACCCATAGTCATTGAGAATGTAAGTTTGTAGTTAGATACTTAAGAAATGTACGTGTTTACTTCACACAGTGCCTGTTTCTCTGTGTCAACTTGTTCGGCAACATATCGCTACTGTGCTGATTAAATTATATTTCGATCAAGAAAACTGCATTGACTTGTATCTACTGGGTGTTGTTAATCGTTGTTGCTTGTACCTAGGAAATTTCTCACTTATCATTTTAACACAGAACTTCCCACCTAATATCAAATTTCCCACAACGTGCGGCGTTTCCCTCAATATGGTATCACTGGTTCCCGGGAATCTCGGACTTTGTTCAGCGTTTACAAAATGGCGTCTACTCAAGTTTTTACGCTACAAGCGTATTCGTATTAAAATATTTTTGTTACTGGAAAACTGAGAAATGTTTAATAGTTATTCTATAATCCGCGTTTCTTGAAAGGCGATTTGTTTCTTAATAAACCTCATTTTAAAGTGAACAATTTTGCAGTTTAACTGTGTCAGAAATAATTATATACGAATACACTTGCAAGTGAATTTGTTCAGTAAGATTTAATAAGCAGCTGCTCGAAAATATTGTTTTTTGTTTTTTTGAAAATATTTAAAAAAACAGGAAGGAGCAAACAGAACTCTCGGGAGCCTATTTTCAAGGGCTACGTACGCTATTTGCTTAAGTATTCAGGAGACAAATATAAATTGGGAAATTCTCTAGTATTAGTTTTCGTACACCAGCGAGAAGTGAGAAAATGCATGGCTGACTTGTCTTACGCGTCATATTAGGTATAAAGATATTCGTCTTTTACTCCAAATAAAATCAACGTGTTTTATCAAATTTCTAGTACAAAATTATATTGCACCCACAAGTTACAGAATTGTAAATATTCGAGATTTTATTTAGATATTTCAATTAATTTCAACCAAACACAAACAGGTAAGTTTTCTGTTAGCATCAAAGGATAATTAAAATATACTAAGTACTGTAAACCCACTTAAAGACTATTAATTATTCATTCACAGCAAAATATCAAGCAATGACAAAACATTACACTAATTTTTGTTGTCGGCAGAGCATTGTAGCGTTTTTCAACAGCAACGATGAAGAGGGTTGAATAAGTGAGAATAATGAGGAGGCAGATGGTTTGTCTTCACTCGGAGGTGTGAAGATGTTTGTAAATCGGCTGAGCAGGACCAAACTCGTGCCAACCTACCTACTATTCATGTCTTCAAACGTTTTAGGCGTTTTGGACGTGGTATTTACGCCAGCGTACTTAGGTTGGTAAAATCGTGCTGGCATAAGCATTTGGGTGAAAAAAGATTGCAGAGAAATGTCTGTTACGTGTTGTCCCTTCTGACTTGTTTGTACCTTATTAGGCCTACCCTCTAAATTTTTCTATCAGTACTTATTATGTTGTAAGTTACTTTTTGTATATGTTGTTCAAGAGTTAGGACGCGTTTGAAATTGCTTATGTTTGGTAACTGTAATTTGTAAATCGCTCCTCTCTTGACACCTGGACGTGTTCTCGAGGGCTCTGCTTCTGATGTAACTGAAGATAACAATGAAACATTGTTTTGGCGTAGAATGCTAAGTGACAAGCACTCGAAGAAACCAATGGTTAGCAACGAAATTATAGGAGTGAAGTACAGTTAATAAGATATGTTAAGCGGCTTGTATTTTTATCCTCATGTGTATTTTTGGTCCAACCTTTTTTTACAGACACACACTGTCAGACAAAATACACGCATGCACCCGCGAATTTGCCCAGATATAATTTTCGAATGTCCTCCGTTTTCTTATTTTATGAATGAGTATATTTCATTTCCGATGGAAGAAAAGCCCACTTAACATCAATCAATAATGCCACTTAATTTCTCCACTTCTTTAATAAAGATTAATAACATATTTTATGGCATAAATTTACAAAATCTTTTTGTATCAACACGATGTTTGTGGTAGTCAGACAGAAATAATTATTTTTATGGCATCGCTCGATCGATGTGAACCATTTATAATTTGTAGTAGTAAATGTTATTATTTCTGTTACGCCCAACTGCATACATTAAAGAATAATACCCTAAGGCTAGGATTCCCCGGCCTATAGACAGATAGATCACTGCTAAGTAGGTACTCGATAATTACTTTCACAATGTAAAATACTCATGTTAAGTTCAGTTAACCTGTGGACTATCAGTCGTAAAGAACTTAGTGTAGAACTTGTGCGACAACTGTGGAAAATAACATTCGGTACGAAAATGTAAACTAATACATAACTCGGATGAATGACAAAAAGAACAAAGGAATAAGTAATTCTTATTATCCTTTCAATGCAGGACCGTCCCGAGAAATAAAATAATATAATATATAGGCTTATTGTAAATAATTTCAAAGAATACTAAGTGTTGATATTAAAATATTATATTGCCTACGC
Organism: Clitarchus hookeri; assembly: GCA_002778355.1. NCBI lineage: Eukaryota > Metazoa > Arthropoda > Insecta > Phasmatodea > Phasmatidae > Clitarchus > Clitarchus hookeri. The sequence continues at coordinate 198,689 of NQII01001473.1, read as the reverse complement.
ATTTTAACCTCATCACAGTAAACGTTTCATGAAACAATAAATCTTAACACAAGAAGGAGTATTTATACAAAATCTCAAACAATTACGAATTACATTGAACATGAAGAAACATAATAATAATAATACACATAAACGCGAGACTGGATAATGAGGTAATTGCTGTAATCAAATTAAATTAGAATGAAGATGGGTTAAATGACAACCGGGGATTATTAAATAATGTGTGTTTGTAGAATGATAGTATATTCTTCGATAACAAATCACATTTGAAAATAAAACCGAGCAAAATCCACAATAAACACCATTATAATAAACAGACAGATACACCCTTCTCAAGTGTTAGATGTCAGACTTTTATCTCAGCTGGCAGCGACCTTCAATAAATTTTAAAGAAAATAACATTAAAAAAGGATTACAAAAGGTAAAATCAGCATTCTGAAGTATGAATAAGAATATTGCGTCCTTAAGAATAAAAACATTAAGGACATATAGAAGATACATTTAGTAGGGTAGTAATTTTGGAGTAACAACACAAATATGTGTTATTCATTGTCATAAAAGTAATTTTAAATAAGCGTCAGCATATTTATAACTGCATTATAGATAGTTATGGCCAAAAGAACCTTTACTGTGGTCTACGCTTTCTAAATATATTTTATAGTAACCACGAAATTTTTATTTTCATTACCAAGCATTGTATGCAAATACAATAAAATTATGTTTTCCTGAAATTGGAAGTGAAGCAAAAGCACATAATTATGTCAGAAACAGTAAATAATTGTTTTAAATTAGGTTATGTGCAATTATTTAGCATTTATAAACGTAAAATAATGTACGGGTTTTTATTCCAGAACTTATACACTATACATTTACATGTTGATATATTTATAACAGTGACTATTAAATGTATTAATCTACAGTAATTTAACATTTACGGACCTCGTCTTACTAACAAAGATATATAAAACCACAACACGTTCTTGTTGGGCCCTGACTAAGGTTACTTCTACAACAGGTTGGGAAGAGCAATGCTAAAAGTTTGGAACCAAAAATTTTCGCCATTAAGTAAGCGGTAGTGTTGCATGCGTACCAGATTTTCTCCATTTCCTACATTAAAAACCAGGATAATTGNTCGCCATTAAGTAAGCGGTAGTGTTGCATGCGTACCAGATTTTCTCCATTTCCTACATTAAAAACCAGGATAATTGTAATAATAATAAATAAAATATAAAATAACTTCGTAACTAAGTAAAATCATTCTCTTATATCATTCATGTAAATAACATTTTTAATTAAAAGTCATATTTTGGAACACTGCGCACCTAACGACGGAAATTTTCCCTGCGCCAAACTCTTACATAAGAAATCTTTTATTATTTCTAACCTGAGCAAAATAACCCTTAGTCATGGCCATGCTGATGAAGGTCCTTTTCGCAGTACACCGTTTAAGTAACTGATATGCACATAAGTACTTAAGAAGGCAGTGGGCCGTCGTATATGGGATGCGAACCATTTGTGAACCAACTTGTTACGCATGAATTCCGAGACACTAGGTGTTGGACTCGAGCGTAGAAGGAAAATGGAGATTAGAGCATATTTCAGTTTTTGAGTCTCAACAATGAACTGCCTGTTNAAATGGAGATTAGAGCATATTTCAGTTTTTGAGTCTCAACAATGAACTGCCTGTTCTGCCGCTATAAATATGAAATCCACCTCATTTGGCTGCGCACTTCTTACGTAAAAATGTGCTTTGAATTGTTAGAATCGTTTCTGTGAACGAATTCGAATGCAACAATGTTACACAAAATATTGTTTTCTTATAAAAGCATGGGTACGCAGAAAACCTAAAAGTAAACGACGAACGTATGTGTATTTTTTTAAATCGCATGATTTGTACAGTATAACGTCGTGAATTTGAGCCATATACATAATTTTAATGTTTTGTTTATTTATACCTATGATATCAAGACGTAATTTCATTTTACTGTATGTTATTTTGATTGGCACGATAATTAATTTTATTATTATGTAAAGTAACTGCTCAGGCATATTTCAGATTTATTTTATGTTGTAACTATATGTATTTATAAGTTTTTCATGTTACAATGTTATTTTGTTTAGAAGGACAGTTCTTGCTTGATCCGTTGACATAGCAACTAAGTGGCATGATAAGTAATTTTTGCCTCTAGCACTCTCTTGATAGGTTCATTTTCGAAGGCGTCTTAAATTAGGTCTTTTTGAAAGGCTTTAGCCATCTTAGTTTCCGACGGTAGGACGCTGACCCACGTGGGTTCAGCTTAAAGGTTTTTAAATTAATTTTTGGGGTTTCAAACTTGTTAACGTGTTTCTCTACTAATTATTCATGCGCCACGATTGGGATGCACTTTAACGTACGTACTGTACTGTAATGTTGTTGGGTGTTAAGTGTTGCAACACTTTAGGCTCCACTGGAATAAAACTGAAAATTTGTGTGCATTGTGAGAGACGTGATTAGTAGCAGTAGTAGAAATTGGGTAGCTGCAAGTACTATGGCCTAGACTTGACAACACACTTGCATGTAAAAAAAATGCTCTTAACAAGAAAGCGCTAAAAAATACCATTGTAATAATTTTCAAACTACAGCCAGAACTACTAAAAATAACAACACTACACATCTGGTGGAGCAACATTTACTGATGACCAAAATTAGGTATAGCAGCTTTTAAAATATTTCAGCAATTAAAAAATATGAAAAAATGTGCAGCTATAAAATAAATCAAGCTATCTGAATTTTAAAAAAATATATATATATAAATTTAAAAGAGTATGGCAATCTGGCTCCGTAGTGATTAATTTTACTTTATAGTGTCTTCAAAATAAGTTTTCCCGCACACTGGAATTAAAATAAAAAAAAATTGTTTAGCTCAGTTTTTTATTGGTAGAACATGATTACTCTTGACACTGCGAGATGTGTAGGCAAATGACGGAGAAAAGTTTTAATAGCTTGTTAGAGTTTACCATAAAATAAGTATAAAATGTTTGATAGTTAACAAAATCGGTTCTAAACTAGCAGAATTCTCTCTTGGAAACATAAAAAAAAGAAGTTAATGATATAATGAGCCTACTTTTCTCAACATGGGTGGAATTAATTTTTAAATAATTCCTTAAAACTGAGTTGGTAGGAAGGGCTTCAATTCTTTTTAAAACCAATAACTTTAGAAATAAAGCCAGAAGCTAATGCAACAGTAGTGAGACAATTGCAAATGCACACAAGTCTTACCCGGGACTGTAGTCCAGAAAACTTCGTACTATATATAAGCTAGCGTGCAATTCACTGCATTACTAAGAACGGATTCGCAGCATCGAATTCGGATTTAATCAGTCTAATATTTCGAATGATAGGGTTTACTAACATAAAATATTTACATGGCCTTTATTTTTAAAATAAGTGACTGAGCCACATAAAACATGCAAGTTTACATGGCCTACCGTAGCGTTACTTGTGTGAAGAATTTGATGGAAATCGGTTGTTTAGTCCCTTGATGACACAAAAAGGTTTTTTTATTATTTGATGCTTTCGTACTAAATTGTCAGAAAAAGAGGTTATATATACGGTGATTCTAAGGTATACTGTCTACATAAATTTTTGGATGAATTTGGTTAAATTGTTTAATATATACGTCAGATTTACCTAAATTATTTGTGGTGCTGCCATTTTGAAAATCGTTGTCTAACCCATTTAAATCATTAAAGTTTACATGGCCTTCTGTAGAATTTATGGTGTTCAAAATTTGGTAGAAATTAGTTGAAATGTTCCAGTGTAACATTTAGTGGGAATCGGTTGATTGGTCCTCGAGGCATGGCATAGAGCTTCCATATCATTAATGTAGCGATCTTCATACATGGAAGATAAAAAAGTAATGTAGGAGCAATTTCAATGATTGTATACTGACAAAATACAACGTTAAGTTAAAATAGATTACATATTTTAGTATATATATCGCCCACAAAACTCAAATTTTATAGCCACTATTCTGAAAATAAGTATCTGGAATGCTTAAAACATAACACTTGCTATCGTCTACCTCAGTACTACTTGTTTACCAAATATGATAGGAATGAGTCAATTCTTTCCCAAGTTATGACATAAAATTCCATTTTATTCGCATGGCACTATCTTTCAAAATGGCTGACAAAATATGCTCCATGTAGATATAGTTGATAGTTGTAATGTGTTATGTCAGCATACAAAGTTATGTTGGACTTAATTACATAGTTTCGACGATATAGCATACTGAGTTAAAATGACTATACGGCCGCCAATTTGAAAATAAGGGTCTGACATACTCAAAACATACCACTTAACATTATCTGCATCAGTACTACTTCCTTGCTAAATTTGGTAGGAATTGGTTAATTATATATCGAGTTTTAACATAATAACTGTATTTATTCGTATGGCGCTAACTTCCAGAAAACCAACAAAAGTGGTAATTTGTTGGTATATATGGTGCTTGTAATAGATACTTTCAGTATACAAGATTTGGTCAAAATCGGTTGAATGGTTTGGCAGATATAAAAATAAAATTAAAACATTTGTATTGCCGCCATTTTGAAAATAAGTAACTAATCAAGTTCAATTACTTACGTTTATATTGTCTACCATATTATTACTTACTAGCTAAATTAGGCGATAATTGGTTGAATAGTTTTCAAGATATCATGCAAAATATTAATTTTTTAAATCGATGCTATTTTCCAGAATGGATAGCCAACAACAATATCCATCTCAAAATTTAATGATTACGTATTGGTCTACCAGAATACAAAATTTGGTTTAAATCGGTTTAATGGTTCCCGAGATATGACATACACCTAACATTTTTTAATGGCCGCCATTGGAAGTGGGTGCCTGACGTAGTATAAAATTATTTTTTTATATGTGTACCAAATTTGGCGAAATCCGGTTAAAGCGTTCGAAAATTGAAAAGGGGGCACACACGTACAGATACACACACATACATTCACACAGAGACACACATACAGGAAAGTGATCTCGTTAGCCTTTCTTTCCGTCGGAAAGTAGGCTAATAAACCTATACTTCTGTAGAAACACCAGATCTGTAGCCGGAACACGTTGAACCAGTTCGGAGTCTTGAGGTAGGTACAGTAGGGAGCTGACGAGAAGGCAAGTCTGCGTGGCGGGGTGGTGGTTGGGGCCGCAAACCCTCCCTTGCCCCNCTACAGTAGGGAGCTGACGAGAAGGCAAGTCTGCGTGGCGGGGTGGTGGTTGGGGCCGCAAACCCTCCCTTGCCCCCTTCCGGCATTTAAAGACCCTGTCAGAGTAACGGGTCACCCTCGCTACTAGTCATCCCAAAATATACAGCTCTGTGGAAGTCAGNTCGCCATTAAGTAAGCGGTAGTGTTGCATGCGTACCAGATTTTCTCCATTTCCTACATTAAAAACCAGGATAATTGCAATAATAATAAATAAAATATAAAATTACTTCGTAACTAAGTAAAAGCTTTCTCTTATATCATTCACGTATATACACTTTTAAATTAAAAGTTATATTTTGGAACACTGCGCACCTAACGACGGACATTTTCCCTGCGCCAAACTCTTCCATAAGAAATCTCTTATTGTTTCTAACCTGAGCAAAATAACCCTTAGTCATGGCCATGCTGATGAAGGTCCTTTTCGCAGAACACCGTTTAAGTAACTGATATGCACATAAGTACTTAAGAGGGCAGTGGGCCATCGTATATGGGATGCGAACCATTTGTGAACCAACTTGTTACGCATGAATTCCGAGACACTAGGTGTTGGACTCGAGCGTAGAAGGAAAATGGAGATTAGAGCACATTTCAGTTTTTGAGTCTCAACAATGAACTGCCTGTTTTTCCGCTATAAATATGAAATCCACCTCATTTGGCTGCGCACTTCTTACGTAAAAACGTGCTTTGAATTGTTAGAATCGTTTCTGTGAACGAATTCGAATGCAACAAGGATATGTTCCCGTTACACAAAATATTGTTTTCATATAAAAGCATGGGTAGGCAGAAAACCTAAAAGTAAACGGAGAACGTATGTGTATTTTATAAAATCGCATGATTTGTACAGTATAACGTCGTGAATTTGAGCCATATACATCATTTTAATGTTTTGTTTATTTATATCTATGATTTCAAGACGTAATTTCATTTTCCTGTATGTTATTTTGATGGGCACAATAATTACTTTTATTATTATGTAAAGTAACTGCTCAGATATGTTTCAGATTTATTTTATGTTGTAACTATATGTATTTATAAGTCTTTCATTTTACAATGTTATTTTGTTTAGAAGGACAGTTCTTGCTTGACCCGTTGACATAGCAACTAAGTGGCATGATAAGTAATTTTTGCCCCTAGCACTATTTTGATAGTATCATTTTCTAAGGCATCTTAAGTTAGGTCTTTTTGAAAGGCTTTAGCCATTTTAGTTTCCGACGGTAGGACGCTGACCCTCGTGGGTTCAGCTTAAAGGTTTTTAAATTATTTTTTGGGGTTTCAGACTTGTTGACTTGTTTCTCTACTAATTTTTTATGCGCCACGATTGGGCTGCACTTTAACGTACGTACTGTACTGTAATTTTGTTGGGTGTTAAGTGTTGCAACACTTTAGGCTCCACTGGCATAAAACTGAAAATTTGTTTGTATTGTGAGGGATGTAGTTAGTAGCAGTAGTAGAAATTGGGTAGCTGCGCGTTCTATGGCCTGGACTTGACAACACACTTGCATGTAAAAGTAATACTCTTAACAAGAAGGCGCTACAAAATACCATTTTAATAATTTTAAAATTACAGCCAAAACTACCAAAAAGAACAACACTACACATCTGGTGGAGCAACATTTACTGATGACCAAAATTAGGTATAGCAGCTTTCAAAATATTTCAGCAAGTTTAAAATTATGAAAAAATGTGCAGCTATAAAATAAATCAAGCTATCTGAATTACAATATATATATTTAAAAGTGTATGGCAGACTGGCTCCGTAGTAATTAATTTTACTTTATAGTGTCTTCAAAATAAGTTTTCCCTCACCCTGGAATTAAAATTTAAAAAAAAATTGGTTAGCTAAGTTTCTTATCGGTAGAACATGATTACTCTTGACACTGAGAGATGTGTAGGCAAATGAAGGAGAAAAGGTTTAATAGCTTGTTAGAGTTCACCATAAAATAAGTATAAGATGTTTGATAGTTAGCAAAATCGGTTCGAAACTAGAAGAATTCTCTCTTGGAAACATAAAAAAAAGAAGTTGATGATATAATGAGCCTACTTTTCTCAACATGGGTGCAATTGATTTTTTTAATAATTCCTTAAAACTGAGTTGGTAGAAAGGGCTTCAATTCTTTTTAAACCAATAACTTTAGAAATAAAACCAGAAGCTAATGCAACAGTAGTGAGACAATTACAAATACACACAAGTCTTACCCGGGATTGTGGTCCAGAAAACCTCGTACTATATATAAGCTAGCGTGCAATTCACTGCATTACTGAGAACGGATTCGCAGCATCGACTTCGGATTTAATAAGTCTAATATTTCGAATGATAGGGTTTACTAACATAAAATATTTACATGGCCTTTATTTTGAAAATAAGTGACTGAGCCACATAAAACATGTAAGTTTACATGGCCTACCGTAGCGTTACTTGTGTGAAGAATTTGATGGAAATCGGTTGTTTAGTCCCTTGATGACATAAAAAGGTTTTTGTATTATTTGATGCTATCGTACTAAATTGTCAGAAAAAGAGGTTCTACATACGGTGCTTCTTATGTATACTGTCTACATAAAACTTTTGGATTAATTTGGCTAAATTGTTTAATATATACGTCAGATTTACCTAAATGATTTATGATGCTGCCATTTTGAAAATCGTTGTCTGACCCATTTAAATCATTAAAGTTTACATGGCCTTCTGTAGAACTTATGGTGTTCAAAATTTGGTACAAATTAGTTGAAATGCTCCAGTGTAACATTTGGTGGGAATCGGTTGATTGGTCCTCGAGGCATGGCATAGAACTTTTATATCATTCATGTAGCGATCTTCATACATGGAAGACAAAAAAATAATGTAGGAGCAATTTCGATGATTGTGTACTGACAAAATACAAAGTTAAGAAGTTAAAATACATTACATAGTTTAGTATATATATATCGCCCACAAAACTCAAATTTTATAGCCACTATTCTGAAAATAAGTGTCTGGAATACTTAAAACATAACACTTCAATCGGTCAATTATTTCCCAAGTTATGACATAAAATGCCATTTTATTCGCATGACACTATCTTTCAAAATGGCTGAAAAAAGATGCTCCATGTAGATGTAGTTGATAGTTGTAATGTGTTCTGTCAGCATACAAAGTTATGTTGGACTTTATTACATAGTTTCGACAATATAGCAAACTGAGTTTAAATGACTATACGGCCGCCAATTTGAAAATAAGCGTCTGACATGCTCAAAACATACCACTTAACATTATCTGCATCAGTACTACTTCCTTGCCAAATTTGGTAGGAATCGGTTAATTATATACCGAGTTTTGAGATAATAACTGTATGTATTCGTATGGCGCTATCTTCCAAAAGACCAATAAAAGCGGTCATTTGTTGGTATATATGATGCTTGTAATAGATACTTTCAGTATACAAGATTTGGTCAAAATCGGTAGAATGGTTTCGCAGATATACTTAATAAACTTAAAACATTTGTATTGCCGCCATTTTTAAAATAACCAACTAATCAAGTTCAATTACTTACGTTTATATTGTCTACCATATTATTACTTACTTGCTAAATTGGGTGATAATTGGTTGAATAGTCTTTGAGATATCATGCAAAACATTAATTTTTTAAATCGGTCCTTTTTTTCAGAATGGAGAGCCAACAACAATATCCATCTCAAAATTTAATGATTACGTATTGGTCTATCAGAATACAAAATTTGGTTTAAATCGGTTTAATGGTTCCCGAGATATGACATACACCTAACATCTTTAAATGGCCACCATTTGAAGTAAGTGCCTGACGTGGTCTAAAATTAAAAAAAATATTTTTTATATATGTACCAAATTTGGCGAAATTCGGTTGAAGCGTTCGAAAATTGAAAAGGGGGGCACACATGTACAGACACACACATACACATACATACACACACATACACACAGAGACACACATAAAGGAAAGTGATCTCATAAGCCTTTCTTTCCTTCGTAAAGTAGGCTAATAAACCTTATACTTCTGTAGAAACATCAGATCTGTAGCCGGAACACGTTGAACCAGTTCGGAGTCTTGAGGTAGGTACCAGCCCTGAGTACCAAGTCTTCTGTAGGCCGAAATACATCATTGCAGTTAGCCCAGTTGTAATTAAATATCCACTGTGGCCCTCTTCTTTCGTTCTAAGAACACTGCTGTGGCTATTAAAACCATTTTGCACTCACCTGAGTCATCTAAGAAAATCTTCTTCCAGCTACATGTAAAACATTAATTATAACAATGGGGATTTAAATTAGCCTGACCAATATAAGGCTTAACTCGGAGCTGCGTTTAAAAACGCATAATTAAAAAACTACGTACGGTATGTGATTCAAATTACATAAAATGATAAACACATACCAACTTAAACAAAAACACAATCATGAAAACTGCACAAAATTACACTTCAAAATAAATAAAACATTTTAAACACATTTTAAACTAAAAAAAAAAAAAACACTTATACCGTAAAAAAAGAATATTATTACATTTAATTAATACATAACACATAATGTAGAAAATTAAAATGCTTATGCCAATAGTACCGTTAAATATAGTAATAATAACTTGATAACAAAACTGTAGAAAAATAAATATCCTATAAAACCCATAATAGTGAATACCACCATGAACGATTTATTATACGTTACAGGGAAAATTCGCACTTATAAACAGGCCGCTTCAATGCATTATGCAGAATAAGATGAGTGCGCCATGTAAGTTAGTGAGAAGCGGGCCTTTATAATCGCCGCCCACGTAATTTTTTACTGGTATTAGGAAGTCGAAAAACCGCGTTGTGTTTAAGTCCTAGAACTGTATGTTCACTATAGGGCCGAGGACCTAGTTATGGGAAAACCTTAAGACGATGTCCTGCAGCATTCAGGGGAATGCTTCTGCCAAGAACCAGATCAACGAGACCTTCTAGATTTTGACATGTCAAATTTTGGTTCAGCAAGTCATCGAAACATTTTTATTAAGCAGAAACGCCATTCAATTTTATCAGAAAATTGTATAACACTACACTTGTTATAAACTAACCTGATCATTGTTAGCTATTAACCACGTAATCCATGGCGTAAGTTTTGAGCAATCCCCTGAGCTAGTTTTGAGAAGACGCTCTATAAAATCAGTTTTAAAGTTTTAATCTATTTTGCCAGGCCTCAAGAAAAGAGTTTTAGCTTGTTCACACAAGTGCCCGCCCAGAGCTGTCCAGCTAAAGTCCATTCACGGTTACTTCACACTTTTCTGAAGCCCTGCTGAAGTTCTACTTCAACGATTTTCCTCTGCCACGTGGAAACTTAGCTTAACCAAGTCTTTAAAATTACACCAAAGGAACAGCGCACGGCATTCGTGCGCACTCAGTTTAATAATATTTTGCATAAGAACTACTTCTTACTAGGCATTGCCAACACGTCTATCTACTCACTGTTATTTTTCATATTAATTACAAACTGATATTGTAATGTATAAATAAAATAAACGTAACATTTAAATTTAACCGAAAATAACGTACTTTAACATTAACACAAATATAAAACGTTTGTAATACATGCCATGTTTAGGATACAACCAAGCACGTCATACATGGGATGGTTTTTTCGAAGGTTTGAGGTTTGGTTCAAAAAGTGTGAAGAAACCGTCAACAGACTATATAACCGTTGCTAGGGCCATTAGGGTCTCCGGTGTTTCTAGCTCCTAACCACACGAAGTACAGTGGTAACTGAAAGAATACAGAAGGGAAACAGCTACTTAGTCCGCGGACTTCAGTCGGATACGCCAGAAAAATGGCGTCACTCACCAGCGACACAGTGAAATGTCGAAACCACGTTCGCCAATCAGAGCTCGGTAACTTACTCGCCAGACGGCAGCTCAGCAAAAAGGGAACCTTGGGTACAACGCAGTAGACAGTCAGACACAGAGCCTCGCTCAACCAATCAGCGAGTTGGTACTCCCACATAAAAGGAGCCGCCTCCCATTTCACCTCTGTTTATTTATCTACTCTGTGGTAGTAAAGGCTGTTCACGGTAACGTGAGTAATTCTGAAAACTTTGCTTAACAGATACTTGTATGCACATTGTGTATCGTCAAAAGAATCTACGAAATATTATAAAAGTGAATATCTTACAAATGTTCTCATTCTTATCCTTTCAAGCATTAAAAAAATCACAAATAAAAATAAATTATTTCATTATTTGCAAATGTTTACCTAACTTTTTCAATTCAACGTTACAACATCAACTACTTTGNATATTTGTATGCGTGTCGTAAGAAAGGAAAATCTCCCTGCGAACTGATAGTTTTAGTACTGGTAGTACAGGTTTGAAGCGACAGTGGCGACATTGCGGCCCACTGGGCCCATCCTCCCGCTCACCTACCCTGCCCGAATTCCAGAGCCTCGCCTTCTCCTGAGCTCTGGACTATAGGTACCAGCCCTGGGTACAAAGTCTTCTGTAGGCCGAAATATATAATTGCAGTTAGCCGATTTGTAATTGTATATCCACTGTGGCCCTCTTATTTCGTTTCAAGAACAGTGCTGTGGCTATAAAAACCATTTTGCACTTACCTGAGTCATCTAAGAAAATCTTCTTCCAGCTACATGTAAAACATTAATTATAACAATGGGCATTTAAACTAGCCTGGCCAATATAGGGCTTAACTCGGAGCTGCGTTTAAAAATGCATATTTAAAAACTACGTACGGTATGTGCTTCAAATTACTTAAAATGATAAACACATTCCAACTTAAATAAAAATACAATCATGAAAACTGCACAAAATTACACTTCAAAATAAATAAAAACATTTTAAACACATTTGAAACTAAAAAAAAAAAAAACTCATACCGTAAAAAAATAATATTATTACATTTAATTAATACATAACACATAATGCAGAGTATTAAAATGCGTATGCCAATAGTAACGTCAAATATAGTAATAATAACTTGATAAGAAAACTGTAGCAAAATAAATATCCTATAAAACCCATAATAGTGAATACCATCATGAATGATTTATTATACGTTACAGGGAAAATTCGCACTTATAAACAGGCCACCTCAAAGCATTATGCAGAATAAGATGAGTGCGCTATGCAAGTTAGTGAGAATCGGGCCTTTATAATCGCCGCCCACGTAATTTTTTACTGGTATTAGGAAGTCGAAAAACCGCGTTGTGTTTAAGTCCTGGAACTGTATGTTCACTATAGGCCCGAGAACCTAGTTATGGGAAAACCTTAAGACGATGTCCTGCAGCATTCAGGGGAATGCTTCTGCCAAGTACCAGATCAACGAGACCTTCTAGATTTCGACATGTCAAATTTTGGTTCAGCAAGTCATCGAAACATTTTTACTAAGCAGAAACGCCATTCAATTTTATCAGAAAATTGTATAACACTACACTTGTTATAAACTAACCTGATCATTGTTAGCTATTAACCACGTAATCCATGGCGTAAGTTTTGAGCAATCCCCTGAGCTAGTTTTGAGAAGACGCTCTATAAAATCAGTTTTAAAGTTTTAATCTATTTTGCCAGGCCTCAAGAAAAGAGTTTTAGCTTGTTCACACAAGTGCCCGCCCAGAGCTGTCCAGCTAAAGTCCATTCACGGTTACTTCACACTTTTCTGAAGCCCTGCTGAAGTTCTACTTCAACGATATTCCTCTGCCTCGTGGAAACTTAGCTTAACCAAGTCTTTAAAATTACACCAAAGGAACAGTGCACGGCATTCGTGCGCACTCAGTTTAATAATAGTTTGCATAAGAACTACTTCTTACTAGGCGTTGCCAACACGTCTATCTACTCACTGTTATTTTTCATATTAATTACAAACTGATATTGTAATGTATAAATAAAATAAACGTAACATTTAAATTTAACCGAAAATAACGTACTTTAACATTAACACAAATATAAAACGTTTGTAATACATGCCATATTTAGGATACAACCAAGCACGTCATACATGGGATGGTTTTTCGAAGGTTTGAGGTTTGGTTCAAAAAGTGTGAAGAAACCGTCAACAGACTATATAACCGTTGTTAGGGCCATTAGGGTATCCGGTGTTTCTAGCTCATAACCACACGAAGTACAGCGGTAACTGAAAGAATACAGAGGGGAAACAGCTACTTATTCCGCGGACTTCAGTCGCACACGCCAGAAAAATGGCGTCGCTGACCAGCAAAACAGTGAAATGTCGGAACCACGTTCACCAATCAGAGCTCGGTAACTTACTCGCCAGACGGCAGCTCAGCAAAAAGGGAACCTTGGGTACAACGCAGTAGACAGTCAGACACAGAGCCTCGCTCGACCAATCAGCGAGTTGGTACTCGCACATAAAAGGAGCCGCCTCCCATTTCACCTCTGTTTATTTATCTACTCTGTGGTAGTAAAGGCTGTTCACGGTAACGTGAGTAATTCTGAAAACTTTGCTTAACAGATACTTGTATGCACATTGTGTATCGTCAAAATAATCTACGAAATATTATACAAGTGAATATCTTACAAATGTTCTCATTCTTATCCTTTCAAGCATTAAAAAAATCACAAATAAAAATAAATTATTTCATTATTTGCAAATGTTTACCTAACTTTTTCAATTCAACGTTACAACATCAACTACTTTGGCTCCGTCGCGTCGTTACCAAGTTTATTGGATGCATGCCATTACGTACCCGTTAAGAAATATGCAGGTAGGTGTAGTGACATTTTTTAAAATATGATTTCAAAATAGCTCAATTAACCGTAAACAACCATTAGTGGTGGATCTAGAAACATATTAAGGAGGGGGTTACTTGAGGGGTGGGGCATTGTGAATTACGATCAAATCACATGCTTACTAGTAGGCACTAACATGTAATGCTAAATATTACTGTCGTTACTTAGTAGATAGGCTAACTAAATACTAAAAGTTCCTGCTACGAAACTATATGTCTTAAAATTGTTAATATTAACTGTGTACTTGGTTACTAGAATAATCCCATTTTATACAGAGTAAAGTTATGCTCCAAGGGAAGGACTTAAGTCCCCTTAGACGCCTTCGATATGCCAGTGAACAGTCTATATTTACCGCATTGCCAAGGCATTGTGTAGTGGTTAAAATACTTGCCTCCCACCTAGGCGAACAGGGCTCGATTCCCACGGGGTCGCTCCTGGATTTTCGCATGTGGGAATCGTGCCGGACGATGCCGCTGGTCGGTGGGTTTTCACGGGGATCTTCCGTATACCCCACCCTTTCATTTCGGTGTTACTCCATACTCCCCTTGCTCTGCTTTAATCGGCTCTCAAGACCTCAGTGTTAAGAGCCGCCCCAATCTCTTCACTCACTCACCGCATTGAAACTCTTCTGTCTGGACACGGACTTGGCCTGCCACCCGAAGCAAGGCAGAAGAAGCAGCTTCTTGCCGCCGCGTGGTTTACCAACGGCGTCGTCTACAGACGCCTGGCCTTCCTCGGCGGTCCACGCCATCCTGCGTCCAGACGTCTCTCTGCCGGCGACACTGCGTGCCGATTGGCCGGCGGGGCGCGGCGTCCGGCAACCTCC
>NQII01001473.1:156463-183816 GCA_002778355.1 Clitarchus hookeri | reverse complement strand
AGCTAGATGGTGGCCTCTCCATTAGCACAATTGGACAGCTCGTCACTCACATTCGTTCGCTGGCGGAGCGCGCGCCCACACTGTAATTTACCGTCAACTTTTCATTATTCCACTCACCTTAACCACCCATGCCATCTCGTGTTACACGTTTCACTTCGCGGAACTTAAAAACTCTGGATCCGTTGCTCGCACAGCTCCATTCGTTAATGTAGACTCCCGTACTTCTGCTAATAAGGGTGTGTTTACGCGGACATCCTCTGTATGGGTTCATTGACCTTGCGTGCGAGGCGTGCGTGTACGCATGTGGCGCATTCAGTCAAAAAACAAGACGTGGTACATTCGGAGCTGAAATCGACACTCTCCATTGTCCATGTTCAGTCAAAAACAGATCACTAAAATACCCACGAAGAACAGAAAAATCCAAATGACATATTTTAAATACCAACCCAAATACACTGATTTTCAAAACAAAGTGTTAAACAACAAATTTATTTACAGGCACGTATTGAAGAACTAATAGTTGCATGTATGTAACACAGTCGTATTAAAATTTTAATGACGAAACCGCAAAAGAAGAAAATAAAATAAAATAAATCAAAATAAAAACTTAACCTTCTTCGTATTTATCTGACAGACACACATACAATATCCACTATTCAATATCAAAACAAAATATTTAGCAACAAATATTCACCAGCCCAACATGCTATGCTCTCCTGAGGAAGCGGACAAAAATCGTTTCCCAAAACGGGGTGATTCTTGTTTTGTGTCATATTTTTGCTGTTCTTTCTCATACAGTATTTGTCGTGCTATTTTTCTTATACATCGCTGTGTTGCCTTCTTTCCCCTGTGTCATTCGTTATCGCTTAGTTAAACTACTCATGCGCTGGATCATAATTATTTTATCTTTGTACCTGCTACTTGTTCCTATTTGTTATTTTTTCTCTATTGTTTTGCGGTTTGCTCCTCGTATATATTGCTGCTATTGTTTTTTTTCTATTTATTTAAAATTAAGTTCTACGCTGAATAGCAGTACTCATATTTAGGGACTTAAAGAAAAAGGGAGAACCAAACAAACAATTGTATAGTTGATGTGAGTTAAATTTTATCTCTTCGTTCGGAGGAGAATCAGTAAAACTGGTATATCCATCTACAAACACGTAGATCCACCACTGTATCGTAGAACTGCATATACCTAACGGGGCATAGGCCCCACGATCTTTCTGAAGCTGTCTGCAGAGAATGAACGTCGTCCCTCCCACGAGTAACGATATTATTCCAAGCCGGTGGATATCTGCTTAAACTCCGTATTATGTGAAATCCTAGATATGTTCGTCAACGTTTTAATACTCTAATAATCTCGAATAAGAGTTATTCCAAACCATTATATGGGGGCTAAGGACGTGTGTTCTTATGCATGTTTCTGTTGGAAGAGGTGAATTCCGTTAAGGATAAATATACGACATAAATTGGCGTAAGACGTCCGAAAGTACGTGCACATAACGTTCACCGTTCATATAGACTTATGCATACGTCGAGCGTGCCAACTGAACACGCTTCGTACCACNAGTTATTCCAAACCATTATATGGGGGCTAAGGACGTGTGTTCTTATGCATGTTTCTGTTGGAAGAGGTGAATTCCGTAAGGATAAATATACGACATAAATTGGCGTAAGACGTCCGAAAGTACGTGCACATAACGTTCACCGTTCATGTAGACTTATGCATACGTCGAGGGGTCTTAAAGAGTGTCAACTGAACAGGCTTCGTACCATTACGGAGCCATCACCAGCCGGTACACTCATTTGCTGACATGCGGGATTCATGCATTTGTAGAGTACAGCTGTCAAGATCCGTTGAAAACGTTATTCGTAAGATCACAATATGTGTTTCTAGTCTTAAAATGTTTAATGACATTGTTCCTATGTCTACCGTAGGTATATGAAGCGCATGGTTCTGTATTGTCCCGTTAAAAATAGTGCTAGAGTTATGTATCAGTTTCCAAGCCCACATCATGCAGGGTAAATTGCACAGTCCTCGTACTGATGTTCATAAAGGCATCAACATTTAAGTCCGATGTTTTTGTTGAATGTCGACTCCATTCACGTTAATATGAAGTTTTCCAAAGGCCACCACCGCACAAGTGTCGTACGTTTGATGTTTCTTGTTGTCCAGTTACACCCTTGATAAGGTCAAAAGTGAAAACACAAACTTTGCCTATACCGACAAAATTCTATGACCCAAGGGGCCGCGGTGGTGTAATGGTTAGACTTCTCACCTCCCTCCTAGGCGAACCGGGTTCCATTCCCGGCGGTGTCGCTCCCGGATTTTTGGGCACGTGGGAATCGTGCCGATCTCCAGTTTACCTCGCCTTTCATTCCGGCTCATTTGCATACTCATTTCACTCTCCTCCTCTTAAGACCTCGATGTTAAGAGCCGTCCAAACCTTTTCACTCATTCTATCACCCAACCTAGTAGCTCAAATTATAAGTTGCTTAAATTGCGAAAACGTGCTTTCCTTACAACACAAGAAGCGCTATGTCGCATTATATATGTAGCTGGCGGAAAGAACATTTGAAGCGCAAGGAGGCGCTGCTGTGTATGTTTCAGGGTTCGTCTTGCATCTGGTACAGCACTGCGGACGTAAGAAAAAGTTAAGGTACATACTATTTTAAGAGAAAAATAAAGACATGCTTAAAAAAATAAAACCAAATTTTTGCAAGGTGGGTCTGGCACCATCCTTACCCTCCTCCCTAACGATATAGAGCCGAACACCAGGGCAGTTGAGTTTTAATTTCCAGTTATCTGAAGGGGCCGCGGTGGCTGAGCGGTTGAACAGCTCGCCTCTCACCTAGATGAACTGGGCTCGATCCCCGGCCAGGTCACTCCCGTATTTTCGCAAGTGGAAATAGTGCCGGACGATGCCACTTGTCGGCGGGTTTTCTCGAGATCTCCCATTTTCTCCGCCCTTACATTCCGGCGCTGCTCCGTTCCCACCTCATTTTGCCCTCATCGGCACTCAATACATCTTGTTATGAGCCGCTCAAATCTCTCAACGCAACTCAACTCCAGTAATCTAATATTATTTAATTTTCATTTCTAGGTTATTACAAGTATTTGTTCATTTTTAATGAATTTTGCTCGTATCAATATTTCTTTTATTTGGTGTAGAGATCAGTGGACTGCAGCGCAGAAGGTTTCAGAATTATCTTGATGAGAAACTGCGTAATAACGTGCCACGGAGGACTTAAAGAGGCCCGGAAAACAAACAAAATTGCACCCCATAAGAATACACATGTTTTTTACAGGCCTTGGGACTGTCGACAAAAGAGGAGACAACTGAGCGCTGGCTAGCCGGTCTCTAACACGTATTTAGTTTGACTTATTGTCTGTCTGACCTGTATCAAATGGCAATCGTCGCTGAAGGTAAGGCAGCCCCAGTCGGCACTGTAATGCTGCTTGGGCCTGCACCCCGCCAGTCGCAGTATACGTCTGGCCAGTGGAAGCTGGCGTGGCAGTCGTTACGGGTGTAGCCATAGCTCCTGTTCTCATCTAGCAGTGTTGCTGGTGGTACCAAGTGAGGTGACGCAGTGCTAACCACCTGACTTGTATTAGGTAGCACCCGCGTTCGATTCCCGTTCCGGCCTCTTGGTGTTGGTTTTAAATGATTTTCAGGAATCACTCTGGCGAAGTCATCGGGATTTTCGCATGTGGGAATCGGGGCGGATGTTGACGTTGGCTGGTGGGTTTTCCCGGGGTGTTCCCGTTATCCCCGTCCTTGCATTCCGCCTATGTTCTGTCTTCTCATTTCGCCCTCGCCAGTGCTCAAGACCTCACTGTTAAGGTGCCAACCAAAATCGAGTCCTTATTCGCTCCTGTTTGAAAGAACAGGTGGTTCCACCTTTCATTATCCCGCTGTCAACGAAACGTTAAGCTATACACAGCGCACAAAATAACGCCTTAGTGGTCACTTGCTCGCCTGCTGTACGCTGGGTGGTGGACAGCCACACCTCTACCGGTACTGTTCGTGCTGCTTGCTAAATTACCCTATCCTGCTATTCAGTTTTCTCTTCGTACTCCAATCCTCCATATCTTCTCCTAGTACGTCTGCTGCCAGTGTACCGCTGGAGTCTAGCCTTCCTGCCCTATTCAACATCGTCCAATTACGGCATCCCTCCGCTCCAAAAGCGATAAGGTGATTCGACCTCTCTGTCCCTTTAAACCCAATGAGACGTTACCTTTTAAACTGCTCCGCGTGTTCGTATCGTTCGCGAATTAGATCAAGAGACGTTCCCACGATCAATGACGTCAAATGAAATCCAACTCCACTCACGTGTTTGAAACTACGATTGAGGCTTTCTCATGTATGCACAGCGTTACGAGTTGTGGTCATGCCCTTAGCTGAGCGGCCTGTCTGATCGCAACACTTATTTATCCAGGACACGGGCCGTGATCGCTGAAATTAGTTATGAAATCGCAAACCACAGAAACCACCTCCGCTGGCCAGTAAACGGGGACAACGCTGCCGATATAGGACAGTGTAGTCCGTGGGCGGTGTCTTTTGTCGTCGGGCTATTGGGACGAGAAGACCATTGAAGATGAGTGTGTCCAGCCGTCGACTTCCGCCATCTTAATCAGCTTCCGGAATCATGAACAAGGTTAGGCTTTAATCAGAATGTGGCTGGTTAAATATTTATAAAATAATATCATTTAATATTTTAGTATATTTGTATAACTCCCCCCGTTCATATTCAATCATATTTATATTGAAATAATATTGTAAAACCTTAATGTTAAATAAACCTCTTTTATATAGTGTTCATTACATAACTCGTAACAATAACTAGTTACGTCCCTATATCCCCGTTAAGGATAATTGTCAACAAAATATCAAAATCATAACAACAGGCATGATTGGCAGTCTCAACGCACTGCCACGGTCGCTATTCGGTGTTCGCATTGGCTACGAAATAATAACCATTTGAAAATTCTGACGTAAGGCACTAGTGTATGAAGTTTCATTTCAGTGTGTGATTTTTTGGTCAAATAGTGTGTTTATATGTTGCACAACGGCGGTAAACCACAGCTTCAAATTTGGCCTCTCTTTTGATCTATTAAAAGAGAAGTAAGAAGCAGGACTATTGCAGAACTTAATTTTCATGCATACCTATCGCTGTTTCAGGAACCCGGAACTACACAATTTTCGTACAAATATTACAAACGTAGACAGTGAAGATGACGTGGATAACTGAGCAGTGGAGCAGCAACCAGGAATTATAGACTAACAGCAACCCCAGTCCCCTTCCTGAATGAACAAGTTCGTGTTGCTGTATGCAGGAAGCTGGCAGCTTATTGAAAGTTCATATCACAAGCGGAGTTGACGCACATTTCACCCTTGCCTTTCCTTAGTTCTCCGCCAGCCGAGGTTTGATGTCTCCCGTCATCGTCCCGTCAGATACTAACGGAAAACCAGAAGGCAATAGTTAATGAAAATTAAATGCCCCACACTTCTCTTCATTTTTATAAATTGCTGAGTAGTAGCATCACTTTTCATAACAGAAGAAAATGTGGCGATAGTGATTTCACCCCAACAAATACCTATGTGTCGTACGAAGAGAAAACGCATAATTTTACGTATCCGTTTGTCTCGGCTCGTAAGGTACGCTGTAAACAAAATTAGCGTTGTCTTTGGTGCCCAAGCAGGTTATTTACTCTCGACTTAGAGTTCACAAAAATCGAACTATGTGTGGCAAATCGTAAAGAATGATCGTGCGCTATGTTGAACATCTCCGAATATGACAGCTACTTGCCAAACGTATTTCAGTTACGTCGCCGCTTTCCAATAGGACAGTCCCGAGCCATACAGATGATTGATTTATTTCCCGTAATACTTTAACACGTGATACTTACCGAAAGGATATGGAGCTTGTTACGATGGCCTACGCGATTGCTCGCCTCTCCTCTTGGAGAAGATGATGGATGCTGATCGATTAACAACGTGAAACGAAGGGCGCGATAGAGGATACACTATAATCTTAGGTTAAGATCTCTCCGGCACGTTGGCCTCAGCATCCGTTTTCACAGTTCGCTTCGTCTTCAGCACGATCGTTGGGTTTTAAAGGAAGTTGTTAATTCTGTTACCAGACATACGTACGTCTGCTTGTTTAATCAAAAAGTTAATCGAAAAAGTAAATACTAAGCATTCCTATTCAAATTCGCGTCATATATTAAAAACCGTCAAAACTAATTCGGGACAGCTGCAGTTATAAACCTGGACAGAAATCTTTGCCATAGCAAAGCATAAAGTACTACTTGTAAACATCAATGTTTAAACAAATTCCTATGAGCATTCATGCTCTTCTAGATACGAGCATATGAAGTAACTACATTCTATGTATGTCACAGTTCATCATCGCTCTTCAGGGCCGATAACATACCCCCAAAATGTTCAAGGATTCAAATATTAAATGCAAAGAAAATATTTTTGAATAATTAATTTTTGAAACCCATGAAACGGCCTGTTAGGTTAATCAACTTTCATAACTCACACATGCTGTTACATAGGTCTGTGTGGTCATAGAATTTGTTCTATTATTGGCCTGTAAATATTGGTAATTGTGGACTGCCAATAATTTTTTCTGGCAGTTTGAACAACCTGGAGGGTGAATATATACAATACAAGGAAAACATTTCGGATCTTATAACACTAGTACAAACATACGTTTATAATGACATGTTGATTATTCAAGTGAGAAAATGTCCACACTTTCTTATCTGTGAGCCTGTATGAAACGGAACGTATCTATATTCGCGTCCGTCTGCCTCTTCACTAAACAACTGTATATTTTTTCCAGTATTTGGGAGCCCTAATAGGTTAGAAAATTCATTAGAGTACTTTACGAATGAGAGGAGAAAAATCCTGTCACTGGCGTTCTGTGCCGCACATATGTATTGGTAAAATTTAACATACTGTTTGCGTCTAAACATATTGTATTTATAAATTTTTTTTTTCTCGGTAATGGCAGGCATTTGGACATCTTAGGACACCACTCCCCTGGCTTCAACTATGCTTTGGTGTTGATCTTGGATTACTGTGACCACTGAAAACGTCGCCACGAACATCGTAACACGCATTCCCATCAAACTCTTCCCTCCCTTCGCCGACTTTTCACGGCATCATCAGCCCATTCAGCTCAGTCACGCCCTACTTCTAATCATGGTAGTTGGCCATTTATATTATAAGGTATTCACGGTGAAGTGACCACGTTTTGAAGCCCTACCAACAGGCATTAACAACTAATACACATATTTTATCGGAGCCTCAGATGTTAACTTTGAGAGGAGTGAAATGTATACACTGCGTTTATTAGTCAAATGACATTGTTTATATTAATAACTGGCGGAAAGATATAAATTGGCCGAAAGGAAAAACTTTGCAGAGACTAAAAAAGTGATTGTTTTACCGTGAATAGCCCACATCTACCAATTACCTTGCTTCATAAATCTAGCCGGTGCAGTAATGAAGAATATTATACTGTAAGTGTTCTACCGTACATCGTACTATACAGTTAGTTCTCACAAAATATAAACTTCCTAGAAAAGTACAATTTTAACGTCAACTGGCAAATGAGGAAAATTTAAACTCAAATACCAACAGAGTTATGAATTTAAATGAAAAGCCGAAGCGGTCATACCTGTGAATAATTCAGCTAATAAAAAAAAAAAAAAAAAAAAAAAAGAAAGACATTAATGCATCCTGAAGATATACTAAATTGGGAGTTGCTGCATAAAATTACTTATTCCGTGGTACCGTAGATCTTAAACGTCTCGTAATAATGGCATAAATTAAGGAAAGTACAGAAACAACAATAAACTGTTTCTCGGCGATAAATAAATTAATATCTTGTGTGGTAACAGAACATAGGCCGGAGAATGCAAAACCCGGGGCACTCTGGAGTTGTATGAATTTATATTTTCTCTAAGGAATCTTAGAAATATTCTGGAGCCCATTTTCAAAAATATAATAAATTAGTTGGTCATACACATGTGCGTTATTGAGTGTAAAACTCGGAAAATGGGCGTTTATAATGTATAAAATGTCAGACTTCTCGCAGAACCCCTTTAGCAGCAAAATGTGGAGAATATGTGGAAAAAAGGATAAAAAGAATAAAGATGAATCGGAAAAAGAATAAAGATGAATCGCCTGTGGTTATTTTGGGAAGACACGCATATGTAATTGTAGACAATTCTGCTATATTATAGATTCTCGAGACATCTGTTCACAAAACGTTAGACGAGGCGGTCGCTTCTCCCCGTCAGTGTTGGGGGCGGAGAATCGCATTTTTTGGATACTATTGTCCGAGAGTTTCCACCCCACTCATTGGGAGGACTGTTCTGGTATCTCAATTTCATGACTTTGTCTACTTAAGTTTGATAAATATTGTTTACTTATTTACCTGTAAATTGTCTTGATGCATACCAAAAAGTTTTGTTCTGGGTTGCTAGTGTTAGCTGTAATCTGAATGTGATGGTTTCATTACAATCGATTCGTAAATAGTAGACACTAGGCATAGTACTTCATATAGGCGGAGTTGAACTGGTTCCAAGTTTCATGCTTCTAATTGCAATTTTTGGGTGAAATGTCGTAGATAATGAGTTTTCACAAGGAGGTATGTGACTTATAATCATATTTAATTGTACAACTTTTTTTTTTTTGGATATATATTAAAGCTGAAATAGGAGGGGGGAATTGAGGAGGAGAAAGAGGAGGAAATTGAGGAGGAGAAAGAGGAGGAAATTGAGGAGGAGAAAGAGGAGGAAATTGAGGAAGATAAAATTGAGGAGGAGGGAGATATTTGGTATGAAAATTATGGAGAGAGGTGGAATAACGAAGCATTATGATGTTATCTATGGTATCTTAGCACATGGAGGTTTGTATATGCATATAGTGAAATGTCTCTTGTTTCGTGTGAAGTACAGCAGCAGCTTCAAAAGCTTCCAAAGTCTTGGTATTTAAGCTAAACTACATTACACACAATATTTTCATACAGCAAAAACTTTTAAATTGAAATTAAATTTTCATATAAATAAAAGTTTTAGGGTGAGATATATCGATGTTGAAATTGGCATAATTGCTATATGTGCGAAGAGCTGACTAATTTGATATACGAGTTATTGGTATAGCATTATAAATAACAAAGCTAAGAATATATTCAGATACATAAAACATAGTATAAAAAATGAAAAATACCGATTTCATATATTGTATTTTTAAATATTCATCCCTTAAAGAATATTATTTTAATGTAAGTCTTCGTAACACTATGAATGTCATTATGATCCTTATGTCGTGGTAGATATTGCTGATTTAATATTTTTACTAATATCTCGAAAACTAAGATTCCTACATTGAAATACTTGAAATTTGTGCCCCTCCATCTACAACCCCCTCTTCATAGAGCTCTACCACATGAAAATTATGTCAGGTGTTCATAAGGTCGAGTTTCTTCATTAACTAGTATCTAGTAAACTATGCGTCGCAGGCCAAAATTAGGGTAAAACATGTTTTTCTTAATTTTGATTTGGCCTGGAATGAAAGAGTATAAGGTGAAACGAAGGAAGAAAATCGGAAACCATTGGCATATGGCTCCCCGGTTCCGCCGCTTCTTTCCCATGAGAGAGGCGTGAGAGAGAACAGACGAGAGACGTATGAAGGAATGACAGAGCATGAAGTAGCAAGGCAGAATGACAGAGCATGATATATAATGAAGTAAGAAAATCTAAATCCAAGATGGCAGATGGCTCCCGGGCTCCCCTCCCCCACTTATTTCTCGTGAGAGAGTCAAGAAAGAGAACCGACGAGAGATGTAAGAAGGAATGACTGGGCATGAAGTAGCATAGCAGAATGACAGAGCAGGAGGTAAAATAAATTAAGAAAATCGAAATCCGAGATGGCGACCACGGTGCCTTACACTACCATCGGTAGACCCAGAAGCTCCTAGATGACTGATGTTTTAGTAAAATATTCTGGTAGATGTTACTCAATGCATCTGGCTCTGAGGAAAATTGTGTCGTAATGTCGGGGTGACCCCTCAACCCCTTATAACCAAAATTGATTTATCGAGCCACATTGTGGAGTCATGCCATTTTTTGGACTGAGTGTCTTCATTTTGGTAAATACATTTTTGAAGGAAATTTTGCAGGGTTTGAGGGAAATTCGGGAAATTTTGAGGGAAATTCTAGGTATTTGTAATGTTTTTCAGGGGAAAACGGGGGAATTTGAGACAAATGATGTCATAAAGATGGCCGCTGTTACGAAATCCAAGATGGTGGCCGCCTCCTTATCCTTACACTACCAGTTGTCACAGAATCGGCCATTTCTAACTGCTCATATATATGTTTTCTTTTATTTTCCAGCACTTATTGAAAACAGTTTCATTGGTTAAATACATTGGATGACAAGTACGACTGTCTGTTGTCCGGTAGTAAAATTACAGAATAAAAGGGAAATTATAATAGACGTTATCGCTCTTGCTTAGTGATTCAAATGTTGTTCTGTCTGTGGCTAGTATACTAACATTTTCTAAACCATGTTAGTAGAATAATTTGAAAGATTCTGGCATAAGGGAATGCGGTAGTAGGCGCCAGGCGCTGGCCGGCCGCCATGTTATGACGTCACCCAACCGTCAATTTGGATCTCGGCGACCTTTCCCTTGAACCCACGACCGTAACCTTGGATGACCTTGAACTCTAAATTTCCAAAAAATTGCAAAAAATTCTAAAAAATTTTAAATAGTTACAAATTTGTTTTTTTAAATGATTTGAAAAAAATATTTAAAGACGTACACGCGGGATGTACGGGGTTCGATAACGGGTGGAGCGACTGAGCTCCCGACATGACCGACCCTCGCCGGGTCGACCGGTGTCCATCTCGTCAGCCATGTTAGATGTCGATGACATTGACCTTTGTGTTTGCCAGTGACCTTTGACCTTAAACCCAAGAAATAAAAAATAAATTCTAAAAAATTTTAACAAATTATAATTTTTTTTCAAAATTATTTTAAAACATTTATAAATTATAAAAAATTAAAAAATTATTTAAAAAGTAAATAAGTTTATTTTAAAAAACTTACATTTCCTGAGGTTTCCTCAGCACCACGTCCAGCAGACGACTGACCCTCGCTAATGTTTCTTATTGTTTAATTAGTTGGTTCCTCCCCACTCCCTCCATCAATGTTTTACAGTGATTGATAACATGTGTTCGCTTCACCCGCCACCAATGTATTTTATTGGTTTATTACTCACTATCGTTCGACCCGCCATCAATGTTTCTCATTGTATTAACATTCCCCTAACCAACCCTTTCAACATTGCTCCACACACCATTATCGTTTGGTCGTTTGCCATTTGTTTTCTTTTTCATCACCTAGGTAGCGCTAGTGTATTAATTATCGATTTCGCCGCCAGAGGAGCTTTCGATTTAGCCACCATCTTGGTTGTTGTCGACATTGACCTTTACCCCAATGACACTGAACTCAAAAAAATATACAAAATCACAGTACATACAATTGTCCATTACTAGCTGGTCACAACAAGGGGCCATAATAACAAACCATATTAGCCTTCCACTGACTCCACCCAAGACTAACTCCACCCAAGACTAACTCCACCCAATACCCAATACTGGTTTCTGGCGAGACTGACTGAGCCCAAGGCTAGTTCCTGACGAGACCAGTTCCTGCAAAACTGGCTAGATCATCCGACGAAACCAACCTGCCATACCACCCACCTATACAAACGATGTTGGACAATCTCGAAATAGTCTCTAATAAGAGTCTCGTAGCTAACCTCTTTGCACAAATTCTTCGCAAAATTTTCGCAAAACATTTCTACCACAGCCGACATATAAAAGGGTAATACTTACTTGCCAAGCCAACTGGCCACGCCAACCAACTAGTTGCGAAACATTCCTTTAAAATATTCCCCTCATTTCATTCGTTCGCCATATACAGATCGAACTATAGTCCTCCCCCTGCACACGTCACATAAATTTGATCTAAAACAGACTCTCGCAATCGATTGTTTACACCACTGAATTAAGTCTTTCAGAGAAGCAGAAGGGGATGTATAATCAATTAAAAACACATTAATATGTATAAATAAATTTAATTGATTTACTTATTATATCCATTCTATCTTTCTTATTATTTTGTACCTTCAATCTTTGCATTTCTCAGATGTTTGCAGATAATGGATAGTAGCCAACAGTCTCAACTGATATAACCCCGATCCTTCAGTTCATCGATGATTGAAAATATCTCAACAATGCATAAGAGATCCTCGCGTTTTTGCAGGTCATTCAAATATCTGAGTATGGTAACATCTTCATTTGGGTCTTCGGGAAATATGTAACGAGCGTTATAGACGCCTTGTACCTACTTCACACTACTGGTCGAAGGAAACTCGTTGGTGAAATGCATGGGAACGTCGATAGAATCATCATACTTTTCATCAGATACTTCAAAATCACTGTCGTCATTTTCATCATCAATGGTGTCTTCATGGTTGTCTTCACCTCCTGTTTCATCCTCAATATCAAGTTTACTTTTCTCTGTAGGAGTCATATGGTCATTATCAGTATTTAGAGCGGACGACCGTTTATTTTAAAGTTCATCGACTTCACATTCCACACAAACCGACTCTACTGCTCTCATTCCGTCTTTATCATTAACTGTCTTATCATTATCGCCTGACGAATCAGTACCCACCGATGCAGCACGAGGTATTGACGACATCACTTGCTGGCTCTCAAAAGACGAATCGTTGCAGTCGCGATTCTTCAATGTATCACCTCGCATAAACCGTGTTCGGCCATTGTCGTAATGCTTCATTGCGCGAAAATGACTCTTTGTACATGCAGTTCTCTCAATTCGCCGAGTACGACAACTTTAACTGAAGATATTTCCACAGTAGCAAAACTGTTTTCCATGTAATTTTCTAGCAGAGGGAGAAGGTGCATTCATAGAGGTGACCTCTACAGTAGACTTCGTACAGTGATTGGCTTGCGTCATATTCATGAAAAAACTGAATTTCTTTCTACGGTAGCAACTTGTGTATATACTTGGCATAGCTATTGCTCTATATACACTTACTAACATTGTTCATCAAAGAAAAATTAAGCATTTCAATGCATCTATTCAACCAGACATTTTATCTAGTTCCCTGATCACATTACCATGCAGTTACATCTTCAACAGTTTCTTCCAGATAAGTTATTCACTCAGCTTGAACTCATGATCCATAAACGACCCATCTGGCTCCACAATTGACTCATTTTGCTCCACAAATTACCCTTCTTGCTCCACAAATTACCCATCATGCTCCGCAAATGACGCATCTTGCTCCGCAAAAGACCCATCATTCTCCTCAAATGACCCCTTGGTCAGACTACAGGGGTAAGTCTGCAAGGGTCAGTCTGGCTAGCACCACATGCACCGCACTTAGCACCACATGCTCCTGCTCATCCAGTGTGCTATATAAAACAAGCAGAATAAAATAACTTACATAATGGTGGAAGCCACTACTCATTGCATGAATCCCAGAAAATCACACTTCTTATAGACGACATTATTTCAGAAATTAGTTATAATTTTATCGCTCAAAGTTTTTGTCTTTGACTGATTCGTGTTTTGGTAACAACTGTAAAAAAAAATACTCCGGGTACCGAAAGCCTGCCTGCCATATTTTAACACTTTTTGCGTGAAATAACCCGAGGATGAAACATGTTTTCGCATTAAAAATATTTATTTACTTGCAGGGCAGCAATAAGAAGTTAGTGGCTAGTAAATCGGTCAAAAACTCTTTTTCGACTCATCTGGTAGTCTTTCCCGCCCTAACCATATTGTATCTTGTTTACAAATTAAACAATTTTTTCCATGACAACTTGTGTGTAGTTAAACATAACACAATTAATTTTAAGTGTATCATGTCATTTTGATACTGTCGCTGGCTAGCATGAAGCCCGCTGGACGGACAGTGCGTTGTAGATAGCTACGAGCAGACCGCCAGCTGCCGTTGTCAGCTTGTGTTGCAGTAACAGCAAAGTGCAACTTACGCACGGCGGCCAACCAAGCCGGACGCCAGGGGTGGGTTCACATTGCGTTTCTCGTGAGTGCACCGCGACCTGATGTAATAGAATATATGAACTTACTAGTGCGCTGTACTGGACGATACTAAAATTAAATTAACAAAAGGTGTATTGTGAGAAAGGGGACTGGAAGGGGTCGAAACGCGAGTAATTGGCTGACTAATTAACCAATACAAATTGGTAACCTGACTGTCAGGGCAAAATACAAAGACATCTATAAACCTTTTTAAAATATTTTTTATATAAATACTTGATCCTTTTTTACAAATTAAAAAAAGTTTTGGAATTTTGGGGGTTTGTGGTGATCCAATGTCATTGTCACGGGTCAAGGTCAAGGCCACCCAGATCCAATATGGCGGCCGGGTGACGTCACAAAATGGTGGCCGGCTGGCACTTGGCGCCTACTCCCCATTCCCTTATGCCGGAACATCCAAATTATTCTACTCGTGTTAGTTGGATTTTCTTCTGGTACCAGCTTCATTGGAAGGAAGCAGTTGATGATTGTTGTTCTATCGAGACGTCATAAAGCAGTCGGTAGACTATTGAATTTCGTAACCACTATTATGCACTAAACAAATCCAATACACCCTTTAAAGTGTTATAATTACGAGGAACGTTCAGAAATAAGTTATGCTTCGCGCGGTGCCGTCGTATAATTTTGCAAACTATTGTGGTTAATGCGTGGAGAAATGCATCTCGCCAGTGAGCCAATGTAGTCAACATTGTTTCACCAGTTTCGGTGTAGCGACGGCGGCTAACAATGGCGCGACAGCTAGAAACCTAATCCAGAATCGAACCACGAAGAACTGTGCTATTTCTGTTGGCAAAACATTTCAATTATTCAGAGGTTCATCGTGATAACGACGGTGTATGGAGCAAATGCAGAATTGCTTCCAGCCATAGTAAAGAGGTGCCAACAGTTCAAACACGGCCGTACAGGCCTGTCTGATCCTGTTCGGCAAGGAAAGCCATCCGCATCCATCACAGAAGAGAACGTTTCGCAGGCGGAAGGAATGTTTCGAAATCTCAGTGACTGTCACGAAAATTGCATATGAAGTGGGTGTGTCAATTTGTCGTGCACGACCAGGTTAACAGGGTTCCGCCATCATTCATACTGCAATACAAATATGCAACGTTCTTGTATTTTCTAAGCTTCCTTCAACAGTATTTCACGTGAATGAAATTATATCATAAGGCGGATAATTACATGNGTTCTTGTATTTTCTAAGCTTCCTTCAACAGTATTTCACGTGAATGAAATTATATCATAAGGCGGATAATTACATGCGATGCTATGTTGGTTCATCATTCCACCTCAGACTCAAGGAGATCGTCTGTGAAATGGAGACACGCATCGTTGCCTCCAAAGAGTTAAAGGTGTTGAATACTGTTTTATTTAATTGTGAAGGCGTTTTGCAAACGAACCTTAGGGACAGATGAAGAACGATTACTGTTTCTTCTTCCTCCAAACATTACGTTTTAGAGGCAAACACATAAAAATCAAGAGGAGTGGAAAACTTAAAATTTGGCGTTGTATTTATTCACGATAAAACACTATTTCGCAAACAGCACACACAACATAATAATTGTTCCAGAGTTTCAGGTGGAAGGTTATGATTTTGACTGTGTNGTTCTTGTATTTTCTAAGCTTCCTTCAACAGTATTTCACGTGAATGAAATTATATCATAAGGCGGATAATTACATGTGATGCTATGTTGGTTAATCATTCCACCTCAGACTCAAGGAGATCGTCTGTGAAATGGAGACACGCATCGTTGCCTCCAAAGAGTTAAAGGTGTTGAATACTGTTTTATTTAATTGTGAAGGCGTTTTGCAAACGAACCTTAGGGACAGATGAAGAACGATTACTGTTTCTTCTTCCTCCAAACATTACGTTTTAGAGGCAAACACATAAAAATCAAGAGGAGTGGAAAACTTAAAATTAGGCGTTGTATTTATTCACGATAAAACGCTATTTCGCAAACAGCACACACAACATAATAATTGTTCCAGAGTTTCAGGTGGAAGGTTATGATTTTGACTGTGTGATTTCTATCATCTCGGCGGCAAGCTGAAAGAACATTTGGACGAACAACTGTTTGCCAGTGTTGAGGAGGTGAAAACCGCTGTTACATAATGAATTCGTGATCAGGGAGTATTGTTCTACCCTCAAGGAATGGAAAATTTAGTCGTGCGTTATGATAAATGTTTACAGCGACTAGGGTGAATACGTGTAAAATTAGCGAAATCCACGCGAGTTCTATTTTACTCATCTGCATGCAGTAATAATAGTCGGAATTTACAATAAATATTTGTTAGTGACTTTTTGAACTTCCATCTTTAAACACTAATAAAAATTCACTAGTTTCTTCTTCCAGTGACTCCAATTAATAACTTCTGCAGAATTAACTTTCCGTTATTCATTGAATACTTTTAAAACGTTGAAATGTACACTGTTGAAGTGTTTTTCTGCGATCATTTAAGATATTTTACTTCCAAAGCAACACGCCCTTACATTATTAAATTCGTAAATAATAATATTAATATGCAAGTCCCTTTGGCGCAGAGGAAAGTGCGTTGGACTTCTAATCCAAAGGTCGTGGGTTCGATCCCCGCAAGGGACGCAGACGTGTTGGTTTTTTGGTAAGCGGAAAGCACAAAAGTATGCTTCTTTAAATCACACACTCACGTAATTTACATTAGGAGCCGTAAACAGAGTAAACATGTCAAAAGTGCTGGCTAAAGATGTAGTTTGAAATACGGTACACTGGTTCCTTTATTGAAATTTAGAGTTTCGCTTATTTTTGTAAGTTCAAAAATACAATATTTGGAAGTTCTTGACACACACAGACGTGCTCATGACATATATTTGAAAGATATATGGAAGGAGGTCTTGCAACCCGAATCGACTGCAGAATTTGTCTATATTGCTAACCAGGTTATTCTAAATTCAAAAATGTTATTAACATTTTAAACGGTAATTTAATTTTATGTAACTTATTCCTTTTGCCCTTCTAACATAATACCAGGGACGACTTTACCCTCTCTTTTGGACATGGCAGTGCACAGTGAGGTAAGCGCTCTGCATCAGGCATAACTCAATTGACTAGCAACAAGTTCAAGGTGATTCAGAGTTCACTATAATAATGGAGGTCCCGGTAACTTGATTGATTAAAAAAACATTTTTATTTGTGTTGCGATCAATTTTTAATGTAATAATATTTCAATCCAGATTTGCAATGCTAATAATGTAATAACAATTATGAATAAAATGTTAACCGCACGACCTTTCACGTTGTCTTTTTCCACACGCCCACTTACTAATTTTTAAATTTTCCCCTCTTCACTTCTCCTAAGCAACAAAAATGTGGTAATTGCCAACGTTTCATGGAATTTCACAAGGATTCCTACTCTTATTTAAAACATTTCTTATACAGCCACATTTTTATTGAAAATGTCTGGTTTAGTCAGCAATAACCTATCGTGCTAGTAAGTTCTGTAGAATTCCAGGTATTTAAAATCACAAAAATATAGGAAGACTAGAAGACTAGTAAGGGTTAATGATATGTACTAAATCTCCTTGCTCTGAGACAAAAAAAAAATTTTTTTTGGTAAATATTATGATACTGAAATATAGAAGGATATTCAAGAACTTTTTGCAAGGGTGTATTTTAAATTATGATAATCAACTGTAATATAGGTGGATGCAACTTCAATCTCGACAAGTAGAATAGACGGCATGTGATTTAAATAGAGTGATTATTAAGAAAGCACGTTTATAATCCTAGACTTGAAGGTTGTGCACCTAACACTCTACTCTGCTGTTTATATTTTTTAATATGCTATTAACTAGACTACTACAACGCAGAATAAACACAATGAAGAAATTATTTAATAAAAAATTGACTAGCAATTCCGGCTCACAGCTCAGCAACATACGTACATTTTCTCGAAACCGAATGAAAATTATTAGCATGTGTACAAGAGTTTGCGTCTGGAATGTAATAGCAGTGTCTGAGGTGAACGTTAAGCTGGCTTATTTTATGTCAGTGATACACCACTGAATTACTTTACTGCAACTGACATTATAAACCCTACAACATACAAATATTTACAGGTAAACATTAAATGTAAATGTTTTGATACCCGTCCCTTTCGCGCAGAGGAAAGCGCGTTGAACCTTTAATCCAAAGGTTGTAGGTTCGATCCCCACAAGGGAAACAATAGTTACGTTTCGTGAAATATTTTGTATCAATGTATAATTCACTAGTGAACATTACTGCAAGGTGGCGTAAACATACTCAAACAAATTAAATTGATAATTTTGGATTATGTTATATAAACAAAGCAGACGCATGATAAACATGATGTGATTACGATGGGGCTGCCACATAGTACAAAAGAAACAACGCGCATTTAATGTTATGTGTTTGCATATGTAACATTGTTACAAATTAATTTTAATACTGGTACGATTAAAATAACCTAGTAAAAATTTGTTTTACAGCACAGTATGGCCACATGTAGTATACTTATAAAACATTTGTTATTGTATTCCTTTATCTTTTATCTGTTTATGTTAAGCCTGAAATTAACAAATTATAGTTGGTTCACGGTTTCTTTACACTTTTTGAAACAAACCTTTAAAAAATCACCCCATGTATGACGTATTTCGTTGTTTCTTAAATATGTCATGTATCATAACCGTTTTATACTTGGGTTAACTTAAAAGTACATAATTTTTGTAGAATTTAATTTTTATTTATATTTTATTGATTAATTGTAATACTTCATGTATAATAAATACTAATAAAACAGAGGGTAGATGTGTTGGTAATGTCTAGTAAGAAATGTTTCTTATTCAAAATATCATGACACTGAGTGCGCACGAATGCGGTGCATAGTCCCTTTGATGTAATTTTCTAAATTCGGTTAAGCTTTGTTTAATTGAGGAGGAGGAATATCCTGGAAGTATAACATTAGCAGCGCTTCATAAAAGTAACTGAGAATGTAATATACCATCAATTTACACTAACAGCATTTTACACTAATAGTGAGGGGATTTTATGAGATATTTAGCAAATCTGCCAACTAAATTGTTACCAAACAATTATTTCACCAATATGTTTGTAAATGTGTGTAGTAACATGTATTAAAATGTTGAAACTCAACTCATGTGGGAAACCCTAAAAAAAAAATCTCCTAAAGTTAAGGTACCAATTAATTATTTTTCGAAAATTGATTTTTTTTATTCAGCTTTCAGTAACTTTGCGACGGTCAAATATGGGTTTTTCATAAATCTGATTTGATTGCTAGCATTTATATATTACCAAAACACTCCATTATTTAATTAAATTTTTAATTATTATTACAGTTACATTCAAAATATATTTTACTCAATCACAATGTCTAAGGTTTCAAAAGTCTTTGTGTATGTCTTTTTCAGTCTCAACAGCATCATCACTACAAGTTTTGCATGTAATGCCTTTACAGACTCCACAAGCGGAGATGCATGTGACCCCATTCTTCTTGCAGCTGCACCGCCGGTTGCTGCAATCCCCATGGCAGTTACAGCTCGTGAACTTAAGAAGCTCCTCAGGAGCCATGGGGTCTATTGTTGGAACTGGCTGATATCCATGTCCACCTAATGCCCATCCATAGGCATTGGGGTTCAGAAACATGCTCTGTAGAAGGATCCAGTCCCGTGTCTGCAGGTAGGCTCGGAGTGAATGCTGTGCAGCAGCACCCTCTGTTTGAGGTAGATTCTCTGGTTTGATCACTCCAGCCACTGCCTTCTTTGAGAACATGTTGTACTGAATTTCACCCAATGCTGTATCTGGTCTGTGATAAATATACTGGAAAATCACGGTACCAGCGTGAATCACTGCCTGCTTGATGGCTTCTGTGTCGAGGAAGATGTTCATGTACTTATCCACGTCCCCTGCACAAAACCTGTGAAAATACATCACGTTTGTGTCAAGTNGACCTTTCACGTTGTCTTTTTCCACACGCCCACTTACTAATTTTTAAATTTTCCCCTCTTCACTTCTCCTAAGCAATAAAAATGTGGTAATTGCCAACGTTTCATGGAATTTCACAAGGATTCCTACTCTTATTTAAAACATTTCTTATACAGTCACATTTTTATTGAAAATGTCTGGTTTAGTCAGCAATAACCTATCGTGCTAGTAAGTTCTGTAGAATTCCAGGTATTTAAAATCACAAAAATATAGGAAGACTAGAAGACTAGTAAGGGTTAATGATATGTACTAAATCTCCTTGCTCTGAGACAAAAAAAAATTTTTTTTGGTAAATATTATGATACTGAAATATAGAAGGATATTCAAGAACTTTTTGCAAGGGTGTATTTTAAATTATGATAATCAACTGTAATATAGGCGGATGCAACTTCAATCTCGACAAGTAGAATAGACGGCATGTGATTTAAATAGAGTGATTATTAAGAAAGCACGTTTATAATCCTAGACTTGAAGGTTGTGCACCTAACACTCTACTCTGCTGTTTATATTTTTTAAATATGCTGTTAACTAGACTACTACAACGCAGAATAAACACAATGAAGAAATTATTTAATAAAAAATTGACTAGCAATTCCGGCTCACAGCTCAGCAACATACGTACATTTTCTCGAAACCGAATGAAAATTATTAGCATGTGTACAAGAGTTTGCGTCTGGAATGTAATAGCAGTGTCTGAGGTGAACGTTAAGCTGGCTTATTTTATGTCAGTGATACACCACTGAATTACTTTACTGCAACTGACATTATAAACCCTACAACATACAAATATTTACAGGTAAACATTAAATGTAAATGTTTTGAGATCCGTCCCTTTAGCGCAGAGGAAAGCGCGTTGAACCTTTAATCCAAAGGTTGTAGGTTCGATCCCCACAAGGGAAACAATAGTTACGTTTCGTGAAATATTTTGTATCAATGTATAATTCACTAGTGAACATTACTGCAAGGTGGCGTAAACATACTCAAACAAATTAAATTGATAATTTTGGATTATGTTATATAAACAAAGCAGACGCATGATAAACATGATGTGATTACGATGGGGCTGCCACATAGTACAAAAGAAACAACGCGCATTTAATGTTATGTGTTTGCATATGTAACATTGTTAAAAATTAATTTTAATACTGGTACGATTAAAATAACCTAGTAAAAATTTGTTTTACAGCACAGTATGGCCACATGTAGTATACTTATAAAACATTTGTTATTGTATTCCTTTATCTTTTATCTGTTTATGTTAAGCCTGAAATTAACAAATTATAGTTGGTTCACGGTTTCTTTACACTTTTTGAAACAAACCTTTAAAAAATCACCCCATGTATGACGTATTTCGTTGTTTCTTAAATATGTCATGTATCATAACCGTTTTATACTTGGGTTAACTTAAAAGTACATAATTTTTGTAGAATTTAATTTTTATTTATATTTTATCGATTAATTGTAATACTTCATGTATAATAAATACTAATAAAACAGAGGGTAGATGTGTTGGTAATGCCTAGTAAGAAATATTTCTTATTCAAAATATAATGACACTGAGTGCGCACGAATGCGGTGCATAGTCCCTTTGATGTAATTTTCTAAATTCGGTTAAGCTTTGTTTAATTGAGGAGGAGGAATATCCTGGAAGTATAACATTAGCAGCGCTTCATAAAAGTAACTGAGAATGTAATATACCATCAATTTACACTAACAGCATTTTACACTAATAGTGAGGGGATTTTATGAGATATTTAGCAAATCTGCCAACTAAATTGTTACCAAACAATTATTTCACCAATATGTTTGTAAATGTGTGTAGTAACATGTATTAAAATGTTGAAACTCAACTCATGTGGGGAAACCCTAAAAAAAAAATCTCCTAAAGTTAGGGTACCGATTAATTATTTTTCGAAAATTGATTTTTTTTATTCAGCTTTCAGTAACTTTGCGACGGTCAAATATGGGTTTTTCATAAATCTGATTTGATTGCTAGCATTTATATCTTACCAAAACACTCCATTATTTAATTAAATTTTTAATTATTATTACAGTTACATTCAAAATATATTTTACTCAATCACAATGTCTAAGGTTTCAAAAGTCTTTGTCTATGTCTTTTTCAGTCTCAACAGCATCATCACTACAAGTTTTGCATGTAATGCCTTTACAGACTCCACAAGCGGAGATGCATGTGACCCCATTCTTCTTGCAGCTGCACCGCCGGTTGCTGCAATCCCCATGGCAGTTACAGCTCGTGAACTTTAGAAGCTCCTCAGGAGCCATGGGGTCTATTGTTGGAGCTGGCTCATATCCATGTCCACCTAATGCCCATCCATAGGCATTGGGGTTCAGAAACATGTTCTGTAGAAGGATCCAGTCCCGTGTCTGCAGGTAGGCTCGGAGTGAATGCTGTGCAGCAGCACCCTCTGTTTGAGNTTAGTCCACCTTCTGACTTGGCTGCCTTCATTAATGTCTGCTCAATGCAGATGTCACACCAAGTGCCAGACCACTCGTGGCTGGAGTAACGGACAACGTGATTCCCGTGAGCAGTAAAACTTTCTAAAATGTCCTTGTAAGCAGGCAAACTTTCTAGTTCCTTCATGAGTTGACAGTACAGCCTTTGGCGTATTGATGATGGCCTGCAGCGGCAAAGATGTCAAGCATCTGGGTTACAATGCAGGTCAGATGCTGTTTGTTGTCTGCAAGTCGCTCAGTTCTGATAAAGACTTTGATCACATCTACCATATGGTGGTACTGCACCCAGAGTGCGGGTGTTCTTCCTCCTTCTGCGAGTCGTTTGAAGGTTTCTTTAAACCTCTTCTCAAACAATGCCACTACTGGGTTTGTGTGTCTGGCTCCCATCTTCCCATCAGCCACCATCTCCATGAAGGTCTTCATGTCACCACGCTCCTCCTCAGTGAAGATATCTTTCATGATGTGCTGATAGATGGCTGCATCGATGAGGAGGTGAGCACGGGTTGCCTTGTCAAAACATCCTCCATCCATGATGTGGTTGGCTGTCGTACTTCCAGGATATATCAACTGGATCACCTCTAGTAGTTCTGAATCAGCCATGATGTTGCCCATTGATCCAATATAAGACTTCAGCATGTGAAATCCACCCAACCTTGCTATGACGGGTAGATTTGCCTTGCTACACTCAGATGTCCTGCAAAGTATAATTTTTATTAAATAACGATCAATTCAGATTTATGAAAAACTCATATTTGACCGTCGCAAAGTTACTGAAAGCGGAATAAAAAAATCGATTTTTCGAAAAATAATTAATCGGTACCCTAACTTTAGGAGGTTTTTTTTAGGGTTTCCCACATGAGTTGAGTTTCAACATTTTAATACATGTTATTACACACCTTTACAAACATATTGGTGAAAGAATTGTTTGGTAACAATTTAGTTTGCAGTTTTTCTTATATTTCCCTTACAATAAGAAAATAAGTTTTACAGCAGGAGAGCATGCGAAAATACACAACGCATTGGACATTGTAAAATATTCGAATTAGATACGACTTCTAGAACAAAATAAGCAACTTTGCGTCCAGACAAATCTTTACTGCTTCGCACAATTCTACATGAATGAAACGAGGTGGGTAGGATTGACAATTTGAGACATGTAGATGATTCATGTTTCACGCTCGGCCGCGCAAGTGACGTCAGCAAGTGCTTGCCTTATCGCTCTACCTGCCAGATAAGTTCGTTCTGCTGTAAATACTTTCCATTCTTATTCGCACTGTTCTGTTGGTAGTACCCCTTAATAGTGTAAAATGGCTCAAAAACGATTCCGACAGTACTTCAAACAGTTGGACGCATTATTAGGGGCTGCGGTAAACGGGAAGGTCATTTCGCCGTATTTCATACCATACTAGTCGTGCGGATATCACCGTAGCACGCTGCTGGCACCAGTGGACAGAGGAAGACACGTACACACGACACGCAGGATCTGGCAGACAGCCTCGAACCACACTGAGAGAACCAACGGATTATCCCAAATGTGCGGAGTGCCCCAACCACTATGACATCATACCCCAGATGAGGACGGAACGGTACTTTAAAGCTACCACGCATGCTGTAAATATAAGTTTCGAGCCCTCCAACATTGTAAACAAGCGGCTTTTCGAAATGCCGTACCTTAAAACATACTAGCCAGACATGGGTCAAACTACGATAGGAGCTTGTACTAAACTTTGCTACAGATTTTTCATCAATAAATTATAGGGTCACCACTGAAGATCCCATAGGTATACGCAGCACTACGACTGCACGCCAGTTCAGAACCCTGCACGTAGTGGCGATGGCGCTCTTGTAGCGCGTACCAGTGTAACCTTTATGTCTCCCACGCTTCGCGGCCAAAAAAGAAGACAAAAGATGCAGGTTAGGCGGACCCCTAAGGCTTTGATTATTTATTATGTTTCCCTCTTTATGAAAATTGTTTTTTAAAATAAATTTCTTTTCTTATACGTTCTTCATGGCCCTTCCTTAAACCTAACAGCCTGACACAGGGTGAAAGTTAAAGTGAAAATTAAAAATCAGTGAAAATCATGATTTTATTTGCAAAGAATAATATGCGATCAGGCAAAGACCAAAGAGACAAATTCCTTGCATTCCTATATTAGTGGGGCGATCTTTTATACAAAGGAAGCAATAGCAGTCATCCAAAATACGCTCTTCTCTGGTTTTTGAGCCCTACTGGTCAGAGTCTCTGAAGCAGAAACATTTCTCTCTTCCTTGCCCTTACTTTGTTAAATATTTTCTCATAGGAGCTTTTAACGCTTTTGCTGAGGTTTCTTCTTTGAACGAAGTAATAGCTTTTTGAGCAGCGAATTTTCACTGTTTTTATGTTTGGTTCGGTCAAGACTGCCCTCAGGAATCAATTTGAGGCTACGGTTATAATCAATCGTAACTAATGGGAGTTCAGCACTGTAAATAATTACGTGAAAAGTTTTTTGTAAAGCAAAGAGAGACATTTCTTTGAGACTGTTTTGCTTATAGTAACCAAATCTTGTGATAACTCAAACGGAAGATCAAAGAAACAGAGGTTTGGTGTTATTAAACTTTCTCTTTATCAATTTTTGTTTAATGGCAATAGTAACTTTCTTTGAAGAAAAGGTAAAAAATTTATTTGAGCTTGTTTTGGTTTCTGTAAAGAAAACTTTCTGTTTACGTAAGGTAAGAGTAAAGCGATATTAACAATTGTCTTGTGATCATTCTAGTTTTTCGTACGCAATGAAACTTTTTAAGTGCTATTTTAAAAATAACTGATTCCTTAGATCATCTACATAAGGGTTTAACCCTGAAAACACAGTAACGGACTTAAAAACAAAGAATTCTGCTAAACTGTGTATTATAACGATATAGCAAGGATATCATTGTTTTATTATTATACAGATTAAACACAATTTTTTTTGTGGCGAACCAACTCATCAGCGATTCACATTTAACCAAGAATTTCTTTGTAGCAACGAATTATGAGTTTCAGTAGAGAAAGTGTTTTTAGAGTGTGACTTTAAGAGAAATAGCTGTCACGTTTAGAACTAGTGACTGAGAGTGAGACGGCTGAGGAGTATTACACACACATAATGTAGGTACGCAAGAGTAAATTTCGTTGCTTTTATCGAGAAATAAAACAAGACAGTCATAAACTTAGCATATCGTGGACAACTCCCAAAATTTTATCTGATTTATTTCTCTTTATGGGTGAGTCATACAGTGTGTAAATACTTAATAATTAAAAGACAACTTCAAATCATTAGACATTGTTTTGTCAAAAGGCTGATGTTAATGTGTTTTATTGCTAGGCAAACGCAAAATTGTGATGAGCACGTCCGCAGCTGAAACGATATTAATTTGTATACAGTAATAAATCCCACCAATGGTTGGAGAGCTCTATAACCGGTAGATTAATGCTCAAGAATGTCGACAATCTTTTTAATTTAATAGTTATTTAGGGGCAATAAATCTGTCGTTTCTTGAATAAAATTTTCTTCCCGGTCTGTTTGCCACTTTTTTCTCTTTGGATGCGTTCATTAATTGCAAATACACTCACTTATTGCACAAAATTGCATAAGCGCATGTGAAGAAAGGTGTTTGTAGCTACTGCGCATCTGCGTGTGAAAAAAACTCACTAATCATCAATTATAATATAGGCTGTTCACGGTAAAGTGAGCAATTTGTAATGACCTCCCACCAGACAAACATAAAAAGATACGTTTTTTGTGGCCTCAGACGTTAACTTTTGATAACTATGAAATGTGTACTCTGTGATTATTATTTACATTACAAATTTTATATTAACAGTTGGCTAAAGGATACAAATATGAAGAAAGGAACTTTTAAGCACTGCCTTAAAAAGTGCTGACTTTACCGTGAACAGCATATAGAAGAGTTTAAACTTTGAAACACTCATTAAACTAGTACTAATGAATGAAGAGGTTTGGGCGGCTCCTAATCACCGTAGCCTTGAGAGGCGATGAGGGCGAAGCGAGGTGAGTGTTCGCACATCGAGCTGGCGTCTTAGTAAAACACACTTATNTTTGGAAGGTTGAAGAAAGGAGGTGGATAAGCTCGCTCTTGTTATGAGTGTTGTCCAGGAACTTCGCTCTTGGGGTACAGTGAAAACCATATCCGCTCGAATTTGGAGATCACAGCAGGAATTCTTGGTACGCCGGATGTGTTCATGATCTTTTGGTGATCTGCTGTAGCCATCAAAGACCACAATAATCTTCTGAGATCGGTGGGCCAAACACTGCACGTAGCTGAGGTAATTGTCAGCGACCTCCTGCCAGGTCTGATGTTCCCACTTCACCATATAAAGAAGCCATCCGCCATCAAGTGGTTCAGTTAATGCCTTCAGGCTTGTCTTTGCAAAGTCTGCCTTGTTTGCCTTGTTCATCTTATGATCTTTGTTGCTGAACAGGGACAATGGGAACAGAGTTAGCTCATACTGTAAGCTTGTCTCAACTGTCATATCCCGCTGGGCGAAAATGACCAATCTGTTGAACAACTTCAGTGAGTCAAGGTGGATCTTCTTTTCGTTGACTGTGGGTATCTTTCTGAGTGATGAGAGTGCTAGAACCTTTGACTTGACATCCATGGTCGATGTCACTGACTGTCCATCCATCTTTTTCTGCATCTCCATCCCTACTTCAGCTGCTCTCTCAGCATTGA
>NQII01001473.1:113867-156167 GCA_002778355.1 Clitarchus hookeri | reverse complement strand
AAAAAAATCGATTTTTCGAAAAATAATTAATCGGTACCCTAACTTTAGGAGGTTTTTTTTAGGGTTTCCCACATGAGTTGAGTTTCAACATTTTAATACATGTTATTACACACCTTTACAAACATATTGGTGAAAGAATTGTTTGGTAACAATTTAGTTTGCAGTTTTTCTTATATTTCCCTTACAATAAGAAAATAAGTTTTACAGCAGGAGAGCATGCGAAAATACACAACGCATAAGACATTGTAAAATATTCGAATTAGATACGACTTCTAGAACAAAATAAGCAACTTTGCGTCCAGACAAATCTTTACTGCTTCGCACAATTCTACATGAATGAAACGAGGTGGGTAGGATTGGCAATTTGAGACATGTAGATGATTCATGTTTCACGCTCGACCGCGCAAGTGACGTCAGCAAGTGCTTGCCTTATCGCTCTACCTGCCAGAGTAAGTTCGTTCTGCTGTAAATACTTTCCATTCTTATTCGCACTGTTCTGTTGGTAGTACCCCTTAATAGTGTAAAATGGCTCAAAAACGATTCCGACAGTACTTCAAACAGTTGAACGCATTATTAGGGGCTGCGGTAAACGGGAAGGTCATTTCGCCGTATTTCATACCATACTAGTCGTGCGGATATCACCGTAGCACGCTGCTGGCACCAGTGGACAGAGGAAGACACGTACACACGACACCACACTGAGAGAACCAACGGATTATCCTAAATGTGCGGAGTGCCCCAACCACTATGACATCATACCCCAGATGAGGACGGAACGGTACTTTAAAGCTACCACGCATGCTGTAAATATAAGTTTCGAGCCCTCCAACATTGTAAACAAGCGGCTTTTCNACGGTACTTTAAAGCTACCACGCATGCTGTAAATATAAGTTTCGAGCCCTCCAACATTGTAAACAAGCGGCTTTTCGAAATGCCGTACCTTAAAACATACTAGCCAGACATGGGTCAAACTACGATAGGAGCTTGTACTAAACTTTGCTACAGATTTTTCATCAATAAATTATAGGGTCACCACTGAAGATCCCATAGGTATACGCAGCACTACGACTGCACGCCAGTTCAGAACCCTGCACGTAGTGGCGATGGCGCTCTTGTAGCGCGTACCAGTGTAACNAGCACTACGACTGCACGCCAGTTCAGAACCCTGCACGTAGTGGCGATGGCGCTCTTGTAGCGCGTACCAGTGTAACATTTATGTCTCCCACGCTTCGCGGCCAAAAAAGAAGACAAAATATGCAGGTTAGGCGGACCCCTAAGGCTTTGATTATTTATTATGTTTCCCTCTTTATGAAAATTGTTTTTTAAAATAAATTTCTTTTCTTATACGTTCTTCATGGCCCTTCCTTAAACCTAACAGCCTGACACAGGGTGAAAGTTAAAGTGAAAATTAAAAATCAGTGAAAATCATGATTTTATTTGCAAAGAATAATATGCGATCAGGCAAAGACCAAAGAGACAAATTCCTTACATTCCTATATTAGTGGGGCGATCTTTTATACAAAGGAAGCAATAGCAGTCATCCAAAATACGCTCTTCTCTGGTTTTTGAGCCCTACTGGTCAGTGTCTCTGAAGCAGAAACATTTCTCTCTTCCTTGCCCTTACTTTGTTAAATATTTTCTCATAGGAGCTTTTAACGCTTTTGCTGAGGTTTCTTCTTTGAACGAAGTAATAGCTTTTTGAGCAGCGAATTTTCACTGTTTTTATGTTTGGTTCGGACAAGACTGCCCTCAGGNGACAAGATTGCCCTCAGGAATCAATTTGAGGCTACGGTTATAATCAATCGTAACTAATGGGAGTTCAGCACTGTAAACAATTACGTGAAAAGTTTTTTGTAAAGCAAAGAGAGACATTTCTTTGAGACTGTTTTGCTTATAGTAACCAAATCTTGTGATAACTCAAACGGAAGATCAAAGAAACAGAGGTTTGGTGTTATTAAACTTTCTCTTTATCAATTTTTGTTTAATGGCAATAGTAACTTTCTTTAAAGAAAAGGTAAAAAATTTATTTGAGCTTGTTTTGGTTTCTGTAAAGAAAACTTTCTGTTTACGTAAGGGAAGAGTAAAGCGATATTAACAATTGTCTTGTGATCATTCTAGTTTTTCGTACGCAATGAAACTTTTTAAGTGCTATTTTAAAAATAACTGATTCCTTAGATCATCTACATAAGGGTTTAACCCTGAAAACACAGTAACGGACTTAAAAACAAAGAATTCTGCTAAACTGTGTATTATAACGATATAGCAAGGATATCATTGTTTTATTATTATACAGATTAAACACAAATTTTTTTTGTGGCGAACCAACTCATCAGCGATTCACATTTAACCAAAAATTTCTTTGTAGCAACGAATTATGAGTTTCAGTAGAGAAAGTGTTTTTAGAGTGTGACTTTAAGAGAAATAGCTGTCACGTTTAGAACTAGTGACTGAGAGTGAGACGGCTGAGGAGTATTACACACACATAATGTAGGTACGCAAGAGTAAATTTCGTTGCTTTTATCGAGAAATAA
Organism: Clitarchus hookeri; assembly: GCA_002778355.1. Classification (NCBI taxonomy): domain Eukaryota; kingdom Metazoa; phylum Arthropoda; class Insecta; order Phasmatodea; family Phasmatidae; genus Clitarchus; species Clitarchus hookeri. The sequence continues at coordinate 153,636 of NQII01001473.1, read as the reverse complement.
ANACATTTCGTTGCTTTTATCGAGAAATCAAACAAGACAGTCATAAACTTAGCATATCGTGGACAACTCCCAAAATTTTATCTGATTTATTTCTCTTTATGGGTGAGTCATACAGTGTGTAAATACTTAATAATTAAAAGACAACTTCAAATCATTAAACATTGTTTTGTCAAAAGGCTGATGTTAATGTGTTTTATTGCTAGGCAAACGCAAAATTGTGATGAGCACGTCCGCAGCTGAAACGATATTAATTTGTATAAAGTAATAAATCCCACCAATGGTTGGAGAGCTCTATAACCGGTAGATTAATGCTCAAGAATGTCGACAATCTTTTTNAAGTAATAAATCCCACCAATGGTTGGAGAGCTCTATAACCGGTAGATTAATGCTCAAGAATGTCGACAATCTTTTTAATTTAATAGTTATTTAGGGGCAATAAATCTGTCGTTTCTTGAATCAAATTTTCTTCCCGGTCTGTTTGCCACTTTTTTCTCTTTGGATGCGTTCATTAATTGCAAATACACTCACTTATTGCACAAAATTGCATAAGCGCATGTGAAGAAAGGTGTTTGTAGCTACTGCGCATCTGCGTGTGAAAAAAACCCATTAATCATCAATTATAATATAGGCTGTTCACGGTAAAGTGAGCAATTTGTAATGACCTCCCACCAGACAAACATAAAGAGATACGTTTTTTGTGGCCTCAGACGTTAACTTTTGATAACTATGAAATGTGTACTCTGTGATTATTATTTACATTACAAATTTTATATTAACAGTTGGCTAAAGGATACAAATAAGAAGAAAGGAACTTTTAAGCACTGCCTTAAAAAGTGCTGACTTTACCGTGAACAGCATATAGAAGAGTTTAAACTTTGAAACACTCATTAAACTAGTACTAATGANAAAAGTGCTGACTTTACCGTGAACAGCATATAGAAGAGTTTAAACTTTGAAACACTCATTAAACTAGTACTAATGAGTGAAGAGGTTTGGGCGGCTCCTAATCACCGTGGCCTTGAGAGGCGATGAGGGCGAAGCGAGGTGAGTGTTCGCACATCGAGCTGGCGTCTTAGTAAAACACACTTATNGGCCTTGAGAGGCGATGAGGGCGAAGCGAGGTGAGTGTTCGCACATCGAGCTGGCGTCTTAGTAAAACACACTTATTAACCCCAAATAAATCTCATGAACTTTATGGTACGTCCGATAGTTTCACTTTTACTATACTTTTATATAGAATGGCTAATCTTGTAACTGGTTTCATTTTGCAAATGCATTACTATTCCAAATTATTATTCTAAAAAAAACTACCGTGCGACACATTTTCGCCCATAACATGTTACAAAATCCATTCTTTATTTCGTTGGTATAATACAAAAAACTGGCAGTGTAGTTNACATTTTCGCCCATAACATGTTACAAAATCCATTCTTTATTTCGTTGGTATAATACAAAAAACTGGCAGTGTAGTTCTAGAGATAAAACCAAGTGTCATTCTAAAAACTGCCCGGTTTATGAGATGCTGGAAAACGTATTTGGAACAGTATACATCAGCATTGATAAGAGCAATTTTCATACTTTTCCACTAAATTCATAACTCGTTTACACATCGAAGATGTAGTAGAAATGAAAATGATCAGAATTCTCGCCACACAGTTTTTCTTCCAAATATTTAAGAGTTAATTAATTTATATGCAATGGAAATAAGTGAATTTTAAATGCAAACTAGAAATCGAGCGTTATTTTTAATTAAAATTATTTAGAGCTATGGAAAATATTTTTTTTGTAACCTTGGCAATACTCTTCGGCTTTGTCTCAAGACACCTAGCAGTAGAAATCAACGAATAGTTAATTTACCAGCAGTTATGTAATTGTTTGTATTTGTTAACTACAATCTGTATCTTTTATGGTTATTAGCTCTATAATACTATTATATTACGAGTAAAGTTAGTGGTTTAAGATTTTTAAAAGCTACTTTCCATTGAATGTTTTTTTTACAAATTGCAGTAGCCATGCAACTTAAAAGTAAATAATACAAAACTACAAGCACTCTCCAGATAATTNACATTTTCGCCCATAACATGTTACAAAATCCATTCTTTATTTCGTTGGTATAATACAAAAAACTGGCAGTGTAGTTATAGAGATAAAACCAAGTGTCATTCTAAAAACTGCCCGGTTTATGAGATGCTGGAAAACGTATTTGGAACAGTATACATCAGCATTGATAAGAGCAATTTTCATACTTTTCCGCTAAATTCATAACTCGTTTACACATCGAAGATGTAGTAGAAATGAAAATGATCAGAATTCTCGCCACACAGTTTTTCTTCCAAATATTTAAGAGTATGCAGGGTAATATAAGTTAATTAATTTATATGCAATGGAAATAAGTGAATTTTAAATGCAAACTAGAAATCGAGCGTTATTTTTAATTAAAATTATTTAGAGCTATGGAAAATATTTTTTTTGTAACCTTGGCAATACTCTTCGGCTTTGTCTCAAGACACCTAGCAGTAGAAATCAATGAATAGTTAATTTACCAGCAGTTATGTAATTCTTTGTATTTGTTAACTACAATCTGTATCTTTTATGGTTATTAGCTCTATAATACTATTATATTACGAGTAAAGTTAGTGGTTTAAGATTTTTAAAAGCTACTTTCCATTGAATGTTTTTTTTTACAAATTGCAGTAGCCATGCAACTTAAAAGTAAATAATACAAAACTACAAGCACTCTCCAGATAATTANTTTTTTTTACAAATTGCAGTAGCCATGCAACTTAAAAGTAAATAATACAAAACTACAAGCACTCTCCAGATAATTAAATAACGAACAAGAGCTCCACTAATTATAGGAATTCGTTTCATTTCAGAACGTAAGCTACAGTTTGGGCTTTATATTTCTGAACCTACGTCTGGTAGCGATATCAATACTTGGTGGATTGTTGTACAAGAAAATTAAGAAGTGTTTTTTCAGTTTATGTAACAAGAGTGGGATTTTTTAAGACCGACATAAATTAACGGTTTCTGGTGTTACAAACAAAAAATATCTAGTGAAGTGCTGTGGACTACACGGCACTTCGTGTTCGACTGTAGCATTACAACGTAGACTAGCAGCACGCTGCACGGTGTACGAATCATTTACGCACACAGACGATCCTTGGGCATTGAGCCTCGTCTGTGTACAGCGCCGGCCAAAAATAACTCTCCTGTTCGCTATATAAACAATTAGGGACGCCGATTGTGAATGGATCAAAGACATGGACAGATGCAAAAACATAGGACATGTATTTATTTCATCACTCATCAAACGCAAATGGATAACATTTTTGTTATAACTAGTAATGGATTAAAAATTGTAAAATCTAAAAAACATATACGTTAACTATAGTTTATGGACAATAATTANTTATAACTAGTAATGGATTAAAAATTGTAAAATCTAAAAAACATATACGTTAACTATAGTTTATGGACAATAATTACGGATAGTATGACAGTTTTTAAAACAGTAAAATGACAACAACTGCCGCAAACTATGACACACCCGAACTTTCTAAACTGTGAATTGTGAATATGATTGGGTGAGGCAAGTGTAATTTGGTAATTGAAAATAACTCGTGTATTGCCATATCGAAATGTACTTACTCTGTCTTCTTTGTAATTCTAGCTTTTAATAATAACAATATTTGCTACAGAGTAAACGTCTGTTTACTTATAAACAGCAATATTATTTTAGCTCTAGGCAGATACAATATTAAGATAAGTGTAATGAAGATCACAGAAAGCAGACAGTTCGTAGCCACCGCTCTCGTATAAGAGTGAAATATTTTCAAAGTTCATGATCCCATAACAAGAAAATCACGAGAGGTGATGGTTTAAAAGAGTCATATAAATAAACTTTGGTGATTCTTTTTCGTTTCATACGCATATCACCCATCTATTTCTTAAAACAAAAAAGTCTCTCGTTTGCTACTTTTTTTCCCTGTGCACGCTCAGAAAAAAATAATCAAAACAGACCACTGTTTTACAATGTTTTACGTTTAAAATATATTCAGCAAAGAAAATTTATGATTGCGTCATGATTAGAAAATGTAAGAGGTTTGTCAGTAAAATTTTGGATAGTTTTCGAGTGACGAAGAATTTATTTTTAACGTTATTTAGCGTCGCGAAACGAGCACGCAACGCTGTTGAGTTTCCTGTCCCGCGCAGAAGCCGAGGGATCACGAAGGAGGCTCAGACAAGGGCGAGAATCCCGTGTTTCCTTGCGGGGTCCGGCCAGCGCGAGGAACTGACTGCAGGAGCGGCGGCCGTGCCACAGCAGAGCACCGAGGCGGTGCGCGCGGCGCTAAAGCATGCAAATAATTATCTATGGCAGAAATACGAGCTATAACCGAGTTATATTGCATTTTTAAAGGAAAATAGCATCTATGTTTGTTAAATAATACTTCACATTTAAAAATTTTATTGAATAAAATATTCGGCAAATTGTATGAAAATGCGATCATTGCTAGAGCACGTCCTCACGCACCGCCACTGCTCGTCGGTCTACAGACTTTCGTCAAAATTACACATGAAATTATCTCTTGAAACATAAATTTCCCAATAAGCTCTGGTGCTGCAATGTGAACACATTTGATACCTTTGGAGAAAGCAATAGAGCTGATATCGTAGTGTCAACCTACAAATATTTCATCGGTACTCCATTTAATACGCAGTTTATAACCTAAATCAGTTACCAGCATTACATCCCTCACTTTTCTAAACATTGCTGGACAATAGACGTATTCACTTTCGAAGATTTTCCCATGCTGTAATGACAGGTTCTACAATTTCGTAATTTTGGTACGTTCTGTTAAAAAAAAACTTGAAACGCTGTTTTCTGATGTGACAGAATGCAGTCATAGTCCATTCACGGCCACTTACAACTTTTCTGAAGCCCTGATAAAATTATACTTCCAGAAATTTCCTCCATCTCATGCAATCGAAACAGAACCGAGTCTAGGAAATTACACCAAAGGGACAACGCACCGCATTCGTGCGCACTCAGTGTAATAATATGTTGCATAAGAACTATTTATTGCTCCACATTACCAACGCACCTATTTGTTCTCTGTTTTTATTTATATTAATTATAAATTAAATATAATATATAGATAAAATATATTAATAGATATAATTTAACCAAAAATAAGGTACTTTTATATTAATAGAAGTATAAAATGCTTGTGAAATATGGCGTGTTTAGAAAAGAATGAAACACGTCGCATATGAGGTGATTTTTCAAATGTTCAATTAAGAAAATGTGAAGACACCGCGAATAGACTATGCACTTGTAATTACATAATGTTGAGTTCAATAATTTATGCTTTTTTTTTATTATATAGAATAAATCATAGTGTTTAAAACATATCCCAGATTTTGCTTTTTTTTTTTAACTATATTGATGTCCAGTATGTTTAAGGAAATTTACGTGCACTTTAATACTGTGTACGTTATGATGCATAAAATACAAAATACCATAGCGTAAATTGAATAATCGTAATTCAGACGTATTAAATACCTGCGCATTTTGCATCCGAAAGTACACGTTTTTGTATAATATTTAAAAGCGGTCACGGGTGGAAAATTTCGTGGTTGAACTATATAATAATAATAATAATAATCATAATAATAATAACATAGTATAAAGAATGGTTTCAAATATACTTTTTAGCTAAAAATTGTCTTATGTACAATTTCAGTGAAAAAATATACGTGGTTAAATTACATTCAGTTGTGTTTTACAAGGTTTAACGATGTACACGGATACGAATGAATAAAAGGCGACAAGAACGCTCGATTACAATAAACTGTGAACCATTTAGCTTCGACCGTATGCATGTACATCTCGAGTTAGGACGGGGCAGGTCTGACACCATTACAAGTTCGTCCGCCTCCCCTGTACCGTGGCGAGGCATTCTGTACGCGACCACAGAAGATACCGCAATATCTTATTTATCAGCGAGGGAGAAGTTCGCTTTGTGACAGAGGGGATAGGGGGGAGGGGAGTTGTGGGCGAGACGTAGAGTGGTTACAGAAATTCGAGAAAACTTCCCTGCTCATAAAAACCCTTGCAGGAGTATGTACGGCCCTAAGATGAATTCGCATGAAGTTTTCGTCTTAATGATGCAAAAGGAAATTGGACGGAAATGACGTCAATTTTCATTTAATTTTCATCTTTATGCTAAAATTACTTGTTACTAACATCACAGAATAAATTTATCAATCCTCTACGACGTCTTCGTACTCTACGCAACACTTGTTTTGAAATAAATCACGTGTGCGGAACGTGTTACTGCCCTTGGAAACTGATGTAAACTGGCCGTGTCAGACGTGATGCTGCTATGAAGCAGTTCACTCGCACAAGCTACTTCCACATCGTTTCCCTAACGGTAATGGCGCGAAGCACAGGCGAGACGGACAAACTCAAACGAGTGGATATTCGCGTCACCGAGAGATATTTTAACCAAACAGTACGTAACTTCCATGAATGTCTGTCCTGGAATTATCCATTTCGACCCCATTTTCAAATGTTGCTGCAGTAATACCACTCGACGTGTCTGAAGAGTATGTAATCCACTCCTAAATAATAGCTGCTACGTAAAAGTTATTTTCGAAGCATTTGTATTTTATGCATTTAAAATACCGTTATTTTTGCTTTCATAGTCACTCCAGTGAATAAAGATTTGAAATGTAGTACTAAACATGCGGTCGTAGATTATCACTCATGCTTGCTCCTTTTCAATAACTACTAGTTTCATCGTGAGCCAAAATGGACACATTTAGATAGATATGAACTTCGGAATAGTAATGACGTTCTCGCCCAGAAGTGTAAATTAAAGTACTCCTCAAGGAGACAGGAATATTCAACCGTTACTCTACGACAAAATTAATTTTTGTGTTCGTATTTCCATGATAAACCGTATTTTGGCCCCGTCGTAATTAATTGGTGAAGAACATAACAACGTAAATCAAACCCAACTTGAAAGAGATAAGTCTGTACAAACTAACAGAATCCTTATTTTGTCTTACAGTTCTCCGAGTTGCACCAGTCATCAACCACGATATCGTCAATACAAAATTACAATGAAAGTAAAAAAGTCTATGGTTTGCAAGCAACTGATGTAGTGTGAAAAAAGTCTGAGTTTTATTTAAAAGGCACTTTACATCAATTGCTATACATTGCCTTAATGTTGACACAGAGACTATTATGCAAAGTAAAAGATGTCTGAGATGGAAAAACAAGGTACTTGACGTCATTTTAGTGGTCCATGGGTAGAGAACTGCCAAATTTGCGTTATTATTTAAGGACCGACTGAACTTCAAGCTACTGGACGTTTAATCGACTTCAGATATTTGCCGTGAATATGCCTGACGTGGAGTGGAGAAATTTGGGTGGCTCTTAACACCGAAATCTTGAGAGCCGATGAGATTGAAGTAAGGTGAGTATGGAGCAGCGCCGGAATGCAAGGGCGGTGGAAACGGGAGATCTCTGAGAAAACCCGCCAACCAACGGCCTCGTCCGGCACTATTCCCACATGCGAAAATCCGGGAGCGACTCGCAGGGACTGGAACCCGGTTCGCTTTGGTAGGAGGCGAGTAGTCTGGTGACTACACCACCGAGGCCTCGAGATATGTCTATCACGCCTCGGAGAACTCTTGAGCCAGTAAAACAAGTTCAGTAATGGAGTGACCAATCCCTGTTTAGGAGATAAAGCAGATAGGTGACGTTGATGAGAGTGCAGCGGCCAATGAAACCAAGGACTGTGCTGACTTGTTTTTAAGTCAGTGCAGCCTAGTCTGAAATCGAAAGATAACGCTAATTTTGCATGTATCTACGCATGGTCATCACTTCATTTTGAAGTTTTTATTCATTTCAACGTGTTGCTTACCAGAGAAGACTCAAGAGATGATCTTCATGAATATGGAAGGGATAAACGGCGTCTTATACTGTATAAGATGGATATCATTAAACGGAAGGAGGTCAGAGACCATAGCTACATAGACTGGTAAGGAAATTATATTCTTGAATGGCAAACAAGTGCTGATTACAGGTAACTATGAGAAAATATGTGCACTGTAAAACAGTTGAAAAATTATGTAGGCAAGACAAGGGAGACGTTTAAAGTAAAATGTTATGTTCATTCACGTATAAAAATAAGTTGTAAAATAAACTAAGCGTACTAATTTGTTGGATGACATTTCCTTGTTTTATGAAAAAATTGTTGATGTAAACATTTACTGTTACAAAAAAATTCACTGTACTTACCCGAACCAAATAATTTATTTTACATTTATTTTCTGTGTAAAACGTACATTTCATTGCTTTATAGGTTCTAGTAGACCTACATTAAATATGTATTTATAATGTAACATTGCAGTTTTTAGGGGTTATGTTTAACATTAGTCATTTAAACTGAAGAGCAAAAAAAACTGGTATAGGCGTGCGTATTCAAATAACAGAGGTATGGAACCAATCAGAGTAACGCGATGCGGTCGGCAGCTAGATCGGTTACTGCTGCTACAATGGCAGGTTATCAATATTTAAGTGAGTTTGAACGTGGTGTTATAGTCGGCGCACGAGAGATGGGACATAGCATCTCCGAGGTAGCGATAACATTTGGATGTTCGCGTACGACCATTTCACGAGTGTACCGTGAATATCGGGAATCCAGTAAAACCTCACATATTGGACATTGCTGCGGCCGGAAAAAGATCGTGAAAGAACGGGACAAGCGACGACTGACGAGAATCATTAAACGTGACAGACGNCCGGAAAAAGATCGTGAAAGAACGGGACAAGCGACGACTGACGAGAATCATTAAACGTGACAGACGTGCAACCATTCCTCAAATTGGTGCAGACTGGATTTGTGGACTGCCCTGCAGGATTCATGGTGTGAATTGCCTCCTGCATACTTTCAGACATTAGTCGAGTCCATGCCACGTCGCCTTGTGGCACTTCTGCGTGCTCGGGGGGCCCTACACGATATTAGGCAGGTGTACCAGTTTTTTTTTTTTGCTCTTCAGTGTATGTTTTAACTATACTTGCTTATGTTATCACTTTCCTTAATATTATTTCCAAATTACGTTTTATTATGTGAATAAACACTATAGTCTTTAGTTATTTTAATAGTTTATTTATGTAGGGATCACGTGTAAGTATTTTTCATTTGTTTCTAGACAGTATTCGGTATTAATATCTACTTTTTTTGTTATTTTTCATTTATTTTCAAGAGGGTAACCGGCATTAAATGTCCATTAAACAAAACTACTAAATAAAATTATCCTGGTTGTCTCTCGTCTCGCCATTGCTGATTGGCGTATAGATGTGTCATGGTCAGACGACAGCCAATCAGAGGGCAGGAGACAGCATAAGTAAGGCAGAAGTAAAATAGAACTAATTTTAACGACATAATAATTTCCACCACCTCCAACGATGGACGTGGATATGTAGAAATAAGTTTTAAATATATAATAATTAAGAATATATATTAATTTTATTGAAATAATTGCAGCAAGATGTTTTTGAAAGTTAGTAGTTAAAAATTTAAGAGAAGTAATATTTATTTATATTGTGTTTGAGAAGATTGATCAATAATTTGTCGAATTTGCTGGATAAGGAGAATGAGACTTATAAAAATATTTTGAAGCTGAGAATGTCTGAATATATGATTTAACTGAAAGGTTACAAACGGCACCCAAAGTGCTTATTGAACATTTGTGATTTCTCTGAAATGTAGCAACTGGCGACCCATACGTTTGACTGAAGTACGAACTTCAAGAACGGCTAGAACTTCAGAAGCTAAGAATTTCGGCAAAGGGAAGGACAACACCCGAGAAAGAATTTTTTGTTCCACGTCGAGACGTTGAGAGAGAAGAAACGTAGTGCCTGAGGTATGCTGAGAACGTCTGAAGTACGTCTGCATATGCGGTCTACCAGTTTCCACACCGAGGGACGTTGTGGGAGCATTTTTCCGTGAGACGCAAGTGCAGAAGATAGAAAAGAAAAAAAAATCAATTTTTTTTGTGTTTGCAGTTTAAAGAAGAAAATTTTTTGGAAGTACCTATTACCTGTACAAAAAATTGGTTTAAGTTATCGTCAAACGCTATGGAGAAAACTTTAGGGTTTATCTTTGAAAAACTCGAAGCAATATATATATATATATATATGGTAACGAAATTATACATAAAAATTAGCAAACTTGTAACAAGGCCATACAGAAAAAATGCAAATAAATAATGAGGTCTTATTGAAAGGAATGCAAACAGTTAAATGAAACCATACAGAAAAAAATTAAAACAGGGTTTGATCAGTTGAAACAAAATTTGGAAAGTTTTGAACAACGAAATAAGGTTAAAATAAAGGAACAAGAAAGGGAAGGGAAATGTAAAGATGATGAAATGTGTAAACAAAGTTCTGTGTCAATAGATGATAAGGATAGGTTATATGCAAATGAGAATCTAGTTTTTAAAAAAACAGGAATACAGATTTTAAAAATAATAGGGAGATAATACAAGACATGAACAAGGATAGGGCAATGTTGAACTTATTGGGGTGTTAAGGACAAAATAAATTCATGAACAGGGTCAAAGTTAAGAAAGTGAGATTGGTGAACTTGGAATGCGTACATAAAGGGGAAAGGGCAGTTAAAAAAGAGTAGAGAAAGATACATTCATTTTGAGGGGAGGGAGGGGTCTGAAAAACAACAAACACATTCTAAACTAAGTCAAAATGTAAGAAAAAAGATGGGGAAAATTGAAATATACTCACAAGATAAAAAGGGCAGTTCGTAAAACGAAAAGAAAGAACACTTCATTGGGGGGTTAAAAAAAACCACAGAGCAAAACATTCAGAAATAGAGTAAGACTGAAGAAAACGATAGGAGCAAATTTTATTAAGACAAAAAAAAAAAAATTTGAGACAAAGGAACAGGAAAAAAAAGTGTTTAAATTAAGGCAATCGGGGAATGAAAGTTGTTGAAGTACGGTAAGGGAAAGGTAAGGAGAAAAAATAAAAGAAAAAAAGAACTAGAGTCCATACAGTAATAAAAAGAATAAAATAATATACTGCATGAGGAAGGTGGTAATGAAAANGAAAAAAAGAACTAGAGTCCATACAGTAATAAAAAGAATAAAATAATATACTGCATGAGGAAGGTGGTAATGAAAAATGTGAGTAAAAGGGGACAAGAAATGAGAATGGTAGGAAGCACAAGGAAGAGAAAGAAAATGAATGATCAAGGACAGACCTTACGCAAATTAGTGTAGAAAATAATGATATATAAAAATTGTCATTTTATAATGTATTATAGATAATTTGTTTAAGAACATTTTTTATTATAAATACAATGAATGTCTTATTTAATTAAAACAAACAACTAAAATAAATGTGAAGAAAAAATTAAAAAGCAAATAGTATAGGTTACTTCAGATAGTACAGAATTTTAAATTAAAGAACCATAGAGAAATTGTTTATGGAAAAGTCATAGCAAAACTGGAAACAAAATGTAAATACTATTGTATCAGTTTTAGGTTAGTTCTATGGTATTATCACAGAGTACACCAGCGAAATGGTCAAAGTTACATGTGAATCACATAACCTATAAATGTATTAGTAAACGCATTTTTTTAATGCATGAAGATATCTGTGACGCTCATTGGCCATCGAGATAATAATAATCATAGATACAAATTATTTCTCAAAGAGAAAATGTATAATGATGTGGGTAGAGTGATATATAAAGCTGGTATTACAATTGTAAATTTTTTTTATATAACAAAAGACACATAATCGAGTAGTGAGATAAACATTTGTGTTAAAATTAAATAAATATAAATGTAAATATTTTTAGAAATAAGGATGAAATTAAGTATTCCAGANTAAACATTTGTGTTAAAATTAAATAAATATAAATGTAAATATTTTTAGAAATAAGGATGAAATTAAGTATTCCAGAAGAAATAAAAGGTAATGTAAAATAAATTTATAAAGAAACAGATCATTATTTTTTATGGAAAACCAAAAATGTAAAATTTGGCAACTGAAATTCATATAAAAGAGATGTAAGTTAATGGTTTATTTCTAATTAATGAGCTATTTTAAAAATGTAACACGGATTGTAATTGTGAAATTTGAATTTGGTTGTAAAAAACATATTCCAGCAATTGTAGGAATTTAACACTTCGATTGATTTCTGTTTGTAACAAATTTATAAAATTGGTTCCAAACCGATGGGGGCTATGAAAAATTGCAGTTTAAAAGTGATTTAACTGAAATGTTATAAACGGCGCCCAGCGTGATTATTGTACATTTGTGAATTGTCTGAAATGTAACTAGCACACTAATTAGGAGTGTTGTAATCCAATTCAGATGTTAGTGTACGTCCTCAAAATAAAGTAAGAAATTCACTATATTAGTGTGGGTATGACAGTGGAGAGTTATTCAGACTTTTCTTTGACTTTACAATCCTAATATTTTAATGGAATAAAATAAATGGTTCCTCTTTAATTATATTTAGAATTTTGCATTAATACCATAACACATTAACAAAATATTTTTGTCATAAATAACAATATAAAAATTAACGACTGAGTTTTGTATTATAATATATATAAAGATCATTGTTACGACTGAAAATGAGACATATCAATTTGTTTACACATTTNTGAGTTTTGTATTATAATATATATAAAGATCATTGTTACGACTGAAAATGAGACATATCAATTTGTTTACACATTTACACGAATACTATAAATGATTAAATTTAGTTGTATCGGAGCAAAACTACAATTAAACATCTGAACATCAGTATCTCNACACGAATACTATAAATGATTAAATTTAGTTGTATCGGAGCAAAACTACAATTAAACATCTGAACATCAGTATCTCAAAACACCATTTTGGCTTATAAGATAAGTCCTTTTCTCCAAANAAACTACAATTAAACATCTGAACATCAGTATCTCAAAACACCATTTTGGCTTATAAGATAAGTCCTTTTCTCCAAATATAAGCTTTAATTTTTATTATTCCTTGCATATAAAACAATTAGGGCGTGGTTAAACTAAAAGTTGAACTTGTTAATTTGGATATGATATAGCAGCCGTATTTCTTATAAATGCCAATATATCGACATGGTTAAACTTATATAGCTGAATACAAAGGAAAGGAAATTCCGGCCTCAAAATAATGTTCTAATTTAACTACACCGTAGAGGAAAAATGAGGCATAGTGCGCATGCGAGTTGCACAGTAGCCACTCTCCGCGTTCCGACGCTGTACTGCTTTTTTGCCAATAACACTATCAAAAACAACGGGGATAGGATTTGAGGTTAGAACACTGTTTGTTTAAGTAGGAGCTTTGAGATGTGTGTACACTTTCTCTAAGCTAGGTTTTACAAGCTAGATTTTATTTAATTTGGTCAGAGTATTTTATTCGCGTAAAACTGTGGGTATGTTGAAAAAAAAAACACGTTTATCACTACAGCCCATTCACGGTTATTTCCAAATTTTCTGAAGTCCTGCTAAAGTTCTACTTCCAGGATATGGATATTTCTCCGCCTCGTACAAACGAAGCTTATTCGAGTATATGAAATTACACCAAAAAGAGAACGCACCGCATTCGTGCGGTATTATTATGTAAACGGAAGTATAAAACGCTTGCAATAAATGTCAGATTTAGGAAAGAAGCAAGCACGTCACTTATGAGGTGNTATGTAAACGGAAGTATAAAACGCTTGCAATAAATGTCAGATTTAGGAAAGAAGCAAGCACGTCACTTATGAGGTGATTTTTCAAAGGTTTGATTTAGAAAGTGTGAAGAAACACGCGAATAAACTATATTATAGGCTATTCACGGTAAAGTGAACACTTTTTAAAGTCATCTCATTTGGAATGATAGTCAATAAATACACTTTATTTTAGCCTTAGACTAAACTTCCTAGTGTCGTGCAATATATACACTGTGCTTATTACTTACTTGGAAATATTTATTTCAAAAGATTGTTAAAAAATAAAATATGGCTGAAAATAAAAAGTAGCTAGGAGCTAAAAAGTGCTCACTTTACCGTGAATAGTTTATAACTATACAACTTTGACAGTTGCACTGGCGATGGGTGAGTTAATGTTGGGGACATGCACAGAAGACGAAAATCGGTCTATCTTATATTTATTGTATGACTTACACGCCCTGTTAACTTTGAACAAGTGGTTGCGATTGAAACAAGTTCGGAGCCAACATAATAATGTGGAGAGTGAGCTGGACACGTTTGAAGTGCGGTACTGTAGTTCTGTGTTCCGTGTCACCGCGGCCTTGATCTCTTGTCATGTATTGTAGTAGTGTGAAAACCAGTTTAAATGTCGCGTCTTGTTTGTTTCTTGTGGCTTGTTATTCTNTCTTGTCATGTATTGTAGTAGTGTGAAAACCAGTTTAAATGTCGCGTCTTGTTTGTTTCTTGTGGCTTGTTATTCTTCATGACTGGCATCATACACCTTTGCAAAATAAAATGTTATTTATAGTTTTATTGTTGTTATTTATATTATAACCAAGGTCGCCAAGTTTGAGAACAACCACATATAAATTGGAAAATATTTTGCCTTTGGTTGTTCCCCTCAGCTGGCGTGATATCTCGAAAAGTGGTGAACATTTGTCGTAGTTCGCTTGGCGTAAACTGCATCTTCGTGGGTTTCTTGCCGCTCTACCGTCGTCAGTCTCGGCAGTACGAGCTGATGTGCCCCTTGTTCTGAATGAACAGTCTGCGGTAACGGTTATATTCAATTACACGCTGGCACTCAACAGGCGTGAATTACGTTCCCGCTGATACAATCACGGACCAAACNTCTTGTCATGTATTGTAGTAGTGTGAAAACCAGTTTAAATGTCGCGTCTTGTTTGTTTCTTGTGGCTTGTTATTCTGCATGACTGGCACCATACACCTTTGCAAAATAAAATGTTATTTATAGTTTTATTGTTGTTATTTATATTATAACCAAGGTCGCCAAGTTTGAGAACAACCACATATAAATTGGAAAATATTTTGCCTTTGTTGTTTCCCTCAGCTGGCGTGATATCTCGAAAAGTGGTGAACCTTTGTCGTAGTTCGCTTGGCGTAAACTGCATCTTCGTGGGTTTCTTTCCCGCTCTACCGTCGTCAGTCTCGGCAGTACGAGCTGATGTGCCCCTTGTTCTGAATAAACAGTCTGCGGTGNTAAACTGCATCTTCGTGGGTTTCTTGCCGCTCTACCGTCGTCAGTCTCGGCAGTACGAGCTGATGTGCCCCTTGTTCTGAATGAACAGTCTGCGGTGACGGTTATATTCAATTACACGCTGGCACTCAACAGGCGTGAATTACGTTCCCGCTGATACAATCACGGACCAAACAAATAATCCTTGCTGCAGCAGGCAACTACTGTTCGCCAAGTTAAAAAATAAAACACAGCAACTGGAAAGAACAAGTGCGTTTAGTTTCACTTGGGAACTGACTTTTTCTTTTATTTTGTTGCGTTGATCTTCTTGCCGGTTTAAAAATTACGTCAGTCGTCATAAAAAATACATGTAATTGGTTCACTGGACACTTTTTAAACATCATTTAGTATCTAATTTTAGCACGCTGTGTATATTTTCGTCACATTAAAGTATAACCATTGCCACGTAACGTTTATCTGTCAAATTTAATATGTTTTTACGTTAAACTGTTGAGAATTGTTTTCGTATTTACTCAGGAAAGATGAAAATGGTGGCCGAAGTTGCCATGGCGTTAGTTACCTTAGAACAGCGAATCACTAGACGGTATTGTAGTTGTGTCACCTTCTTACTAAAATGTTATGGAATAACATTTTTTAAAATCGAGATTTGCGTTTTATAACGAGTTTTATATCATAATAGCTACTTTCCGACAATTACGTTTTAAGTGTTTTAAATCAGAGTTCGGCTAGAGATTATGATAAAAAAAAGACTACTAGTCCTTGATATACAGTTTCCAACAAATTTAACTCACCCGGAGTCTTGAACTTACATTGAAACAACATAAAATAAACTGTTTTCCACTACTATAATACCTACATGTCTATGTTGTTGATTCAAGAAAGTGACTTCTTGAGATATTTTAACTTTTTGAAGCTGATCTATCTGCATATCACTATCCAATAAAGCACTTAAGATTTAAATTTCACACATAAATATATTTTATTGCAAATAGTTATAGAAGTAATCGGCCTATCCATGTTGATATTCAGTTCGCTGGAAAATACCATACATTAAAAATATATATATATATATATATGAATTAACACAGCTCAGAATTTCAAGGCTTTGCACGATAGTATAGGAACACAGCACTCCCTATTTTATAAACTGAAAAACACTTCTTAATTTTCTTGTACAATCCCAACAAATCCACCAAGTATTGATATCGCTACCAGACTTAGGTTCAGAAATATAAAGCCCAAACTGTAGCTTACGTTCTGAAATGAAACGAATGCCTATAATTAGTGGAGCTCTTTAAAGTAAAAGCTCCATAAAGTTAAGTGTCACATAGTTTTAATGTTGAGTTCAGAATATTCCTTTGTAACGTGAAGTGTTTATAAAGGCAAGAACGAGGATACATTAATAATTTAATTATTAATTTTAATTATCTCACAGCAATACAATAATCTTATCGTGTATCACTTTTATTACGAAAACGCAAAAATTCCCAATATTACAAGATAAAATAACATTTTTCGGTTATACCCGTGGCTTAATTGAACCTCATTATATGTATATTTCTCTACGCCANCAAGGCTTTGCACGATAGTATAGGAACACAGCACTCCCTATTTTATAAACTGAAAAACACTTCTTAATTTTCTTGTACAGTCCCAACAAATCCACCAAGTATTGATATCGCTACCAGACTTAGGCTCAGAAATATAAAGCCCAAACTGTAGCTTACGTTCTGAAATGAAACGAATGCCTATAATTAGTGGAGCTCTTAAAAGTAAAAACTCCATAAAACTAAGTGTCACATCGTTTAAAAGTTGAGTTCAGAATATTCCTTTATAACGTGAAGTGTTTATAAAGGCAAGAACGAGGCTACATTAATAACTTAATTATTAATTTTAATTATCTCACAGCAATACAATAATCTTATCATTTATCACTTTTATTACGAAAACGCAAAAATTCCCAATATTACAAGATAAAATAACATTTTTTGGTTAGACCCGTGGCTTAATTAAACCTCATTATACGTATATTTCTCTACGCCGNTCAGAAATATAAAGCCCAAACTGTAGCTTACGTTCTGAAATGAAACGAATGCCTATAATTAGTGGAGCTCTTTAAAGTAAAAGCTCCATAAAGTTAAGTGTCACATAGTTTTAATGTTGAGTTCAGAATATTCCTTTGTAACGTGAAGTGTTTATAAAGGCAAGAACGAGGATACATTAATAATTTAATTATTAATTTTAATTATCTCACAGCAATACAATAATCTTATCGTGTATCACTTTTATTACGAAAACGCAAAAATTCCCAATATTACAAGATAAAATAACATTTTTCGGTTATACCCGTGGCTTAATTGAACCTCATTATATGTATATTTCTCTACGCCACAGCTGTCCAAAGAAGTTTTAACAGCTTTAGAAGATCCATTTCTCATTCCATCTTCGTCATCTCATTTTAAGTCCACATTTGAAGTGAGGTTAAAACAGTTAACCGTGTTTGTACATGTTACATTTGTTTATACACGAACTTTGTAGTAGGCTGCAGAACATCAACGTCAACGTTACATTTTAAAACGTAAACACAAGGTATTAAAATTCAGGACGCATAAATATAAGGGTACATGGTAGCGTGCTAACTAGTATACCCTTANGAAGTTTTAACAGCTTTAGAAGATCCATTTCTCATTCCATCTTCGTCATCTCATTTTAAGTCCACATTTGAAGTGAGTTTAAAACAGTTAACCGTGTTTGTACATGTTACATTTGTTTACACACGAACTTTGCAGTAGGCTGCAGAACATCAACGTCAACGTTGCATTTTAAAACGTAAACACAAGGTATTAAAATTCAGGACGCATAAATATAAGGGTACATGGTAGCGTGCTAACTAGTATACCCTTACACGCTCCAGCATTTACTCTTCGTATCTGTATGAACACTCTTGTCTAGCCCTAGTATCGAGTTTAAGGTGCCACGTGTCCGTTGTGGACAGATCGTATGTTATGGATGTCGTCTACTGTGTTGAGGCACCGTGTCCGGTACAAGCTATCTACTTCGGTAGAATTTCTACTTGCTTCTCCACAAACAAGGACTATATCTGCGTGATCTGACAAACTGCACACTGGCACAGTGCGACTACTGCGAGTGGGGCTATCGTGCACGCAGTAGTGAGGTTATTGAGACAACACACGCATGTTGCCTATCTGCGCCTGCGCATTACTGTCGCCCATCTTGTCTAAACGGGATATCGTCAGACTATTTGTTGCTCGCAGAAAATATTCCATTTAAACCCCGTGTTCTCCCCGGCTACTCTATTTTTGGTTTTTATAATTTTTTAATCTACATCCGGTATAATCAGGTAGGTCCCGTCATCTTCAAACTTTTCCTTAGCTAACCGTGCAATTTAAAAGCAGAATTAACCTTTTTAACTTTAGCTTTGCACCTATAAGTTAATAAATCACTCTAAAGCGAGTTCACTTCACTCACTCTCTTGCCAAGTGGGATTGAAAATAAAGACCAATTCCCAGAGTCGTGGTGACGAGACTACTGTAGCTGGATCGACGATAGTTGGACGCATATGGCATCCCTACTTAGTATTTACTGTCTTCTGGTTGTGTATACATCCGCCTTATGTAATAATGGCATTGCCACGGACCACTTACGTCAAATAAATGGCATTATGAATCATAAATACAAATTGTTTACAAATATGTAATTCCTGTCTCTATTTTTTGTAAAACTAAAATAAAAGCATTTAATTTGTTTCTAATTTCAATCAATATAATTTTAGTGAGACATTAAAAGGCAGAACTTCTTTGTATATTAGATATTATACATTATATAATAACATCACTGAAGATATATCCGTCAGTGTTTGTACATTTAACTAAGTGTAGTTACGGATGAGAATTTTTCAATGGTTGGATTTTGAAGTACTCAGATAGTCGCGAATCAACTACAGCACAAGTAAAAACACGCGGACTAATTTCCTATTGTGATTGGTGGTCGTGGCGTCAGCCGAAGTGCGTGACCTTGGCCTCTGCTGATTCGCCAATGCTCATTCTAACTTGCTGGAAAACAATGCTCTGAAAATGTCATTTGAAAAATGATCAGTACACAAGTTATGAAATCTGTCTAATCATATCGCAACGCAAACTGCTTGTAGCATACAAAATCCGGATGGTATAAGAAGTTGGTTCTCGAGTTTTAGCCCAAAAGGTGATAAATATACAGTCATCACGTTATCAATACGTAAAAAATAGTAAAACTAAAGATAACAGAAGGTTTTATAAGGGTTCTTACAGACGTCAAGTTCGCTAGTTTGATGTCCTTGATGCTTTACTGAAGTAAGCTTCCAGGTTTAAACTGCATCATATTTGCTGTTGTCAAAAACTAGAATAACACGAGTTTAATTAAGTTAAAATAGTTGTAAAATTTTACGTTACATATTTTTTTATATTGAAGATAATTTTNAGCTTCCAGGTTTAAACTGCATCATATTTGCTGTTGTCAAAAACTAGAATAACACGAGTTTAATTAAGTTAAAATAGCTGTAAAATTTTACGTTACATATTTTTTTTATATTGAAGATAAATTTTTTTTTGCTTTATAAAAGTTACATCAACATTACGTTACTTGGCTTATTTATGGTTACGTGGCTTATTTATGCAAGTTCAGCAATAACTTATTTCACGCTGTACTGTTATAGACACCAACATGTAACTAAAAACAAACCTAACTGACACTTTATTATGCAATACATATAAGTTCAATGTGTGAGGGCTCGCAGATATAATGTAATTATGGCCAATATATCATTCCATCTTGCTTCTGTAAAACGTCTATTTCATTAAGAAAATGTAAATGGCTTTCGTTTAGTTCCCTTGCAGTCCTTGCAGTACGATTTAGAAATCTTGGCTGATGACGTTGTAACCTGAGAAGCCCTGTGCTGATTGACAGACCAGAGATGAAAGATAAATTATTTATATTATATGTACCTTCCCAAAACCGAAGCAAAACAATTACGATTTCGAAATATTTCAAATCGAGAAATACAATACTAAATAAATCTTAGTTCTTCAAAAGGAACGCTTCGTCCGCAAAAAAACTACGTACTCTGGAATATTTAGTTCATATTTGTCTATGCTTTGCTGTAACTAGCTGCAAGCCAAATTGTAAAGTGTGTGCCTTGAACACCAGTATCGACGTATAGAAAACAGGTAAAATATTACAGGTATTTTTATAAAAGTAAAACTCTATTCCGCAATATGTCCCGTACACACATAAACACGACAATTTATTTATTTATTTTGGGTTGAGTGCCTCTAAACGGCAACAAGACGTTTGTAGCCGAATGAACACCAGGATGGAATCGGCAAGGACCTGTATTAAGAAACAATTCCGGCATTCGCCTGGAAAACCGAAATCAAGATGGACGGGCCGAGAATCAAACCCGATTCCTCCCGAATGGGAGGCGCCACCTCGTTCGCTATAAAAACAGTATACATGTAAACAATATTTACAACGGATTTCCTCTTTTTGAGGAAGAAAAAATGAATGTACGGGGTTTAACTCAGGAAACGGAATAAAAATGGTAACGATGATGAACATGATTTATGAATATAGCGTCTTACCTACGGTGCTTGCAATCCCGGCGAGTACGCCAGAATTCATTCACACAATTTTGCAGTACTCATGCAATATCTTAAGTACACTAAATGGCATCCAAAAAATAAACACAGTTCCAAGTTTGGGCAAAAATCAAGCAATATAGCTGGACAATATAGCTCTGAGTAGAGATATTTCCCTGCATTCGAAAATGCAAACACTCTGATTGAAGCCAAGATTGCGCATGAATGCTGACGGAAACATGTTTGTAACGCTTCCTTGGGTAACCACTTTAAACAGTCTTTTCAAACAATTATCCAAGAACTTTCAGTGGGTTAGGTTAAGCTTCGGCCTTTTAAAATATTCTAGAACCCACGACCTCTTTGTTTCCTAATTACTCGACGTTAAATTTACTTGAAGTTATTTACTGATATCAGCTCTGATATCGCCTGCCATTCAGGCTTGTGTCGTATGACAGCAGACCCAAGTCATCGGAGGAGAACCCAAGCACAGCGGAGAACGAAGTGATGGCGTGAATAAGCAGATGGAACAATCATATCGTGCAACAGGCGCAAACACGACCGTAGTCTTGGCCCAAACACGACTCCGAATGCCACAAGCGAGCGAGCGACGAGTAATTACAATACACCAACAAGCAAACACCCGTCTCTAATCACTCCGCTGTTGATGAAACGTTAAACAACAAATGAAAAAAATAACGGAACCATTACAAAGTAAACAATTTACAAAACAATACTAAACAAGGGAACCTGGACTAAATATTCCTAATTAGCTTTATTGTATGCTTAGCTATAGTTATTTTACTAAAATTTCGAAAACTGCCAAAGATAAAAAATATGCATAAATCAATTACTTAATAAACCTTTTAAAAATGAAGGAAAAACATTTGTGTTGAAAAGATAGCTTTAAAATCTTTTAACAAATTTATGCAAAATTGAACTATTTCATTTTCGTCAAATATATTTTATTTGTTCAAAAACAAAAACAAAAAAAAAACAACCGTATTTTGACTTATCGTTTGAAAACTGAAAAACCTTCTATTTCTATTTGAGGAAAATGACGCCATAAAACCTACAACTTCAACTGTGTCTAGCACAAACATAATATGGTAATTTTTTCCTATCCAGGAAACTTAAGGCATACATTTTGAAGTCGTATTTTTATAGACTTCTAGTTTCACTGTATGCAAACATTGCCTTGCACGAGAATTCGTTTCACTCTAAAGATATATGAATTGCTTATATTCATCTTCATTTCTCGTGGTATATTTAAAGTGTAGCCACACTTAACATAGTGTACATCATTTTCCAGTTTAGGAACTTTGCGAACCCAGCTAGAGAACTTTTCAAATTTGTAATAAATATTTCAATTTTGCTCACAGAGTTTTCTCTTGGATTTGTGGATCTACTTTCGTGGAAGATCATGAACTGGTATTTGCGTACAAAATCATGGCTAAAGTAAATAAAATAAGGCCTAACTAAGTTTCGAATTTTAAGTATAAAATGTCATCTTTTGTGGGATGGAGAAAGGAAAGAGGCGTTTGTTTCAAATTGTCTTACATTTAGCGTACACCGGTATTTTGATCAACTGTTAAATGTAATGTCTTTCGCAGAAAAAACGTAAAACTAATGTCACAAGAACAGTTGGCAAGTGGAAAAGAATAAAGAAATTGTGTAATCACATTTTTGTATTTTACTTTATCATTAAAACTAATACATCCATGCATATGCTATATTTTGTTCTGTTTAGTACTTTCTCTGGCTCTCTGGGTATATTTCACTGAATTTGCAACAGCTTTTTTATATTTTACCTGTTCCGGTCGTATTAATTTCTGTTCTTTTGCTTCGTGGAATATTTTATGATATTTTGAGAAGTAAATGTTAAATGTAAGACGATGTCCACCAACCAAATAAATCCAAACAAAAATCGTGGATCATCAGTGACGTCATTTTTAAAAACAGTACAGTAAATTTCGATTACTTTGCCCAGAACCGATTCCAACGCGTAAAAATAAATTCGACGGTGCTGCCTCTGCCTTCTCGGAGGCCAGCAGTTTTCTTAAGGCTCCCGCATAGCTTAAGTTCGTCTTGTTTTTGAGTGAAACAAAATAAACAAGGTCGTAAAGCAACAAAGACAGTGCAACAAATATCCATCGTCTTTACGCGTACGACATTGCACTGACTTTCAGCCTTTCATTATCGCAGTCTACTCCGAAATGTTGGTTTGGCAACAATAACAATAGCAACAGACATAGATGTTGTTTTGCGTTCTCTAAAGTGTGCATATATTAAGTTTTTACTTAAAAGTAAAACCATAAAATCACGTTTAACCATTAAGTGCTCACAAACTGCACTTAAGAAAGTCTGAAGATATTTTAACTGGTATATTCTCATCTGTAAAGTTGATTGCACGCTTAAAGCGAGTAGTGTTCGTGCACTGTGTTATACTTCAATAACAGCTGTATTACTAAAGATCCGCACGCCATATCATGATGCATTTATGTCGGGTACGAGGCTACCATCACACCTGCTTTAAAAACTTAAGTACTTCACAGTTTTCTTATCATTCCTAGAATAGCGACATTAAAAAATTGGGGAAGTAACTAGGAAATAATTTCTCATAATGCAAACAATATGTTAAATATAGTTAAAATACCTCAAAGTTAAGTAGTCAGAGGGATATGCTTAGGAATACGCTAATATAATACATTTAAAATTTGCGTAGGTAACTATGCAAGACGTCTCTGTTTTACACTCCACCAGCAATGAATATACTAGGTTACCTCTGAAAGTCCCAGTAGTGCGCATTACACCACTAGAATACTTATCACCGTGTAAGCAGTACAGCCGACCTGGGTGCACAATTTTGAGAGCTGCTGAGCTCTGTGAGAGCTGCACGGTAATGTGCTGTGTCCCTGAGGATTATGCTGGTGGCTGAATGAGGGTGTTCTACAGCCACGGCTTCCTCTGTGCGGTTATCTCTTGCCCATAACCATCGTGCGGCACGTCTCTGTTGGTGCGCTGAACATCAGGAATGGCTTACGAATGGCTTCGCTATACCTTCTCAGACGATCGTGCTTCAAACTGGACGTGGATGACGCGCGTATAAGAGCGTGGTGCCACAGAGGTCAACGCCAGCGTTCGAAACATAATCGTTAAATAAAAGAACATATCTTTATAAGAAACATTTGCTTGGGTACTATTAGACGGAATGTTTCCATGATATCTGAGTAAACGGAAACCACAGCACCTTTAAGCATAAAGAAACACAATATCCCAGCAGCCACATATCCTGGAAAGTCTATGCATAATAAGAAATGGCAATCGAATACAGTGCATCAGCGCAGAGTGTACATGATAAATACGTTGCATAAGACAAGGCGCTCCAGGAATTATGCAATTCTTTACGCCCGGTGATATGCAATTTTCTGCACACTCGAGTACTGACAGCTGCGTATTACCGACGTTGCTGAACAATCGTGAGTGAGTGAAGAGATTTAGCCGACTCTTCACGGCGAGGTCTTGGGAGCAGATGGAAGTGATTGAGGTGAACATGGAGCAGCGCCTGAATGAAACGACGGGGGGGAACCGGAGATCCCCGAGAAAACAGGTCAACCAGCGGCATTGTCCGGCACGATTCCCACGTGTGAAAATCCGGGAGTGACCCGGCCGGAGATTGAACACAGTTCGCCTTGATGGGAGGTGAGCAGGCTAACTACTCAGCCAGCGTGGCCCCGTTACACAATTATTGATTGCTCTCTTGTGATATTCCATTAACTTTTTCGAACTCTAGTTTACTGGAATGTTGTGTTTATATTTCTACCCATAGATGCTGTGGTTTCAGCTTGGGCAAAGTGTTTATAAAATATCGATGTGTTTCCAGTAAATTAAATAGCATGAACTCGTGAACATTCTAAAATAGAATGAATGGATTGTAAACATATTGTTGTGGACACTTTATTTTAAATGAAGTAAGCGCACACAAACACAAAAGAAGGGAAGACGTTCAAGACCAATACTGTGTATTCCAGCAACCATGTATCTGTCATACTCCCAGAAAAATGCTTTACCAGTAAACACACAAAACTGAAATTAATACGAACCTAAATATATTTTTGTTAATAGCCCCGAGAAAAACCCAAGCACAGCCAGCACCTGACCTAGAGTATGCATTGCTGAAGATACGTATACGAAAGTACACCAAATAAATGAGATAACAGTCAACACAAATTCAATGTACACGAAAATAAAAATTAACAATCATACAAATTATTTAATACGCCCATACAAACAGTATATCGCTCAACATGGCAGGTCAAAGAAACTGAAATTGGCATATTCTGTTGGTAAATAACCTTCGTTTATACATTTGAACAACTTGGCAGCGTTCTGAATTACGAACAAAGAGCTCTCCTGAAAAATTACATTGTGAGCCGTGTCCTGCCAACGCATTTCATAATTTATGGCGGGTACCGGCGATGTATACTCGGGACGCGCACACCAACGTGCATACACGAGGCCGGATAACGGAAACATTCCCCCTCTCGAGAGGGCAGTTCCCAGGATGTGAGTCGAGCGGCAGTACCGCAGTGCGGGGGGTTGGGGCTCCTCGAAGTCTGAAGGGCATCCAGCTATCTGCCCCTACTGCTCTCACCCTGACCTTGACTCTGCTCCTCAGTCGAGCTCGGTATAGTCTACTTGCAGTACCTTCACATTTTCTGAACTGACCATTTGAAAAATCACCTCACCTACGACGTATTTAAATGTGTCATGCATCACACGCGTTTTATACTTCTGTTAACATAAATATATCTTATTTATGTTTCAATTTAGCTTTTACATATATCTGACCTATATAGTCTATTAGTGGTTCTTCACGCTTTTTTAATCAAACCTTTGCAAAATGACGTGATTGATTGTATCCTAAATGTGTTATGCACCACAAGCATGTTATACTCCTGATAACACAAAATTATGTTAATTTTGGTTGAATTAAAGATTTACTTATATTTTATCTATACATTATAATATTTTATTTATAACTACAATAAAGAAAAACAGAGAAAAAATATGTGTGTTGGTAATGCGTAGTAAGAAATAGTTCTTAAGTAAAATATTATTATACTGTATGTGAATGCGATGCGTTATCCTTTTGGTTTAATATTCTAGACTAAGTTAAGCTTTGTTTGCATGAGACGGAGGAATATCAAGGAAGTAGAACTTTCCCAGGGCTTCAGAAAAGTTGGAAGTTACCATGAATGAACTCATTTATAATTAATACGAATAAAAAAAAAGAAAATTGGGGTGTTATTAATGCCTAGTAAGAAATCGTTCTCGTGCAAAATATTATTAAACTAAGTGCGCACCCTTGTGGCCCGTTCTAATTCGGTGTAATTTTATAGACTTGGTTAAGCTTTGTTCGCATGAGGCGTAGGATTAGCTTGAAAGTATAACTTCAGCAGGGCTTCAGAAAAGTTGTAAGGAACCACGAATGGGACATACCAGAAATTCTACATGCTCGTGTATCCCTTGTGATAATGCATGCATGCCGTTTCAATAGTTCACCAACAAAACAACTTTGTACAAAAATGTAAAAATGTTGCTCACTAAACATGAGCCAGAACAGTAGATATTTATTCAGGTTAAACAAACTCTTATGAAATTAACTTTTAAAATAAATCTAAATTTGAAAACAAATCCTTGCTGACTATGTAGACCAAAATTTTTTTTTTTTTTTTGTAAAAACACTGTCCTTAAATCCTTTAGTATTCAAAAGATATGCTAGCAAAGTTTACGTAATTTAACATAACACAGGTACTTTTAACAATTATACTAAGATTTGATTTATTAAATGTTTCATCTTTATTTCATATCGCAATAAATATTTAACCAAAATTTATTTATGAAATTTGAGGTTTTAAAAAAATCCATTATTACATTAGGTTTATGGTTTACTGTAGTTCATTACTTTATAAATAACATTTGATACTTGTAATATTTTTCATATAACGTTATCAGTCATTTATAAAATTATATCGTTAATCGTCTCAAATAAAGTATATTGAACTATTTTCTTTCTATATGACTAGAGAAATAATCCGTGCTGTTTTAACAAGCTTATATTTTTAAAAAATCTTTTAGTGTTCATAGCGATGCTAAATATTGAATGTGGCAGAAGAATACACGATTTACAAAAGAAAAAGGGCTTACGCAGAGCTCTTAAAAGTGCTCGGATTATGAACTACATGTCATGTATAAGTTTATATGTACACTCATTTATACACGCAAATTTAAAAAAAATAGTATGGCAACCTGAGTGGCTGAGGGATTTTGCTAAGGCGTTACTTCTGAACGACGCTGTTCTGAACTCCGATCTCAGTGAACTATGTTTGCCTGTGTGTGGCTTATAGGCGTAAGCTTGTGTTAGTTCCATACGTGATCTGTCAACCAATTCTTCTATAGAAATACAGTGATGAAATTTATCGTAAGTAGTAACTAAAAATTATTGGGGTAAAAGACTAAAGCTGATTTTACACGTGGCGAAGATTCCTTCGGCATCATAGTTATGTGGCGAGGAGACAAAAGCGGTGATGGCTCGAGACGTGCAAGCTTCATGACAATATTCAAATCACAAGCCGGCAGAAAGCGGTTCGAAGTCCACTGCAAAAAGTAGGTTGCGTAATCTTCGACTTTTATTCGCCCAACGGCCTGACTTAAACCACATTAAGCAAAATCTACTGTATAAATAACGTTTAGTGGTGTCTCTCGACCTTTCCTGTAATTGGAGGTTACATGATAGGTAGTAAATACTTATGCTTTAGTTAATGTATACGTGCACATGTGTTTAGTTCAGTCCGGACGTTACGAAACATAAGGTAATGGTAAACAAGTTTATAATGATCATAATACATATTTGAAATCCGCTCGGGAAAAATGTAGCTTTAGGATGAATGATTCCTAAACGTGTGGTGAATTTCTATGCAGTTATTTCTGACACCATGGCGGATCAAGTCATTTGAGAGGACTATATCTGAACAAATAAGCCATTCATAAATTCTCCCCGGGATAGCTTGTTGCTAGAATTACATAGTATATTTCATTTCGTAATAACAAATACGAGTATGCTCGCTGTATATAAACTTGTTCCATTGCTTCTTCGTACAGTCAAAGAAGGCAACAACCTGCCTCGTGCGTATGCAACCCGCATACCACGAAAGAGCTGCTGGCGCGCCTATCGCGATCTCATTAAGGTAGAGACCGGATTTTCCTCTACGACACAGATTTCAGTGATTACTTTCTGCTATTATTCAGCCAGTGTATACTATAGCTATTGAATACACAACTCAACGAGAAAAGAATAAGTTGTTTTGTTGTAAAGCACATGTACTTTCCTATGGCGTTTTTTTTTTCGTTTATAAAATGTATCTAAATATAAAACTAATATAAAACTAGACACATAAAAGAATTTTCTTTCTCGTGTTAACGGGAAGTAGCTCAGGCTTACAGTCTTTTTCAAAACACTTCTGCGTGAATAATTACTTGGGTAAAGTTACATAAAAATCCCAGCTGGAGTGTTAAACTGATAATATATAAGCACATGTGCAGTAAGTTCGTCCTTGAAAAGAACATACTTGCTGATATTACATAGCGAAAAGCTATGATGAGCCCCAAAAAAGGGCCAAGTTCAAGAGCAGCAATTGGGTTGCCTAATAATAATAGGTGCATTAGTGATATTTTTCGCTATCTTTAGAGGCGTTCGTATTCTTGGATTTTTTCAGCTGACTTCAAAATTTGAAAGTTTTGTGACATTCATAGACGTTTTTCAATAGATTTCCTCCTAATCTTTTGATTGAACTATGGAGAAAATACACATAATATATTGAGATGTAAAGTTTAGGTCAACAATTGGATAAGTTTTCACTATAGTTTTTAAGTAAAATTTGTGAGGATAAATTTTATTGCAGTTTTCAAAAAATATGGAAGCTTTTCACAAAGTTCAGTTTTCAACCTAACTACTACGTTGATTTTTATTCATACAGCGTACGTTTTCTGATAATCTCTGCACAACTGTCGCTTATCTCACGAGAGAGAAAATTCGTTATCCGCGATGGAACAGTTTGCTCTGATAGAAATTTGATTGTGTGCGTTAAATGATAATAATAAAACTGTAATACTTTAAATGCGCTTTTAAAGAAAAAGTAAATAAGTTATATTTTGTCCATGGTTACAGCAATTTGTAGTCCGTTCTACGTTTTTAACAAGAACTTTTTTAAGAAATTTCAACAATTACAGCAGAGCCCGTTTTGAGCCTTTTTCTGTGCTGGTACGATAAAAATAAAATTATTTCAGTTGAATCGAAGCTATATTTTTACTCAAACATATGAACCAATATTTCCTGCTAACAAAAGTAAGTTTACAATTTCATTATCATTTTCAAACTTTACTTTCGCATGATAAGCGACTGGACTTGTCCGCCTCACCTACTTCAGCGTTACACGACTTTAGAAATTACAATCTGTTTCAGCTGCCATTAGACTCGGAACGATAAAATGACACGAAGATGACAATTATTTGAATAACGTATACAGATAATTAATATTTTAACTCGTTTTGGAGGTACAGGACGTACATAGAGTAACGTTGTAATATTAAACAATTTACACAATCTTAAAACTTCTCTAACAAGAAGATGTAATCTTAAAATAACAAATATAGCTTAAATATAACAGTTTTTAGAAATAAATTATTTTTTAGTTAACTGGCTTACTGGTTTAAATATTCGTTTAATTCGCCACTTTCCTAATTTATTTTCCTCGATATTGCTGGTATATTCTAATAGCAGATAAAACATTTCTGATAGTCCCTTTTAGTTTCTTCTTTCAGCTCAAAGTATGTCTTTCCTCCACGTGTGAATATCAACATCGGCATGTGCCTAGTTAATTTCGTCCATTAAATAAGGAAGTCAAACTGACGATGTTCCAGTACAGAATAATGTTATAGTGGGTGCTACTCTACAATTAAATTCCGTTATTTGTCGTTCTAGTAAATAACGATCGGTTTGTTTATCAATTATTAGTACGGTTATCGTGGAGCTCACTGTTGTTACAGTTATTTTACGAATGATCGGAGTATGATCGTGGAAAAATGTTCTATAAAAGGCGAGGCACTATCCTGAAATTATATATTTGGCCATGTCATTATTTCTGATAAAAATCAATCTTTATATAGAATTTAAATCTATTGCACTGATCTGCGACATAAAAACTTATCTAAGATAGGTAGTTATCTATAAGTGTGTTGCATTGAAGGAATGTTATCATTATATAGATTTATTTATATGAGACCCGAAGATTGTTTGTCGTATTGAACGTGTATTGTGCATAGGTCAAGTAATTCTGTAAATGCGTACCGCAAAATGTATAAATAAAAACAACTAATAAGTTTAATTTTCTCCTGATATAAACAATTTTGCTTTCTATGTGACGTTATTACACGAAATTGGAGTGGGGAGATTTGGGCGGCTCTTAACGTCGGGGTATTGAGAGCCGATGAAGGTGAAGTGAGGTGAGTATGGAGCAGCACTGGAATGCTGGGGTGGGGGAAACGGGAGGTATCCGAGAAGCCCCGATGACCAGTGGCATCGTCCGGCACGATTCCCTCGTGCGAAAATCAGGGCGCAACCCCACAATAGTCTGACCACTACACCACGGTCCCATACACGAAATTGATTCGCCTTATTCGGTACCAGAATAACTGTAAGGAATCGACTTGGTATTCACTCAAAATGTACGATATAACGGACAAGAAATATTTTTTTAAAAGTTGATATAAAACGTGCCAAATTAGTATGAACTGGTTTTTGCACATTGGTCCCATCCGTGAGATTGCGTGCACTCTCAACCACACGTGGTGGATTGGCTGGGGTGGCCAGCTGGATGGGTGACATAGATTCCTAAAGAAGACGTCTCTATATACAAATGGTCATCAGGCAGTGAGGAAACGATATCGTTGAACGAGAGAGCGATATTTTATGACATCCAATAACATACTAAAAGTGTTTTATTTCTAACGATGGAGCTTGTCAAAGAAAACTCACGTGCATGCGCAGTTGCAGACAAACTACACTTGTTTTTCGGTGTTGCCAATTTTCCGTCGATCGGCACAGTCTCAAGATAAAGTATTCTAAAGATAAACAGAGCGAACTACAAATTTTCCAGAAATGAAATGCCGCCTTACTAAAGAATTAATAGAGGAAACTGAGATTAAATATGAATATATCAAGATAGATAAAAGACAAACATCAACACAACATCACCGGAATTAAAATTACAGTACTTAAATTGAATACTAGATGTGGCACGTTGTTCATCGCCAACTATTCCCTCGTGATAATTGCTATCCTCTGTAAAGCAAATAAATAATAATAAAAAATTGCGTATTCACGCTGTAGCCCAAATTGTTATATTCACAGTAAAACTACATGGATAGATAAAAATTCACCACACGCACTACTGTATGTGCATGTGATCCAATTTTTTATATCGACATAATGGTGTTAGTATGCTTGTTTTTGTGGTGAATAATTTTACACTACATTATTTCATGAGATTTTATTGTTTTGTTATAGAAATTACAGGTACAAATAAACACGTATATGATGAACACGTACAAGCAAAGTGGACCCAAGGCCTAGGTAACTCCACCCTGAGTGACTTTCCTGAAACTAAAAGGTCTCAAAGGACTACCAATAGTCTTCTGTGGGATGAAATGAGGACACACCCACGATAGAGAGCGTGAGGCATGCAGGGGTGGAGTGAATACGAGCGGTAGCAGAGAGCACTTTGTCGACCGCAACGTCTGCCACTTGCCTTGCATGTCATTTTCAATATCAGTTAAAGCTTATTTGCTTAATTGGTCATATTTCCGCACGTTGGCAGCAACATTTATGTGGGTAATGCTAAATGAAAAAAAATTATTATTATTTGTAAAATTGATTAGGAGTTTAACGTTTACTTTCGGCGGTAATATCTTATCATGAATATAGACGCACTTTAACTTAAATGTAATGCAGATTCGAAACACTTATTCGCTTAGTGTAAAAGCAGTGGTAACTATTTTTTTTTAAGATCAGTTATGTATTGCTTAGCACTTCATAGTTTACTATTTGCTATATAGTTACAGTGATGAGGTGGTACATTTCAGAGCTCGCGAGAAACATGTATTGGAAAAAATATAGGCACAAATGGCTGAAACTATAAATTCATTTTCCCTGTTTTAGTTACCCTCCTTGGGTTTGTACTGCGTTCCGAGGAGGGATAATCACTTCGTGCCCAAACTGCAAATATGTGTAAGAATGACCACTGAATAAAATTAACGTTGTATAATGAAATAGTAGTCACTTGTTTTTCCATTTTATTGTAAAAATAAACAAGCTATCAGAGCTAAAATAGCTACATGATGTTCTAGTAAAGACTATCGTCGAATGAAAAAGATTGATGAAATAAATTTTAAAGAATATCAGCGCCAACAATTTCTGAATAATGTACAATCGAAAAATGTTGGAAATATGTAATTTATGTTCATCACTTTTGGAAGTTTCTTAACACCAAATAGAATAAATTGGCTTGGCAAAGGCGTTATATAATTATTCCTGCGTGAGTACATAAAATAATTAAGTCTAGAATGATAGATGTGTGATATATTTTACACAGGTGAGTGAGTATAGTCCATTTACGATTACTTCCAACTTTCCTGAAGCCCTGCTAAAGTTCCTATTACAGGATATTCCTACGCATCATACAAAAAAAAACTTTAAGTATAGAAAACTGCACCAAGGGACAACGCACCACATTCGTGCGCACCCACTTTAATAATATTTTGTATAAAATTATTTCTTAATAGGTTTTACCAACACACCTATCTTCTCCCTGTTCTTATTCATATTAATTATAAATTAATTATTATAATTTATAGATACAATATAACTGAATATTGAATAGAACCAACAATGAGATACTTTAATGTTAAGAGAAGTATAAAACGCTTTTGATGAACGACATACTTAAGAAACAACCAAACATATCATTCATGGGGTTATTTTTCAAAGGTTTGATTCAAAAAGTGTGAACAAACCGCGAATAGACTACATCAGTTGCTTCTGCATAGTCGCAGCACCGCTCCTCCTACAGTAAGGTTGAGAGAGCTAGGTCGGCACGCGCCAACGAGGTCTTGAATGCTGATGAGGGTGACATGAGATGAAGACGGAGCAGCGACGTGGCGCAAGGGCGGGGGAAACGGGATTGCGCCGAGAGAACACGCGGACGAACGGCAGCGTCCGCCCCGTTTTATACACTCTGAAGCCCGGGTGATGCAGCCGGGAAATGAACACGGCTCGCCTTGGTGCGAGGCGAGTGGTCAGACTAGTACATCACCGCAACCCCGACCCTTCTCCCAGGTGCACTACCGCCCGTTACTACAGGATTTTCCTTGCGCAATGAAATTATTTCTAATGCGTAAAGGGGCCGCGGTGGTGTAGTGGTTAAACTTCTCGCTTCCCGCCTAAGAAAACTGGGTTCGACTCCCGGTCTGGTTGCTCCCGAATTTTTGCAGGTGGGAATCGTGCCGAAAAATGCCACTGGTTGGCGGGTTTTCTCGGGATCTTCCGTTTCCTCCGCCCCTTCATTCTGGCGCTGCTCCATACTCACCTCGCTTCACCCTCATCGGTTCTCAAGACCTCGATGTTAAGAGCCGCCCAAATCTCTTCACCCACTCATTCTAATGCGTGAAATTGACTCTTGTCTACTAATAATACGCTACAGTGAAGTATACATTTCTAGTATTGAGGTTCGTAAGGCACCTGGTTTCATGAATTTCGACCAACCGATGAGTGACCTACGTAATAAAGTTACCCTAATCTCAACAGGTAAACAGACATACGCAAACAACGCTAAAAAATTATCGCCTTAGCCAGGTCTAGGTTTATTACTGTAAGCATGTCGAAACAATAAATGGTGTGTACTAAGCACGTCCTGGCCATGAAAATCTCCAATTGTGCTTACTGAGTGTAATTTCTTGCTCCAGCCGTTCACAGAATAACTTTCCCTTGGCTTGCAAGAAAAATTTATTTTGATATATTAAGTCCAATGAATATTTACAGAAATATTAAAGACGAAGAAGCGTCTGGGTTATTATAGGCTCCAAACCACTTAGTGTCTTTTTCGGCGTTAATAGAGAATCATATGTGCTAAGGAAGGTCTCGAGCCACTACCGGCCGAGTCAAGCTAGATGGCGCCCACGGCCAGCGACGACTCAGATTGAATAAACCATCCAACTTCAGTTCGGTGGTCGTCGCAGAGTTTCTTTAGCATCTTCACATCAATATGAGCAGTGATGTGCTAATTGATGAATGAACGTTTATCGTTGTTTTCCAACTGATGAATGGAAGTGCTGTCTACACTACAACCGTCATTTCCTACAAACAATCTAGATGCGCCCCGTCGATTTGTTTGTTTTGTAATTATAGAGATATACATATCGCTATGAAACTTTATTAAATTAAGAGTAATTTTTTGCATACGTATCAATTTTTGGTATCTATGCATTATTTTTCAAACATGAATCAACAATTTTCTTTATTCAGAAATACATATTAATGCCTCTACAATTGCTGCACGTGATTGTTTTGTTAATTCAAATAAATATTAAATGAAACAAACCCACTCGGAAAAAAATTAAGTAGTTCAAACACAGTTCTTGATTTTATATTTCGCTAATTCACGTATGTAATATCTTTCCATAGGCCGTAAGACGCTTGAACTGTGTTTCAGTGTGTTTGAAATACATGCTTATCTACAAAACTATTAAACGTGCGTCCAATGTGCTGATATACGAAAAAAAATCACACACACTTCCGACGGAGCTTTTTTAGTGCTTTCAAAACATCATGCACATTAGAAACGTCAATTCAGAGTGCTTCAAAATACCTAAACAAGTTTTTTTTATCAAATGGCTGTATTTTAAAATATACGCGTCAGGTACGTAGAAAAACACTCAAGGAGCCTGCATTGAACCCTACTACAGAATTTCTGCTAATAAAATGATAGCGTCGCCGCTTAAAGTTCCGTAGGTGCAGGCAGCACGTCGGGAACACTGCACGCCAGTTCAGAACCCTGCACTTAGTGGTGACCGCGTACCTGGCGCGCGTAACAGTGTAGCCCTTATATTCACCGCGCTTCTCGACCTCTAATGCGGAATATAGCTGTAGGTAGGCGAACCTCTTGAGAGCAATAACCTATATAACAAGTCACGTCTGGCTGTAAGAATAAGGAAGCGTTGAGGCGGGCCCTCCCAAGGCAGTGAAATGCATTCTCGTGAAGCTGAATTTATCCCAAATTAGATCTATAATAGTAGGATATTATTACACGCGATGAAAGAAAACTGATTTTACTACAGATGTCAATTTGTGATTTTCTCCTCACTCTGAAGGAAACTGCGTAAAAAGCCCCCAAAAATGCTTTTTTTAAATTTTAAAATATATTTTATATGATTAAAGTAAACAGTGGCGACTGTAGATAATTTTTTTCTGCCTTTCCTGGTAAAACGTCATATTCCCAGGACATTTATTTGCCGAGATACGCGTATACGCGCAAACACTTATTTTACAGACGATATTTAGTATAATAAATAAATACCCTTCCAGGGCGTTGGATACCAAAAAATCAATAATTTTATATTTTTACCAAA
Source organism: Clitarchus hookeri (assembly GCA_002778355.1). Classification (NCBI taxonomy): domain Eukaryota; kingdom Metazoa; phylum Arthropoda; class Insecta; order Phasmatodea; family Phasmatidae; genus Clitarchus; species Clitarchus hookeri. The sequence goes on along the minus strand of NQII01001473.1, from coordinate 118,006 downwards.
CGTTGTTCAACTTGTACACGTTGTATCTAATGACATTTGCCTCGAATAAAAAAATTTACATATTATATTTTTGTATTAATTTGATGTCAAATACAAAAATTTTCTGTTTTGCTGCAGAGAATATAGCAAAGACTAAGCCATTTAAGTGAAAAAAAAATTACAGCGTAAACTAATGTTGTGGGCTACCGCTTGACATAACAATTCATACGTTTTAAAAAAATTTTATAAATATGCATAAACATATTTATATTTAATACTTTTCATATATATGTCTTATTTGGTGATTAATTATGTGTTACGTGTTTAGTGGCATTAGTTTACTTTGTAAATTTTTTCATGTGTAGAACTTAGTTAGTAGACCTATTTGTATTTACGGCTGCAGCAAAACAGAAATATTTTGTAATTGAGATTAAATTATTTAAAAAATATAAAGTATAAAACTTTTTTCTTTGAGGAAAATACCATTACATACAGTGCGTACAAGTTGAAGAATGTTTCGTACAAATATAAAATTATTTGAGGTAGTCGCAAAAGCGAGCGAAGCCGGGATGCGTGGAAGCAGTTTGGCAGGGCGCGAGTGCTGATATAGGTATGTGCGGGGCCGGAGAGCGGAAGAATGTGGCCCTCACCTTGAAGATCTCCTCCGCGGACAGCTTCGTGGGGAAGTGCAACCCGACGAAGACGGTCCTCCAGTTGCGCGTCATACTGCGACGCGNGAGGAGGCACGAGCTTCCAGAAGGAGAGTAAATGGAGAGTGTTGCGAGAGCAAGAGAAAGAGAGTAGTCGGGAGTCAAGGGTGGCCGTTGTCGTTCCCGTCAAGCACGACGTAGCCACGAGGTCGTTACCCACCTTGCGGAGGTTCAACCCTTTGTGAATGGCTGGCACGCAGGAGCCTCCGAAATTAGATAATTAATTGATTGTAATACTTTATAGTTTTATAAATTAGTCATAGAGTACGCCAAACTTTCCTGAGGTTCCTTGTGTAAAATTATTCCTTTTTTTTTTTTTTTTTTTTTTTTTTTTCAGAGCCTATCTCAAACGTTTTTATCCTACTTTCTGAAGGAAAAATAAGCTTATGAGATCACTTTCCTGGCTGCGTGAGCCTCCTAAAAACTTTTGAATACGTGAACCGAGTTTCACCAAAGTAAGCACATCCGACTTTTACGGTTTTTGACCACTTCAGGCGTTTATTTTCAAATTGGCGGTCATTTTAAAATTTAGAGTGCTATGTCATATCTCGGGAACCATTTAACTGGTTTTGACCAAATTTTTGTATGTTGACAGTACATCATTTAAGCACTGATTTTAGAGATAAATATTGTTGTTGGTCTGCCATGATGTAAGAAAGCACTAACTGAAAAATAAAGTTTTTATGTTGTATATCTTAAACTACCCAACTGATTCTCACCAAACTTGGCACGTAAATAATATTATGGTTGTTCATGTAAAAAAATAAGAAGAGATTTTAGTGGATAAGGTTCTTATTTACAAAATTGTGGCCATACAAATATTTTAAGTTTATTTGCTATATATACCATACCTTTCAGACAATTTCGACCTAACTTTGTATAATGAAAGTATATATTACAAGCATCATGTACGACAGCACATAGCCACTTTTATCAGCAATTTTTAATAAAGCACTACACGAAGAACTACATTTTTTGTCATATCTCGGGGAACAACAGATTCCAACCAAATTTTCCAAACAAGTGGTACTATGGTAGGTCAAAGCAAGTAATATATATTTTAAGTTAGTCATACACTTCTTTTCTGATTGGTGGCTGTACAAACATTTTAACTTAGTGTGTTATATTTACGAAACCCCGTAACCGGATGTAACTTTTTTTTTTTTGCATTGGCAGTATTTATGCGAGCATTACATGAGCTTATATATAAACTCTGTTCTCGACCATTTTATAAGAAAACACCACATACAAAATTAAGCTTTTATGCCCTATACAGGAAAACAGCTATATAATTCCCACCAAATAACAGAGCGAAGTGGCGCAGTGGTTACACTTTGGACTTGCATTCTAGTAGGACCGGGGTTACAACCCAGGGCCGGTCATACTGATTTCTGTTTTCCGTGGTTTTCCGAAACCACTCCAGGCGAATTCTGGGATGGTTACTACTACAGGCCATAGCTGATTCCTACCTGTTCCTGCATATCTGAACAACTTTCTCCGTCTTTAATGACCTCGGTGTCGATGAGGCGCTAAGCCCTACCCTACCTACTTACCCACCAAATACATTTGTGGTCCATTAATGTTTAAGGGTTTAGTTACATATTTTCCAAATAACAGACATGTAGATATTTTACTTAACATGTCACATGTTCCAAACAATTTCAACCGAACTTTACATGCTGGCAGTATATATGACGATCACCATATATTCCAATACAAAACCTTTTTTTCCACCTTTTATGAAGATTTTCACATGAAAAATTGAGATTTTATGCCACATTTCGGGGACCCATCAACCGATTCTCGCCAAATTTGACACGCAAGTAGCGCTATGGTAGGCCATGTAAAGTAACATGTTGTAAGTGGGGCAGGCCTTTCTTGTAACTTGCGTTGATATTAATAAATGTATGCCAGTTGTTATATCTGATAACAGTTCAACAGAATTCAACCAGATCTTGTATGGTAACAGTATTAATTAGAAGCATCAATTATGCGTACAGAGATCCTACTTTGCCGTCTTTTTGTAAGATAAACTAGGTGAATAAATTGCCAAATTTCTGGAACAGTTCAAATAATTTCTACTAAATTTTGCACACCAGTAGTGCTGCAGAAGACCATGGCGGCCGTATAAATAATTTTAGAAAATGTGTGATTTATTTTAAACAATTTAGCCAAATTCAATCAAACTTAGTAAATTTACCGTATTTATTATAAGCATCGTATACAAAACATATTTTTAGGTATTTTTGTGCGATATCACCAAATGAGAAAATTAAGTTTTTATGCCATATCTCAAGGGCCAATGAATCGATTTCCATTTAATTCTTTACACAAGTAGCGCTATGGTATGCCATATAAACTTACATGATGTATGTGGCTCAAACACATATTTTCGAAATAACGGCCCCATAAATATGCCAGGTTAGTAAATCCTACCTACCACAACATCCGAAGTTAATGTTCTGAATCCTACCTCCGTAATGCAGTTGATTGCACGCTAGCTTATGGTACGAGGTTTTCTGGGTTCGAGTCCCGGGTAATGCACTGCGTGTTTGTAATTGTGCCACTACTGTTGCTTATGTTTCTGGTTCCATCTCTAATGAAAATGCAGTCAACGAGACGTAAAGGCCTACCTATCACCTAAGCTTTTAAGAAATTTGCACACGTATAGAGGAAATTAGACTCATTAGTTTATCAGTAGCTTCTTGCTTTTTACTTCTGAAATGTTTAACTGGTGTTACTGTTGGTACATAATATCGAAAATAAATTATTATTTGAGGTTTGTTATTTTAAGAGGAACAAAAATATAAGTCCATGCAGACTCCAGAATTTCTTTTGAGCAGTGCAGAATGTCATGATAAGCTCTGAATTTTAATATGAATTTTGAAACTAATTACGAAGCCATGCAAATAAATTATAGTTTAAGATGCTCTATTAACCTTCAATTTCAAAGTCTGGAGTTTGCATGAAGTCCGTAACGTAGCTCATTAAATTCAGGGATTTTTGTCACTTTTAATGCACAGTAAAACCAAAAGCAACAGGACTTCCGCTATTACAGAGGGCTTCGAATACCTTATACTTGATGTTAATAACCCGATAAGCAGAACCCATGAATATCTGTCTTGCAATATGGAGCATACAAGTGAAGAAGTTAGTTTTGTCTTTAGCTGATGGTATACATAAATTATTTCGTCAACAGTTATGGTTATCAATTGCGTAAAAAAATCACAATTAATAACAAATTACATTAAAATATTTTATATTTTCTCAAACACTATACAATATATCAAGAATTTCGGAACAGTGGAGTGGAGAGGTTTAGGCGGCTCTAAATATTGGGGTCTCGAGAGCCGATGAGGGCAAAGCGAGCTGAGTAAGGAGCCGCGTTGGAATGCAAGGGCGGGAGAAACGGGAGATCCCGAGAAAACCCGACGACCAGCGGCATCGTTC
>NQII01001473.1:69098-113788 GCA_002778355.1 Clitarchus hookeri | reverse complement strand
GATCGTGTTGATGGGAGGCGAATGCTCTAGCCGCTACGTCACTGCTGCTCCTAATTGCGATATATATGATGTAAGGACCTAATATATTTTGATACATGAATAACTTTCTTTCACATTGTATGATTTTTATTATTTTGGATGGCTTAATTTTTAAAGCTCTTATCGGTTTTGTTGTTTAACGAACCACTCATAAGGGTCATTTACAAGAATACCAAGTGGTAAGAGTATTTTTTAAAATTTATTTTTCCGGCACACTTGTATACAAAAAGGCTTGCTGATTACTGTTCTTAAAAAAAAATGCTTGCGGCTTGGAGATGACGGCATACTTTATTTGTTCGTGTTTCTATTTTGGCGTACTAGCATTACCATTTCTCCATTCAAATGGGCCACCGTTACTGGAACGTTCATTAACAATGAGTACAAAGATAACATTTTAGTGTATGGCTAGACCTCACAGGCTTTACTCTCGTCGTCTTCCAGTGCCAAGTCTGCCTTCCGTTCACATATTAAGATGTACAGAGGTGCAATTTAGAGTAATTAGACCATGGAAGGGACAACACTTTACAGAAAAACCTGTGTGCGACAACCCAAACACTATGTAGATAATCTCACGTGCGCAATAATGGTATATCTACACTCTAAGAAATTACTCGTAAATTTACCACATCAGTAAATACGTTCAGTGAGAAAGAGCGAACGGTATATTATTTTCCCATGAATTCGTGGTAGCATTTCTACATTTGCTCAGGAGTGAATCAAATGCTTAGGGAATTTCCCAACTTTGTATAATTTGTATATGCTGTACATTTCTATATCCGCACCCTTGTATGTCGTATCATTTCCTTATAATGTATAGGTTAAAAACTTCCATTACAGTTTAGGAAGTTAACACGGAATTATTTTGCAGTGCATGTACAAAGACAACATATTAGTTGCATGCGTGTGTTTAACAAAATAATTCTGGTGACATCAATATATAATTTATTCTGTCATGTCAATAAGTTAGACCAATTTTCTTGAAGTGCACTCCTAAACGACAAATTGACGTAACGAAGAGTACTCCTGACACCTCTTATACACATTTATATGCTTTGTGCGTGTTCTGTCCAAGTTGGAAGATATCCTAATTTTTTTTCTGTACGCTTTAAAAAAATCGCTAATAAAGAAATTTTAGTATTTGGTGAAGTAAAAACGAGATTGGTGAAATATTTGATTCATATTACTAGCCCAAATATCTTAGTAACTCAAATCGAAAAATATATAAATGTTAACGTGCTGTAACGCTGGAAACGAGTAATTCAAAATTAGATTTAAATAAACATATTTAAAACGTAAAACGTAGTTATGAAGTATATATTATATTTCAGCTTATTCCAGTCACAGTTATATAGCCATTTGAGGCATCATTTCAGTTGACCACGGTGATTGATGAGTCATGACGTAGTGTGACTAGCCAGTTTCCTCGACGGTTAGAGATCCACTACAATTCTCATTAAATTAATTTTGTTGTCTTTAAATGCAGCCCACAAAGAGAAATGACAGATGTTGTGGAGCAGCAGCGTTAATTGACCAAATAGCAGTAGAGGAAACTTAAGAAAAATAATAAGAAAGGAAAGGCCTTCGTTTGGTGTTCAACGCCAACATTTCTTGTCGAGGAATTGACTTTATAATGCATATTCATAATAAATATTGCCCCTGGGTCTTGTTTCACAGAAGTTTTTTTTTTATATTTTTATCTGGCACATTTTTTTATTCCTTAACTTTGCTTTTTAACATCTAGTAGAGCTCGTTAGTAAATTTCATATTCATTATACCGGAAAAAGTGGGAGTGTCATTAATTACACCCGCTCTTTTCATTAGAGCAGAAACAGCGTGAGTGCAGACGGTTAACACCAGAGTGCTGTTTCTGTATCGACAAATATTTTGATGTTACAGTCTGCATTCTCTACACATAGGACTCAGTGCGCGCATGTTCTCGTGTGTATATTTCTTCCACGATGTTTTCTTTCACATCCTTCAACACTTTGCTATTGCCTCACGTGTTGTCGCCAAATGACTACAGTAATATCCTCGGAGTGGCAGACGAGCCGTAATTATATAAAATACGAGCAAACTTAGAAACATAATATAGGCATTTCTGTGTTATGACAATTTTAAGTTACGTGAACTGTCTAACTTGTGGTTTTTAAATTATGATAATTCTGAGTTGTGTGTTACTGCTGTACGATTGTTCTAAGTTGTGTTTTTCTAAGCAATGTCAGTTCAAAAATATGACTTTTTATGATACGATATTTTTAGGTTGTGTGGTTCTGCGTTATGAGTTTATAAGTTATGCAACTGTTAAAAGTTGTGCGTTTCTACTGCACGACTGTTATAAGATGTGCGTTTCTGAGTTGTAATAGTTCTAAGTTATGACTTTCCAAGTTACGACGTTTCTAAGTTATATGGTTCTGCGTTTTCAAGTCGCGTGTTTATACTGTATGACTGCTCTAAGTTATGATAGTTTCTTCTTGTTGCGCTATTTTATAAACAAATAATTAATGCATCAGTAACCATAGATTCCTTCGGTACACATAAAAATTACGCTGTTAAATTTCATGACACGATTGTAATGTAAACATTGCCCGTTCAATTAAAAACTACAAAACTAGGCCGTTTTGTTATGGCATCAAAGAATTTGTCCAGTGCTAGTAATGTACAGTATGTTCTGCTCGTATTCACTCCGTGGCTGAGATAAGCTCTTTAAAAAAACACAGCGCATTTCCACTTGTGTTTAGTTGCGGTAATATACAGCGACAAGCCAAATTAAAGTACTTTCTACTTGATAACAAGCTGATGGCAAGTGCCCGCGGTGTGGTATATTTTAAATCGAATGTTGCTGCGAGTAGTTTCTGCATTATCACGCGTGAATATCAGACGCCGGAAAGGATGCAACAACCTAACCTACTGCGGACGCAATGCAAATTTTGATTGCAACGAAGCGCCTGCGTACACTTCCCACGCCTTTTTTACGTGAATATGTCTTTAAAATCAGACCGACACATGGAGTACCAGGACGGAAACTACTTTGTAACGTTTGTAAGGTGATTAATTCCGACGTTATAATTTCGTGACTAATAACACGGTTCAAATAAATGTGATCTCTTTCAATCGGGTATCCAACTACGATGCGATCACGGCCTTCAGTTGGTTCTACGCATTCGTGAGGTGCGGGTGGGGGCCTACGGTGACTGATGGCAATTTTGGGCGTGGGCGGAAATTTCCGGGCAGTATATCTCGTGACTCCGATGTGCTGTCGCACTGATTTTGGTGCTAAATGAAATATATTATCTAGATATGTCCATCCAAGCCATAAAAGCCAAGTATTAAATTCGTTACTTTCATTTCATTCTCATGCCCCAAAGAAAATATTACCCACTTATGTAAACGTATTCACGTAAAACCCATGGCTATATCACTGGCACAGCCACAACCAACTTTTTTATTTATGTTTTGATGTCACGTGACAGATTGCGGTCTAGAAGAACATATACAATATCTACACTTCACTTGACAACCTAACCTCTTGGTTTAGGACTCCCTGCCAAGCACCCAATTTCCTTAAGTGCATATAAAAACTTCAGTATATTGCGCGAATGATGCAGGTTAAATGTCGTGTAAACCCGCCATTAATCACCGACGAGGCGTGCAACGCATCGTGGAAAAGAGATTGTACGGTAAATGCAGGTGCAGATACATTGCGTGTTTTTTATCCCACCTGTGTTATCTTTATTGTTCGTCAACGCTGTCCACTTCATGATTAACGCGGCCTTGCCTTAAAAATTACAACATATATGCCTGAGGTTGGACTCAAACCAGTGACCTCCGGTGAGCTAAACGTTACAGCAGCGTGGTCAGCCAAGAACCGAAAGCATAAACTGGAGCGCTCCAAAATTTCTATCCACAAATCGCTGTCATTTGTCGCGGTACAACTAAGCATACACTCGCTAACTTTAGAGATATTACAGCTCATGCTGAACGCTTACATGCGAGCAGTCGGCGCTTAACTTACTACGCTCCCGTCTCCAATAAGAAGCGAAGCCGCCATTCGTACACAAAGTTAACAACATTATTCATTCATGCGCGCGTGTGAGACTGTCTCTGTCTTTGTGTGTATCTCTCTAAAAAATCTTTACTCTTTCAAAAAGTTTTATCAAAATTTGTACATAGTAAAAACACCCGCTTTTTTTATACCAAAGCGATTTAAATTTTTTAATTTGCAACATTGAGAATATTTTTAGGTAATAGCCCATATATTACGAACTATGCGATCGATATGAACAAAACTTTTTAGGTTGACTGCAATTTATTTGTTCGTTAAATTTATTCATTAATAACCTTTTCCGTCGCATATTTAATAAGGGTATATATAATATATTGGAAACTAATAAATACACTGCTACTAAATTAGAGAAAGTTAATTTTTCAAAAAAATAAATTTTATAAATATTTGAGTTTTAGTTCCATATCACAGGAGCTACAGGATCGATTTGAACGAAACTTGTTAAGCTAGGATTATTTATCATTTAAATTGAAATCACCAAATAATAACCTACTTAGTCCGCCATTTTGGGAGATATGGACAACTAAAAATTAAGTTTATTTGTCATATTCCAAGAAATACTCTACTTTTACATANCGCCATTTTGGGAGATATGGACAACTAAAAATTAAGTTTATTTGTCATATTCCAAGAAATACTCTACTTTTACATAACATGCCAAAATAATATGATATGCCACCAGAATTTATGGAATGTAGTACATGAGATAAGTATTTTTCAAAATTGTGTTATTACGCACTGCATAAAAAGGTTTCTCTTTATTTGAAGCAAACTTTATACGATGATGGGAATTAATAAAAGCACTAAAATAATCTTTTGCAAACCTATTTCAGCCACCATCTTAGAAGATAGTATAACCTGACCAAAATTGTGCTCCTATAGTGCACTTTTAAGACTATTAGACTGCCTCGTACCAAACTGCAAATACAAGTATTAATATGAAGGAAGAATAAAACTTGTANCGCCATTTTGGGAGATATGGACAACTAAAAATTAAGTTTATTTGTCATATTCCAAGAAATACTCTACTTTTACATACATGCCAAAATAATATGATATGCCACCAGAATTTATGGAATGTAGTACATGAGATAAGTATTTTTCAAAATTGTGTTATTACGCACTGCATAAAAAGGTTTCTTTTTATTTGAAGCAAACTTTATACGATGATGGGAATTAATAAAAGCACTAAAATAATCTTTTGCAAACCTATTTCAGCCACCATCTTAGAAGATAGTATAACCTGACCAAAATTGTGCTCCTATAGTGCGCTTTTAAGACTATTAGACTGCCTCGTACCAAACTGCAAATACAAGTATTAATATGAAGGAAGAATAAAACTTGTANGCTTTTAAGACTATTAGACTGCCTCGTACCAAACTGCAAATACAAGTATTAATATGAAGGAAGAATAAAACTTGTAAAATTTTAATGGATCACCAAATAATGTTTTTAGAATAGAGGCCTTATTATAATTTTAGCTAAGCATTGGAAATATGTACAAAATTTAAACCACACTTAGCATACTGGCAGTAATAAAGGAATTTCAAATGCTCATCAGTAAACAGTTACTGCGTTTTTAGCCTACTTTTCGAAGGAAAGAAAGGCTTATGAGATCACTTTCCTGTCGGTCTGTGTAAATGTGTGTGTGTAATGTGTGTGCGTCTGTGGGTTTGTGCATGTGGGTGTCCCCTCTTTTCAATTTTTGAACGCGTAAAACGAATTTTACCAAACTCGGTACACATATAGAACTTAGTAAGGACACATAACTTTTATAGTTTTTGACCACGCTGGACAATTACTTTCAAAATGACGGCTATTTTAATATTTAGTGTGATATGTTATATCTCAATAACCATTCAACCAATTTAAACCAAACTAATAACGTTGATATTGATGTTGTTGTTTCACAATTTTCGAAGATAGCACCAAATGAAAAATAAACCAACTTTTACATTATATCTCGAAAACTACTTAACCAATTCTGGCCAAATTTGGCACATAAATAATACCTTGGAAGACCATGTAAACGTACGTCATTGAAATCAATCAGGCTCTTATTTTAAAAATGGTGGCTATACAAATTTTATAGGTTTATTTAGTGTAACTACCATACTGTTTGGCCAATTTAGACCATATTTTTTCTGCTGACAGTATTTATTATACGCATCATGTATGCCAATAAATAACCGCATTAGTCAGCCATTTTGTAAGATATCGTTACATGAATTAATTAAGTGTTTTGTGTCATAGCTCGGGAAACAATTTACCAATTCCTACCAAATTTAGCAAACAAGTAGCACTGCGGCAGATGATGTATGCAGATATGTTTTAAGTAGGTTAAACACTACATGGAACCTCTTTTGTAAACCATTTTCTAAGATAGNGATGATGTATGCAGATATGTTTTAAGTAGGTTAAACACTACATGGAACCTCTTTTGTAAACCATTTTCTAAGATAGCGCCACACAAATAAGTAGAATTTTTATGTAATATCTCAGAAAACAATTTACCTATTCCTACCAAATACGGGAAACAAGTAGTACTGCGGTAATTGATGTTAACTAGTATGTAANGATGATGTATGCAGATATGTTTTAAGTAGGTTAAACACTACATGGAACCTCTTTTGTAAACCATTTTCTAAGATAGGGCCACACAAATAAGTAGAATTTTTATGTAATATCTCGGAAAACAANGCCACACAAATAAGTAGAATTTTTATGTAATATCTCAGAAAACAATTTACCTATTCCTACCAAATACGGGAAACAAGTAGTACTGCGGTAATTGATGTTAACTAGTATGTAAGTTGTACTCTTATTAATCGAAACCATATATTTAATTCCAACGTATATTTCTGTGCTGGCACTATATGTTAAAAAATCAAATGTGTCAACACAAAGTATATTTTGTCCACCATTTCGTAAGATGGCATAAAATGACTAAATAAAATTTTTATGTCATATCTCCGGAAAAAACAAAAATATTTATACCAAATCTGGTAAACTTTTAGCACTACGGCAGGCCACGTAAACTAACACGTTTTCAGAGGGTCAGACACATATTTTCAAAATTGTTTCGTCTGTTGTACCTACGAAACTACTAAACAAATTTCAACTCAGTTTTGTATACTGGCAATATATATTATATCCATTAAATACGTATGTATAAAATATCATTTTTTTGCCATTTTATGAAATAGCCTTACATAGAAATTAAAATTTTTGTGTCATATATTAGGAAACAATCAACCGATTATTTCCAAATTTGGCGAAGAAGTTGTACTGTGGTAGGCCATATTAATTTATGTGTTTTAAGTGTGCAAGTCCCTTATTTTCGGAATGGCTACTGGAAAATCAATTTAGCTTGGTGTGCTTTATCTACGACTCTATGTAAACGATTTAAACCTAACCTGTTGTACTGGCAGTATCGCCATAGGTCTGGTAATCCATAACCTTTTTGTCCTCCATTTATTAAAATCGTTGATTTAAAAAAAGGAGGTTTTATACAATATCTCAAGGACCAGTCAACGGATTCCCACCAAATTTTTCACGCAAGTAGTGCCACAGTGGGGAGTAATCAATCATGTTTTATGTACGACAGGACTTTTTTAATGGAGTTAATATAAATAATTTAGATGAATATGTTATATCTATAAAAAAAATTGAACAAAATTCAACCAAATTTATTCTTTTGCTAACAGTATTCATTAGAAGAATCAATTATGCGTACAAATATTTCCGGAACAAATCAACTTATTTCCACCACATTTTGTACACCATTAGTGCTACAGAAGGTCACGTAAAGTTATGTAATTGAAATGAGTTCAGACACTGATTTTCTAAATGGCGGCCATTAAGTATATATTTTGATATGTTTGACATATCCATAAGGGCTGATTCAGAAGTCATTATAACTATTGTTTATCTCCCGAAAATGACACAACACATAAAATATACTATGTACAGTTTAAAGTGCACTACATTTACGTTGTAAAGGTGACAACACATGGGGTATGGATGCACGAATGTCTGGCAAGGAACAAAGACAAACACGGCTGCTTGAAAACAACGTTTAATTGATATATTCTCGTACAACCTGTATACGCTCATTTGAACGGGTACGTATCGTACGTGTACGAGACGTTTTAACATTCCTCACAGTAGTCTCCGATGTTGTCCACGGTTCGTTGCCAGCGATGAGGAAAAAAGGTGTGGAGAATGGACTGTGTAATATATGTTATCTTTTTTTTTTTAGCAGTTCTTATATAAATTGTGTTAGGCTATTAAAAAGGTAAAAATACCCAGTTGGAATTTCAAGTTATTCAAGATATTTTTTATTCTTGTTTGGTTTCCTTTTCATCATGAAGAGCAGTAAGTTTATAAAAAGTAATTATAAATTTTATCCAATCGTTTCAAGATCTTTTGTTTTAAGAACCTAAGTCGTACTGAGATGGAGTAGGAGCTATATTTGATTTAAAAGGTGTCCCGTTTACATTTATAAGATATTATATATTAAACTACCAGTCAAACATTTATTCCCATTTATAAAATTACTATTAAAATAATAAAATTGATAAGAACAGTTTATTTTACTGCTTAGCAGGGTGGTCATAGCTCGTGGTTTCCCATTTGTATCATCACAGAAATGTTGCCCATATATGAGGCAGAAGGGAATAAAAACGATCGGACTATGTTATAAGATAGTCAGTAAAGATAAAAACGGATTTTGTTACTGTTGTATGAACGGTAAATATTAAATAAATAATTAAAGCAACCAGCGAGAATGCCGTTTTGTATCGTGGCTATAAATTAATTTTATTAAGGGTATTATACCATAATTGCCACGGATAGAAGAATTCACACTAGTGAATGCAGTTCGCTGGAAGGCAGCCTATTGCATACAGAAATACAGAACGAAACCTCAGCCATAGATTTAACAATGTCCACTGAGAACGAACATACAAATACGTGGCAAGTGACGGGTATTACGCCTCTCAGTCGCTCACAAAGCGAGACAACCATATTGGGTACCGTAAGTTACATTGCTCCGCCAGTGCAGCAGTTACACACAGCACCCATAGCGCAGCATTTAATTAATAACGAACACCTAAGTGTGCTAGTGCCCATGTTAAAACGATTACAGTTAGATATGAAATCACTACGCACTGAAATAACTACAAGTCAAACCAAACTGCAATCAAAAGTGGCTGTGAGCCGTGAAGAATTGAAAACAGAAGCGGCTGAGAGCCATGACAAATTGTAAACGCAAATTGCAACGGTATTAAATTCGGAAATTATTAGTAGTCAGGCAGAATTAGCAAATACCTTTCGCAGCGAATTAAAATCAGTTCGTGCCGAAATGCAGGTTCAGTTAGACTCGTTCAAAAATGAAACCGTTAATGAAGTTTTGCAAGCGGTGGTACCACGTATAAACCTTGTAGCGATTAAACTTAACACCACTACCGAAAAATATCACATGCATGCTAGAACAGAAATGGAATTGACGAAATTGCGTAACACCGTGGTACAATTACAAACTGGACAAGAATTTTCAAATTCAAACTCGGGTATTGATAGTGAAGTAGTGTCTGAAATGGACCACCGTATTAGCGGCTTGGAATAATCACTTAAGTCGCATAAAGGTACTCACCAGTCAACTTCAGTTACTTATAGTACTACACTTTCTACACCTCCGCAGCCTGGGGTGCAGTTTGTGATTATGCTAAGCCAAACAAGATTGTTAGTAGCTGAGTTACCTACATTTTAGGGTCGTGAGGTTGAGAACCAAGAAGCCTCTTTGAAAAGACTATATAAGTATTTTACAGTGTGTAAAATTCGATATGATGAGATGCTTAAATATGTTAGGCTTGCTTTAAAAGGAAGTGCTAACCACTCGTGGGAGATTGAGAGAGAACAAATACTCTATTATGAAGCAGATTCGTAAAACCTTTGAGGAGAAGTATTGGAGTAAGAAAGTACTCAATTAACGCTTTCACCCAAATCGTAATTATTCTTTGGGGGCTCATATTACATCAGTGTACGAAATCACTCGATACATAAAACTGACTATGTCGTATGAGGAGTTCGTAGCTATGGTTCTTCTTCAACTTCCTCACCAGTATCAATTAAACTGGGCGAATAGATCTATCACTTCAGTGCAGCAATTTCGTAACGAACTCCTACGCTACACTCGTTTAGACACTATGTCTCGAAGGAACACAGACACAGATCAACCAGGTTCTTGCGGTTCACCGAGCGTATCAAACCAATACAGAGTGTCTATTTACCGCACTGTTCTGTCGCCTGGCCACTCGCCTAAAATAGGAAATTGTTATAATGATCATTCCAATAAACCATAACACTGAAATGCTCGTCAGGACTTACCATTTTTGCGTAGAAGGCGCAGACGATAGCGTAATGACGAGAATCACCGATATGATAATAGGAAACGAAGTAGATCGGGTGGCAGCGATAATGAAAAGTCGCCGCAACGTAAGCAAACTAGTATCGAGCCAACACTATAACGACGTTTTGATTCAGGACGTGATCGAAGCCCTATCCACATCGATTATATCTGTGAACACAACCAACATCGCCACAAGCGTGGGAATACTCTGTTAAAAGATACACAATATGGAGAGGAGGCGTTAAATCCACTTGTGCCAGCATTTTCACTGATCGACAGTAATTCAAAATAGCCGCAGCGACAGTATGACTCCTCACCACGTAAAGTCAAGAAAAGTATGTCAAACAAGGGTTGGTCGGTATTGACGGCACACTCATGTAGACCAGTGGTACTTTTTACAATTTTGTTACATGAGAATGAGAGAGAATTTTTATTTTATGACAGTTTTGAAGTAGAATGTTTAAAGCGTGTACCTCTATGTCCAGAAGGTAATGTGACCATTTATGGAAATCCGTGTAGCGCATTAGTAGACAGCGGGACTGATGTGGGTTGTTTTTCGGAATCTTCTTATTACTCGCTGGAATGAACAAATGTTCGCAATCCTGTAATATCCGTACCCCAACTCAAGATTGTTGGTGTTACATCACGGGCTGGTCCGTTAGTAAATCGACTGTCTTTATTAAATGTGGAAGGCATTGGTAAAATAAAAGAAGCAGTATGTTTAATTTTGAAATGACTTATCACACCTCTTATACTTGGTGTGGATTTCTAAAGCCATTATAGCAATATGCTTAATTTTTACAACTGTGCTGTATTTGCTAACGAGGAATTTCGTATTCCGGAACTACAACCAGACAAATGGACGATTGGTAATTATATTCAGGTCTCTGTGAATTTCCAGAATTGAGAAAATAACAATGGCATTTACTCTTCCACTGGCCAGACTCAATTTGAGACCTTATATGGAGTGCCACCACGTTTACCGATTTCCTACCCTATTAAAAAACCAGAACAAGACAATGAAAACATTGGAGAGACCGACCATGAGAAAATATTACAAGAAATTCGACAATTGGTGAAACAGCGTTTATATCATGCTGCTGATACATGAAGAAGAGCGAACAAGGCGAGGAAGAAACACAATTTCCAGATCGGGGAGCTGGTCTTAGTACGTGCGCATAATATCAGTAATCAATCTGAGTTTGTTACAAAGAAATCGTTCACATTATATAGAGGCCCATATAGAGTGTCAAGTATTATTAACAGCAACTGCATCGAGTTGTTGCTTGTAGATCGTGACGGAATCATTGGTAAGCTCAATAGCATTCACTTGCGAAGATATTATAAAATCATCGATCCTGAGCTACTAAATTAAACTGAATAGATCAAAGTGGCCCCAACTCGACCTGGAAGCAACAACGGGACTGGTGGCGTGAAGTTTATTTTGCCATGTATTGTGCATAAACATCATGGTGAATGCACTCTGAGTCTAGAATGAATAAGCTGCATCCACACGTATAAAGTTCTCAGAAGAAATGTTACCCGACAAGCCGAATCTATATATCTATCTTGCCCAATACAACTGCAAGGAATTATAATAGGAATAAATGCATTTACCCCTTAGCTCTCTGATATAAAGTTTGTCCAAGAGAATTTTGTACACTGAAGAGAATAAAAATTGGTACACCTGCCTAATATCATGTAGAGCCCCACGAGCACGCAGAAGTGCCGCAAGACGACGTGTCATGGACTCAACTGAAGGTATGCAGGAGGCAATTTACATCATGAATCCTGCAGGGCAGTCCACAAATTCATAAGAGTGCGAGGCGGTGGAGATCTCTTCTGAACAGCACGATGCAAGGTATCCCAGATATGCTCAATAATGTTCATGTCTGGTGATTTAGGTGGCCAATGGAAGTGTCTAAAGTCAGAAGAGTGTCCCTGGAGCCATTCGGTAGCAACTCTCGATGTGTGGGGTTTTGCATTGTCCTGCCTGGAATTGTCCACGTCCGTCGGAATGCACAATGGACATGAATGGGTGCAGGTGATCGGACAGGATGATTACGTATCTGTCACCTGTCAGAGTCGTATCTAGACGTATCAGGGGTCCCATTTCACGCCAACTGCACACGCCCCATACCATGACAGAGCCTCCACCAGCTTGAACAAATCCCCTGTTGACATGTAGGGTCCATGGATTCATGAGGATGTCTCCATACCCGTACACGTCCATCCACCCGATACAATTGGAAACGAGACTCGTTAGACCAGACAACGTGTTTCCAGTCATCAACAATACAATGGTGGTGTTGGCGAGCCCAGGCGAGGCGTAAAGCTTTGTGTCGTGCAGTCAACAACGGTACACGAGTGAGCCTTCGGCTCCGAAAGCCCATATCAATGATGGTCCGCTGAATAGTTCGCATGCTGGCACTTGTTGATGCCCCAGAGTTTCAATCTGCGCCAATTTGAGAAAGGGTTGTACGTCTGTCACGTTTAAGGATTCTCGTCAGTCGTCGTTTTTCCCATTCGTTCACGATCTTTTTCCGGCAGCAGCGATGTCAAAGATTTGATGTTTTACCGGATTCCCGATATTCACGGTACACTCGTGAAATGGTCGTACGCGAAAATTAAATTTTATCCCTACCTCGGAGATGCTATGTCTCATCTCTCGTGCGCTGACCATAACACCACGTCAAACTCACTTAAATCTTGATAACCTGCCATTGTAGCAGCAGTAACCGATCTAGCGACTTTGCCAGATGCTTTTTGTCAGATATAGGCGCTGCCGACCGCATAGCGTTTCTCTGATTGGTTCCATCCATACCTCTGTTATTTGAATACGCACGCCTATACCAGTTTTTTTTTTAATATCCAGTGTATAAGTACAAGTGAGAGTTTATTGCAATATGATGAGCTGTCTTAAGTAATATTTTAAGGGCACCACATTATTGCGAGTGTTGCATTTAAAGAGCTAATAGATGAAAGCGTGAATTATAATTACGGACCTTACTATTGACCAAGAGAGACAATTGTGAAGTCCAATCTCCTTGGAAGATGATGCTGCTGAAGATCGACTACGTCTGGATCATCGCCTTCATGGAGAGGCACTGTGGAGAATGGACTGTGTTGTATATGTTATCTTTGGTGGTTTTAGCAGCAGTTGTTACGTAAATTGTGTTCGGCTATAAAAAGGTAAAAAGACTTAGTTGCAATTTCAAGTTATTCAATATATTATTTATCCCTCTTTAATTTCTTTTTCATCTTGAAGAGCAGTAAGTTTATCAAAAATAATTATAAATGTTATCTAATCGTTTCAAGATCATTTGTTTTAAGAACCTAAGTCCTACTGAGATAGAGTCGGAGCTCTATTTGATTTAAGAAGAGTCCCGTATAAATGTATATGTTAGTATATATTAAACGACCAGTTAAATTATTTATTCCCATTTATAAAATTACTATTCAAATAATAAAATTGAATAGAAAAGTTTAATTTACTGCTTAGCAAGATGGTGATAGGTTGTGGTTTCCCATTCGTATCATCACACTGGAAATAGTTTCTGCTGAATGGGATCCGCCAATGTGCGCCACTTTTCGTCGAAATGCTGTGACGATGTCCATCTCATCGCTGGCAGCGAATCGTGGACAACCTCGGAGACAACTATGAAGGGATTAAAAAGCTCGTACACTTACGATACGTACCCATTCACATGAATGTACACAGTTTGTACGATAATATATCAATTAAACGGTGATTTCAAGAAGCCATGTATGTCTTTGTTTTTACCGGACAATCCTGCATCCATACCCCATGTGGTGTCACCTTTACAACGTAAATAACTTACAATTTACACTCTACATAGTATATTTTCTGTGTTGGGTCATTTTCGGGAGATAAACAATAATTGCCATGACTTCTGAATCAGCCCTCGTATTTCACAATACGTACAACTAAATTCAACCAAATTTTCAATGGTGACAGTACCTTTTATAAACATTTTATAGAGAACCTCTATTTCTAGGCAATTAGTAAGATATTACCAATTAAGAAAATACTATTTTTTTGCCTCATATCAGGGATAAATCAATCCATTTCCAAAATTTCTTCATACATGTGGCGTTACTGTAGGCTATTTAAACGTACCTGTTTTAAGTGGCTCAGGCACTTAGTTTCTAAATTATGGCAATATAAATACTTCAGTTTAGTGAATCCTATCATTCCAAACATTATAAGTTGATGCTCCGAATCGTACCCACGTGAAGCAGTTGATTGTACGCTAGTTTATTCTTACAAGGTTTTCTGGGCTTCAGTCCCGGATAAGGCACGTGTGTATGTTTGATTGTCTCGGTACTGTTGCATATGTTTTTCGATTCACTTATAAATGTATTGCTGTCAACGAGACGCCAAGGTCTCTACCCTCTAAGCTTTCAAGAACTTCATTAAAAATTGTCTACACCCAAGTAGAGGGAAACATGCTCATTCGTTACATCAGTAACATTTTGTTTTCGAGATAGCATCGCCCAAAAGTGGTCAGATATATATTATATTTTATTTCAATAAATATTCGCTTGCTTGCTAAATATTGTTCACAAGATATACTGTGGAATACGAGCAATGCCTTAAGTTTCTTTATTAATTTTTTTACTGTCACACACTTTGTTTTAGCATGAGACACCATATCTCTTGTACGGCTAAATCGATTAAAATCAAATTTATTGTTTTGGCAGTATCTAACGATAGCATAACATCGGTAGTGAAATATCTCTTTCGAATACCAACTCGGATGAAGTGCAGCCTAAAAAATCAAAAGTGCATTTCATTTCTGCGAAACCATGGAAATTATTATTTCCAAATTCGGCTTGAGAAATTTTGTGGAGAACAAGTAGACTGGGATATTTTGACGAAGTGCGTGACATTGCAGAAAACTGCGGGTCTTTAAATTCTCCGAACAAAATTATTATATGTTTGAAAATACCTCATTGATTATAACCCGAATAGTTTGGTCTATAAATTTTCCTAGACAGTGCATGAATTTGTAGCAAGTTCATATGTTGAAAAAGAGGTCAGTCAGTTGATTATTACCGCCCAGAGTAGGAGGTCAGTTCATTAGTACCGCGCCGAGAGGTTAGATCAGTAGACCATCGAGCAGCCAGTTGAAGATCGCCGCGCAGAGAGAGGTCAGCCGCGCCATTTTGGCCGGGGGCAAATAGGACCCCTGGCCACGTCAGTAGAACATCACCACAGTGAGATGGCAGCAACAGTGGGCCTTTGCCAAAGGCCGCCCATCGCCGGAGCTCACCCACCACAGCTGACATCATTCCAGCAAGAGTTAAGTATACGATCACCGTCAAGAGAAGCCCCCCTCCATCACGAAGTCGTTAGCAGTCAATCCGAGTAACCAAAGTATTAGAGTACCACACCTCTCAAGTGTTGATGTTGTTTATTTGTGAATATATCCGAGACAATATATTCGTCCTTCAAAATACAACAGTAAAAGACTAAATTATTGCAAACCCCGTAACCTTCAGGCATCATATAGTCTGTGCCTGGGGGCATTAACGACGACACTATAAGCCACTCTGTCTTCCACAGTGGCGGTATAGCGTCAAGTAATTCAGTAGTTAACAGTCTTGGAAGTAGCCTATGTATAATGTTAAAAATACATGCTATGACACCAACATGCCATTTTTTATTTTTATACATGTAACTAGCACATAATATATTTTGATATTTATAAATATGTAAGCAATTTGGAGAATACTCGTTTTGCTTGCTCTTAGGACCACTAAAAACCTCAGAAAAATTACTTGAAAATTCAGCAGAAAGAATGCCGATTGGTTATTTCAATAACTTCCTGTCTACAATTGCGTTGTCGGCTTTGTTTGGTTTTTTTTTTTGTCTGGCTAGATCGCGATTCTTATTCCTTATATTTTGTGGAATTATTGTTTTGGTTCTTTATTGTATTTCAATATTTTATTCATTTATACGTGTACCGGTGTACATGTATATTTAAAGTGTGTTCTGTAAGAAGAACCAGGAAGGTTGTAAACATAATTTTGTGAATAACTTTATGTTCTGGATTTTTTTAAGTTTAGTGAATTAATATGTTACGGCAATTTTTTAAGCCCCAGATAGCCTAGTTAGTTATAACGGAACGATAATGATTGTAATTTCATTGTTGGAACATCCGTCTAAAATTTTTGTAAATGTTTGTGGTTATTTAAATATATATTTTAATTTACTTTTGCCGTGGAAATTTTAAGTGACTTGATAGCGCTACAGTTTAATATAGCACATGTCAGAGTTTTGTCTCTCTTTGCTGCTTAAAATTTAGCTTTAAGTTATATTTCTACCCGAAGATAAAATCTTTCATATTTTCCAGGAAGGAATATTCCAGCGTACATTTTACATTTTGATGTAAAGACATGGATTGTCACCTGGTTTTCGCTACCGTGAAGAGCTTACGCATGAGAGGAGCTTTCTGTATATTGCTGTGGTGACGTTACCTCCTATTGCCCTGGAGGATGGGGCCGTTATACGCCGCCCACATCTCCGATCCTGCGATATGAAGTTCGTAGGAGCTACCATCATTTTAAAAGTTTGCTATACATGAATTTTCTTATTTTTCTTTCCACGATTTTTTTTTTGGAATCAAGAATTTTTATTAAGTTAAATTCCGGTTCAACTCAGAGGTACTGAGATGCAAGAAGATAATTAATAATACTCTGCCACATACTAGCCAATAAAGCCCGGACTTCTTAAAATATTTGTACAGATTCGATGGACCTTTAATTTTATTTAGAGACCACGCAAGAAAATATGGCTATTTCCCTACCATTTTAATATATGTTTTGTAAGGAAGACTGCATTACACTAGTAGTAGTAAAAATATTTCATGCTCAGCATAATTTACATTTAACCGACTTTTATCTTCAAATAATTTTGATTTCATGAAATATTTAATGAATATATAGTTTTTTCATTCAATAGTTAGAAGGATACATCAAATAATTTATTTTTTTCTGTAATTTTTTTTTTTTTGCTTATGTAGACATGTATATGCTTGAGTGATGTTCTAGTCTACTGAGTATTTCTAAGGAGTATTTCCTGCTGTTAACAAAATTTATTGTGGTACATATGTAGTAAGAAAGGCTCCAAACAGATTAATATTTTACACATAACCCATTGCCGTTATACTGTATTACTACACAGTTGGATTTTTCGTCCCCTGGTGTATAAAACATTTATTTCCTTTCTCCTTTTTTGCTTTGCGGAGTTTTATTTTATTATAAATTATGTTGGTTGTTTATACGCAGATTTTTATTTTGTGATATCTGTCTGGAGCAAGATGATGATGTTTGAATTTTTTGTTGTTTGTCTTGCATGTGTAACGTATAGAAATGTAAACAGTGTAGGTTACTATTAAATTTATTCTAGCAGCGCGACATATCTGTAGGCATTGTTAAATTCTGAGGTATGTTTAATCTATGCTCTACTTCAAGTTCTGTATTATTCTATGGAAATACTTTAAATTTGGTGTTTAAAAAATTAGTCTGTTTAATGAGATACAAGGAAATATATTATTTGGAAGTTAATCATTTTATTGGAAAGGAATATTAAAAGCAAAACAGTATGAAGGATTCTACAATTATTAACAGTAACTGTAGGTGGTATTATATTATAAATACATATTATCACTGCACATAGTTGCCATATTTTACTCACAAAATATATACGCTGAGGAGATTGAAAGCTAGTTTGGGTTAAATTTCCATTCTCCGATTTGCTTCATTAAAAAAATATATTTCGAAATTCCTTACGCCTCAAATTACTACATTACACATGGTTACCTTTATTCAAATATATATTCTCTTTCTTTGTTTATTTCTCCATCCCTAGGTTTTGTTTTGTAATCCGTGTGGGTAGTTAAACTTTACGAAACAAACTAATTATTATTACACCTTTTCCTCCTTTTTGGAGAGTGCAACTTGATTATTAAAGTGTGCATACTATACTTCGGGAAAGATCCCGTCGATTCCTAAAATGTAGAGATCTGTAAAATATATGGAACCAATAAAGCAAATTAAGCGCAACCCTGCGTGGGAGTGGCAAATGTTAACTTTTCAATCCTCAGGTATTTCAGTACAGGAGATTTTTTTTACGAAGACGAGTAAGACTTATTTAACTCATAACAGAAGTATCTGCTAGTCGAATAAGCGTAAGTATAAACGATAAACTTGCCCAACGGACAATTCAAATGTATTCTATATTAACTTACTGCAGTAGTCTGATGAACCTAAGTCGGTTGTCGGCTTTGGCGTATTCTATTCGTTTATTTTCCTCCACGTCACACTGTCGGATTCAACTTTTTTATGTCTGCAATAATGCCGTATAATAGACTCCTGTTTCGTTTTCCCGTTGGCTTTGTCTTCAACTTTCAACGCGTCCTTTCCTTTGCGCGATGTAGCCGTATCACAGTTCGGCTCTCAAGACCTTGATGTTACGAGCCGCCCAAATCTCTCCACTTTACTCCGTGTCCACAATGTCAGGTTCCTTGTAGGTCTGCAGTTTATGTACAGTATCTCTCAGCGTTGTTTTCATATTGTATACATCACAAGTGTTCTATTTCTGTATATTTCTGCATAAATGTATGGATTTTTTTCTCGTCGTTACTTATTGGTTTTTATCTTACTTCCTTCGTGCATCATGCTCCTCTTGAAGCAAAATTCTCAAAACTTTGTCCTCCATTTTTATATTCCTTATATCATGTCTCTCACATAATCTTTGTTTTATCCTATCAGAACATCGTCGGCATACACTACTGTACTTCAAATCTGGCCTGTACTTGATCCTTAGCCAATTTCTGACAAATATGGTACCTTAAATGCCACATAGAAAGCCATAATAAGATGTTTAGGTAAGATGAAGCAACTCATTTCTGTCCTACACAGTAACATACTGTTACATACGCCAGAGAGGCGTATTCGAGTCCGTGAGGGATAGATTTCTTAGTAAAAATAAAATAAGTAAATCTGATTTTAATTTATTAACACAGCTATTATTTACAACATTAAAATATATATCACCACTATTACTCTTATTAGTCTCTGTGAGCGCAATATTTAATGTCCATCTCAGCTATTATTAAAGTCCTCAATATATCTATATTGACCATAGTAACTAAATTCACACTCATTATTAACACATTTCAGTCTGTCTGTTAAAATCATTTGAAATGTCTGTCACTCACGCATTCAGTTCAATAGTCCCTCCTGCCAGTCTCTCTCTCTTCACTGCACCGATGCCCGCAGTTCGCAGACTTCACTCGCGCTGGTCACTTCCATCGCCACTCGCTGCTCTGTTGGCTCGTCGTCTAACACACAATCGCCCAAAAATTCAACACCCCTAGGCTCTCGGCTGGGAGGCCCGTCGCGCTTAAATAATCTCGCTGGCCCTGATCTGGAAGGTTCCCCGCACACCGAGTCTCGCTGAGAGAGGCAAGGACGATGAGCCAAGAAATTCTTTCAGATAACAGCAAAAATTCAATCTC
Source organism: Clitarchus hookeri (assembly GCA_002778355.1). Lineage (NCBI taxonomy): Eukaryota > Metazoa > Arthropoda > Insecta > Phasmatodea > Phasmatidae > Clitarchus > Clitarchus hookeri. The sequence continues at coordinate 93,726 of NQII01001473.1, read as the reverse complement.
CTGAAGGTCAGGAGCGCGCGAGATACGTAGTCTTATCGCGGTGGCAAGCCTTTGTTCCTTCAATTATGGCGTGGTCTTCACGCACTACTTCGCTTAAACCGTACAGTCAAGGTTAGCGATGCAAAGCAGTGCCTGTGTAACAATGCCGTGAGCCTCGGGAAAAGTATTTGCAGTTATCCTAGGCTGCTTCAGTGTGCACAGTGGAGAAAAATATCAAGTTCGTGAATTTCCTAAAGGATAAAAAAGCAAATGAAGAAATGGTACAGAGTGATGAGGGAAGAGTTGGTGAGAGCGGATTGGAAATAAGAATTGAAATACGAAGCTAATGTATTAATGTTGATGCTACGCAAGTGCTCAGTACGTAAGTAACTTACGGAAGAGATTTATTTCCGAATAATTTATATTTATAGGTAATATGAAACAATTACTTTCATGTTATCGAATCTTCACGTGCAATAGGCATACAATTAATACATGCATTGTCGTAATAGTAATAAAATTCACAAAATGTTCAAATCGCAAGTAAAATTCATACATTTTAAACCACACAAGTTATACTGGAAAACTTGTCATTATAAATTATTTATGATATATGTTATAACATCTTGGCAGGCTAAATTTATTTTCGTTTCCCTTTTCACCTTTTCCCAAGACACCTCCTTTTTTACTTCCAATATTCACAATATACATAAGCTTTTCTTTCTCATATCATGTTACACCGGCATATATATTTCTCTCCTGCCTGTGTTGCAGGTGCGTTTCTCGTCTCTGGCACTATTTCGGAATCTGGACGGAGATGGTAGTGGTGATGGAGACGGTGGTGGTGGTTCTGGAAATGTTTAACAAGAGGATTTTTAGAAGGATTCTGTTGCTACCCCTGCTATTATTCCTCCTGAAATATTGTTTCCAAATATATATTAACACGTTATTAATGATCCACGTCGTGTTTTATGCTATTTTAATTATGTAAAAATAAACCCTTTCATTGTTGTTCTCACTTACCCAGCATCTGTTTGTTGAAGTATTAGTGTCAGTCTCTATGTTGTCCAGTAAAATTCTTCTCCCGCGTTATAAGAAATATATTTTTTTTCTGTTTTATTCACATCTTTTTCTGCTTTTTTTCTTTTTATATTATGAATTTTCTCCTATATTTAACAATCAGCGAGTTCCTTTTATAACATTTCTTCTCGTTTCTTCATTAGTTCTTGTATTGCTGCCACTTGTTTTATATAACTTCTGGTAGTTCAGATTTCAGAAGGGGGGGGGAATGACAGGCTGTGGTTTAATATTTTAACAAGTCCTACCTGAAAATAATTATTCTCCTTCGTACTATCTGGCAAGGTGGGCACTGTTTAGGAAAGCCATGCTCGCGGTTAAATGCGTAGGTAACTTAAACTCTTTAGATTGCTTACAGATAACTGTTGCTCTCACAGTTGTGCTAACTGTTAATAAAATAGGTCAGAAAGACTTATCCAACATATGTTCAAACCTGCCTCAATGTAAATCCTGGCAAAACACAGTGCACCCTGATTGGTTCTCCAGCTCTTATATCTGCTGTTGACAAAAATGTTATTACGGATATAGTTTAAATAATAATAAGATTACTCTATCGAATACGATTTAAATTTTAGGTGTCATAATTGATGAAAATATTTCTTGGGGTGCTTATGTTACTGCCTTGTGCAGAAAGGTGTACCTCTCACGACATTCTCTAAGAAGATTGAAAAGGCTACTGCCTGCTCGAATGAAAATCACCTTAGCCCAAGCTCTTCTTATGCCTATAATTGACTACAGCGATGTTGTTTATAACAATCTCAGTAAAAGCCCGGTAATACGATCGCAGAAACTTCAAAACACGTGCGTGAGGTTCATATTTAGTTTAAAAACACGTGATGGTGTTAGCCCCTACCTAAGAAAACTGTCTTGGCTTAAGCTAGAAAGAAGAAGAACTACTCTTGCCCTATTTTTACTCCATAAAACCCTACATTAGTTCGAACTTCGCTGCCTTTGTACAAGCGAATTTCCTACCCGAATGATCGCCACCCAGTAAACACGAGCTCTAAAGCCGACAATAGACTGCCAATACCACTACACAAGACCAAATTCTATTCGAACTCCTTTACTACTGCCGCGACGAAGGGGTGGAACAGCCTGCCGATTTGAACGCAGAAATATTGAAAGTTTCAGCAAGAATACAGTAAATAAGTACTACCTTTGTCACCCCAGTGGATGAGGGGATGATGTTGACATTTCGCGGAGCCGTGTTTATGCATGTGTACTAAGTTACATATTTGTAAGATTTAAATGTGTATTATCTGTAATATTTTATGTATAAATTTCCAGCAAGTGAAAGTGAATTCGTAATGGGTCCAATGTAAGAGAAGGCGACTATGCCTTAACTGCGACTTTAAGCCATTAATAAATCAATAAATAACAGCTTGCAAAAGAAGAGTAGCCCATCTTCATTAGCAAGTAGGAAGTAGGAGAAACCACTTATACATTACGCGTATCGTATCAGTCACTGACTCAACTGCTGACATGCCCGGCCATGCCATAAACTTCACAAGCAATAAGTCCTTTGCCCGAACGAAGCAGAAGTGACGACTGACCAGGTTATGGAACACAGAATAAATATCAGATGCATTTATTTTTTGTGTTCTACGCGTGTTCCCATGATTATCTCGTAAATTTTCATCAGAAGTGTAAAAATTGCAAGGTCAAAGAATGTAACGGACGTCTGCACTTAGTTTTCCATCAGTACCATGATGTTATAAAAAACATTTAACTTGACAAAACACCAGTTTTGTTAAAATTATGTTATAAGTCTTGTATTAACATTTTGAAACATGAATATAAATAAATAGTACTCTAAAATCAGAACTAGTTCACTTTGGTGCCATAGTGGTATCCTAAAAAAACATTACAATGGCGAATAAAAAATATGTTTACTAAGCAGCTTGCATACGCATATAATTTTTTTTTTTTTTTTTACGCTTACATGACTGCCAAGTTACACACGCTCCAATGCGCAAATAGTAATGAGAAATGAGAATCAGAGTTCAGCAACGTTGCTCATAATCATGTGGGTAAACCGTCGAGCAGCTGAACAAAGCTCTTTTTCCATGCAAATGAGGCCATAGTGGTGGAGTGGTTAAATTCGCTGGTCTCCCACCACGACGATTCCCAGCGCAACCGTCCCGAATTGTCGCATGGCGGACGTTGCCAATGGCCAACAGATTTTCTCAGGGAGCTCCCGTTCTCCCAGCCGTCGCATTCTGCCGCTGTCCCATCTTAGAATTCAATCCATATCACCCTTCCAAGACGACAGTCGTCTTAAGAATTTGCCTCAGAATCGCCTCACTTGGTGGTTATACTCCATCTTAGTGTGCACAACAACACAACTTTTCATTTTATTATTATTTTAATATTTTCAAGTAAAGCAACTTTTTCTTATTCATCATAAATATAAGGAGATTTTTTTTAAATACTGTTATTTATCAAAGGAATGAGATAGTTAAAATAAATATAATTTTATATAGTAAACTCAGTTCAGTTTGAAGACATTTCGTATAATGCAAACCCCTTGAAAAATTAGGTCTATACAGGATGTCTATACAGTCGTTATCTGTTTTTGTTATTTCATAACAGATTAAGTTTGTGTAACAGATGATGATAAAGAATTCTTGACCTTCTGCACTATTCGTCGTCGGAGGGAATGCATATAATATGAATTTGGTATCTATATCTTAAACAATTCGGAAATTGTGGCCGACTATACATATAAGTGTTCTGAGGGTCTGCTTGACCCCGCCATTTTATTCGTCGTCGGAAGTGATGCCTATGATATATNTATACATATAAGTGTTCTGAGGGTCTGCTTGACCCCGCCATTTTATTCGTCGTCGGAAGTGATGCCTATGATATATTTGGTGCATATATCTTCAGTTCGGAAACTACAGACAACTATGATTATAAGTGTGTTTAGGGCATACTTGNGATATATTTGGTGCATATATCTTCAGTTCGGAAACTACAGACAACTATGATTATAAGTGTGTTTAGGGCATACTTGCCCTGCCATACTGTTCGTCATCGGGGGTTATGCATATTTTATGAATTTGATGACTATAGCTTCGGTAAATGGGAAATGGTGGCCATATATGCTTATACGAGGGCTGACAGGCATAATTAACTTCACTACCCTTTTCGTCATCAGGGGTGATGCATATGTTAGGAATTTGGTGGCTATAGCTTAAAGATATCGGAAATTATGACTAACTATTCTTATAAGAGGGCTTAAATTAGTTTCCTGCACTAATGCTGGCCAGAATAGACATAGGAAGGATGCTGCTAATTTTATATATATATATATAAGTTTGATACGTGTAAAGGCATTGGCGTGCGCGTGCGAGGCCTGCAAATCTCATTGATTCTATGAGGTTATATTAAAATTTTCTCATTTTCAACTTTTCATACACATTTTATTCAAAGTCGCAGTCTGTCCAAATTTCTTTCCGAGTGAAGGAATGGGGATATATATATGTATGTATGTGTGTGTGTGTGTATTCGTCATTAAATACCCTCCTTTCCTAGATGCGACCGAAATGTTGTGGTCAGGGTGCTCGGCTGACACTCTGAGGGTTGCGGGAACGATCCTGCGCACCTCTAGAATTTTTTGATTTCGGAAACAACCAACTAGAAAAAAGCATTCCAGCGCTCCTAGTGAGCACCGATAGAACTAAACTGTACTATGCTAGCGCACCCCTGCCGGCGATGTGATTACACACACAAGATGGCCACACCAATACCAGCACTCTTAGCCCCGAATGGTAGAACTTGAGATCAGCACACCCATGCATGCACTACGGTGGTGGACGCAAAATTAAAGATGGCTATCTGCAGCAGACGACTGGTGGCAGGCACGGCCTGATGGCCGCCTAGACAGACGAGGTAACTTCCAAGATTGAGGATGTAGAAGGTAAGAGAAGGAAAAGGGGTGGGAGATGCAAGAAAGTATAAGAGAAAACTAAGGGATAGAGCAGGTGAGATAGAGACAGGCAGAAATTATAGAACATAAAGAAACTAAGCGGAATGATAGAGCATTAAAAACCCAAGTGGAATGCCAGAGCATAAAAAACAAGGGGGTGATATAACAGGAGGTTGGTAATATGGAAAAAAGGGAAAAACAAGATGACCGCTGTTAATGAGGAATAGCAGATAATGAGGTCGTTGTGGCATTTGCTCACCAAGATAGCCGCCATGGCACCCTGCGCCTCTGTCCCACGCTCCTGGTGTGGTATCCCTATTTTCCTACTACTAGCGTATCATGGTTGTGACCCTTCGTATTCAAGGACACAAGTGTAATGTCAAATGGAGATGTTTCAAAGAAATTTCAACAAACTAGAGGTTACATATAAAGGTATTCGTGAATTGATCTAGACGTTTGACACAACAGGATCGGCTCTAGATGCGAAAAGAAGTGGTGACTTGATGCGCGAACTGTTCACAGAGGAACCACACATTCTGAGAGAGTACTCATTCCCAGAGCGTCCACCCATAAGATCTTGAAGACAAGATTAGGAAAGAAAGAATATCACATTCAAATGCTACATGGCCTTCATGAAGATGATTTCCCAACAGGAGCAGCAATGAGTGCAGATTTAGTTTAACTGATTGTAAACGAAGGTTTGATGGAGCACATTATTTATAGTGATGAAGCAATGTTCAACACTTGCGGTAAGGTCAATTGACACAGCTTTTGCATCGGGGCCAATGAAAAACCACCAGAATTTATACCATGGCAAAGGGACTCGTCTAAGGTAAATGTGTGACTTGGAATGACGAAGGCAGAAATGAAAGGCCCTTTCTTCTTTATGGAAAAACAACAACAGGGACTGTGTATTCTGTTATGCTTAAACAACTTCTAGAGCCACGGCTGGTTCAAGATGACATCATCCATGATAATGTGTTTCAGCACTAGGCAACACGATGTCACTGTGCTTTCATTGTCCAGGACTGCCTCAATAACCCGATTCCAGACCACTGGATTGGGCAGGGTGGTAACACTCTGGGCACCAAGATCGCCGGATTGAACTCTACTGGATTTTTGCATGGGGATTTGTAAAATCCCAAGTGTGTCGAACGGAAGTAGACACTTTGCAAGTTCTGAGGTGTCGTATTCGGCAAAAAGTTGCACAGATTACACCATGGATGATGCAGAATGCATTCGGTGAAGCAGCTGTGCGGTTTGAGCTTTGCAGAGATACTTATTGTGCAAATGTAGAATCCACTTAAATGAGGCATGCACTTGGATCCAAACACGTGAAGTAGCAATTGCTTTCGGAGTAAATTAAACAATCACATCTATGATGGATGCTGTTATTTTGTTTCGTGTATCTACCCAATCCGAAAATAAATAGTGACTTTATAGACATCTTGTATTTTCTGCATAATCGCACGTCAAAATCATTATTTTTGTGCTTCTTAATGCACAAGACTAATAACTAACTCTTCTGCAATAACTGATTTATCTAAGTTGGTAAAACTTACAATTTACATATATTACACAGATACGAGTTTTTAAATTTATTTTTATGAATTTATGTTTGCATATATACATATATACTTATAATGTGTGTATGTATATGTACATTCAAATATATAACTTTTGCTGTTATTTTTTTTACGTTTGCTAAAAATAATTAAAATGAATTTGGCCAGTGTATATGGCAGGGGAAGGTTCCTCTTAATGGGATCAGTAACCGCCATCTTGGATTTATAGAATTTTCGCCACAGACTGCATTACAGGTTCTGCATTATATTATACTGATCGATAGGGCTTGGGGAATCGGTTTGTACATTTTATAAAGTCGTTATTAATTGTCTACTCTTACAAGTAGTACACTTTTTGTAATCGCCTGCCAAATATCATCTCATTTTTTCCCAGAAGTTACTAGTTAACAACTAATAACGGCAGTGAATATGTAAAATTTCAGTACATTTCTGAAGTAATTTTTTTATGATGTGACGTTCGAAAACATTCATTAAAGGTTTTTAAATGGAACTTGTTGGAATAAAGTTGATGAATCCACAATATTCGGAACTGTTAACCCTTAATGGCTAAATATAGAGTGGTGCAAACAACATCTTCATTAAAATGTGGAAAGTGGAAGAATGTATTGGATAGGTGAGTCTCAGTAAATGCTCAGGCAAACTGATATACGTGTGTTGACGAGGCGGACGCATTGCGAATGGTATTTAACTGAGAGTGTTGAGTCAAAAATGAAATTTTGTGATGGTAATGCAATGATCTGTGGCTGCTTCTCTCAGTTGGAGCTTGGGTCGTTAGTTTTAATGAATGGATCAATGAACCAAACATGACATTTTAAACAGTAACGTGCTTCCTATACAAAAGAAAAATGTTTGGATTAAGCCCGTTCATATCAGCACGATAATTCTTCTGTCCCTAAACCAAAGTGAGTTGCGTCATGATTTGAAAACAATCAGGTGGAACTGCTTAACTGACTCACTAAAAGCCCCGGCTTGAACCCAATAGGTACGTAGGTAGGCATGTAAGCGTAACATCTCGTCGACGGCAAGGTCGTTATATATGTAGCAAGTTGTTCACAGGAGTAGGAATGGGGAAATGATTGGCAATGGCCTGTAACAAGGAACCATTTGAAGTCAATAGATTATATTTAAATGAGCTGAAACATCGTTTTAATGCTAGGCCCACTCGGATTGCAGACAACCGTCATCTAGCCACAATGCCAGGTGTTATAAAACAGTGCATAGCCTACACCGAAGGTTAACGAGGAAAGAACAGCAAAGATAGGCTCAACATCACAACTGGCGCCTTTCTAGCCAAAACCAATGGAATTCCTGTGACTTTTGGGCACATAGAGTACAGTGTGTACAGGTCCACAGTACCGGTTGTGGAGGAGAGGAGCGGGGAGGGGCTGAATGTGTCTCAAGGCTGAACACTATACACATATTAATGCAGACAAAGTACGTATATGGGAGTGTGTATCGTGTTCCTGCCATTAGAAAGGTACAGCAGTCGTGGTGCTGGCTAAGTTCTGTAAATATTCTAGGATAATATAGGATGTGTAAGTTTCCTCTTCTTTACTACGCCTACCCGAGAATTAATTTGTTTCTATGTGTATAAAAAAAAGCAATTGCTATATTCCGATTCGATTAAGCATGTTTCATGATTGAGTAAAACAGTTCGCTCGCTTGTGTAAGCTTGTGTAGTTTGCCAATGCTGGATCAGTAGAGGGTTGGAGTGTACCTCACACATGTTGAAGGGTTAGTGTGGGCGCACTAAATAACAATGACCAATCTCGCTACGGAATGTTAATGGAAATTTGGTTTTCCTCAGGCCGTAGACGCAACTGTTCAGGGAGTAATTTTTCAAAAAATAAAAAGGAAAGCCAGGAGAGGTATAGCGGATGGCAGGGAAAGCAATCGAGTTCGTCATTAATAACATGTTGCGTAACGGGAACGGCAAAAAAAAGGGGGTATTATCTGCAGGATGCCAGGATCAGAGGGAGTCTATAACACGAACAGCTGTGGTTACGGAAGAAACAGGATAAAATTGAAATATTTATTTCTCAGTTTAAACATCTTACTTTATTTTTCACGCAATACGAATAAAATACTTCAGCATTTGTATCTAGACTGAACTTGTAAGTGACAAAGGAAACGTATAGCCTTGTCAAAATTTTCTTGAAAAATTGTATATTAGTGTAATATAATTTCATATATGGTTTACCAAAAACATGTAGTCGTCTTGATTGTAAAACTGTTTCCTGGAAAACACTATAGTGACAAAAGGGTTTACTTATATTTTTCTTGAGCTAATTCTGCAGTGAATGACTTTATCATGGGGCATAGGAGAAGCAGACAACATTATTGTTTGCCTACTCCTGGGTCACAAAAGCCTATTTCCGCATGAGCATGATACATAAATTTCGCGAATTCATTTGGTAGCAGCTTTAACGTCTCAGTCCTCTACATACTTGGGCCATGGTGTGAGGCTTTTTTATTCAACTTGTTTGTGCGTGATAACCCTAACTGGTCAACTGCCAGTAATTTATGATTTATTTCCTCGGTCACTTCATTTTTTTTTACACTGTGTACCTAGTGACGCGTTTCATGTTAACACATCCGCATGTTAAAGTTTTAAAGTGCTATCCTAACCTCCATATTGAAAGTTTTTATTCCAAATACATATTTATATGTGTCGCCGGTCTGCGCAAACCTTGGCCCGTCCCACGCGAGCGAGCGGAAGAGGAGGACGGAGTTCTTAAATGATATCGGGCGGCTATTCACAAAGGATGTTTGAATGACAGGCAAGCGATAATCCAAGACGCGCATATCTTGGACCGCCACGATAATCCCTTAGCGGTACGCGCTCCTGACCTTCAGCAGATTAAATTTCTGCATTTATCTTAAGGATTTTCTAGTGGTTTACTGTTCCAGTTTCTCTCAGCGTGACTCGGGGTACGACGAAACTTCCAGGTCAAAGCAAGTGAGTATAAAAGTGCAACGGGTCTCCAAGCCAGGAATTGATGAGTGGACAAGTGGCTGGAGTTTTAGCGATAGACGACGACCGAGAAGAGTAACGAGCGGCGAAAGCAGTGACCAGCAAGAGGAAAATCTGTGANGAGTTTTAGCGATAGACGACGACCGAGAAGAGTAACGAGCGGCGAAAGCAGTGACCAGCAAGAGGAAAATCTGTGACTGCGAGCATTGACGCAGCGAATAGTGCTACTGTCAAGCTGGACTACTGAACTGGATGCATGAGTAAAAGACGTTACAAATTATGGAAACAGAGAGACTGAATGTGTGTTAATGATGAGTATTAGTTAATTGACTATAACCAGAGACGTTAAGAATGACGTTAATTAAAGTTTAAATAGACATTAAATATTGCACTCACTGAGATATAACAAAAGAATAATAGTGGAGATATATAATTCAATGCTGTAAATAATAATTTTGTGAATAAATTAAAAAAGTCATATTTAGTTCTCAGGTTTAGCAGATATCATCTGTATATAAAATAATGTAATAATTGCAGTGTGTGATGTTGTTTTAGTTTAGGAATTTGGTTTCTGTTAAAGGTCGTTAGTATTCTTGTGTTTAAGTACTGTTGCTTGTTTTAGCTTATTTCTTCTTGCTGTAGCTCTCCAGGAAAGTATATTTGATTAGGAAAATTGTGTTTGAGCTTGTTCCTGTAATTTGTCAAGATGGTTGTCCCTGAGCATTTACTACAGGAGGAGTTATCTTGTGAACTCCAGTTGCGTAACATTGATTGTACTGGGGATGCCCAGACGCTCACCAAATGTCTTAGGGCCACACTTCAGGAACAAGGTAAGCCCTCGAGAGAGATTTTAAATGTAGATGTTCTAGATGAGTTCAATGTAAGTGCTGGCGAATTTCAGGACATTGATACCTTTGCGGGTAAACAAGATGAAGAAAACAGTGGCGTCAACATATAACACACATTACTCGGCTCACGCATTTAAACACATTACTGTTAAACCTCACACTTATTTCTGAAGGCCAACTCAACTGAAAGTACTTCAGGAAGATTAACAAATATCTTCAAGAATCCCCTAAATTATTTTACATAATTGCGAGCAAGATTATATGCTTTGGAAGATATTCCAATTTCAACAAATAGTAATTCTTCTCTTAATCAAGATTTAAACCAGAAACGACAACTCTTTCTGTTTCGACACCAAAATCACCTCATCTCTAAGCTCTAAGTCTCACAGTCAAAGTCACTTTCACAAGAGGCATCCCCTCCCTCCTCATTCATGTACTTGCACTCGTTTAATTTGCCCCCCTCCCCACCCCCTCCCAATTTTTACCACATTACTAATAGTTCGACTCCCCTGTCAGTATTCTTTACTTTTCCGACCACACAAATATCATTCACAACAAACCCTAACTTATCATTACATCCAACCACCACAAATTCGACCCCGTCCTACCCCCTTAGTACCCCATCCCCCTATTATGGCCACCATTATCAAATCATGTTAAATTCCTTGCTTACAACCGACCCCATTTATTTGCCATTTTCGACCACCACTTTTGTCAAAACCCCTTTCCATCAGTTTCCCCCCTAATCTCATTCTATCAAAATCACCCCCCGAAATTGGTACCACAACTANTTCATCAATCTTTACCATCCCACTACCTCCATTCCTGTTTTCACACATATTACAACCCAGAATTAACCATTATTTCATGTATCATATAATCATCTAACACTCCTTTGGCCACCCATATTCAACCACCTCTCACTGAAACATCATACCCCCAGCAATATGCCAACCCATATCCGCAACAACAACCCCCACTTTTTAGTCAGTCACCCAACCTGCATCTCTCACTTTGGAATTTAAATTTTATGGAAAATTTGCACATTACATGAGTACCTCATTATCGTATTTCCAGAAGCAAATTAATTGGATCCAAAACAGCTCTTACAGTTTTTGCATCATTTAGTAAAATTACACCAAAAAGAGAACATTCTGGTAAAACAACTCTTGGTAATTATTTCTGCTTTTACTCAACCACCCCTGAGTGAATGCACTAGTTCAGCAATAAATTGTAATTATGCCTTTCGCCAGTATCCTGTGGCTGTAATGAATTCGTTCGTACCCGCGTATTAACGATTAATTATAATGCTGGAATGGTACACTTTACTTCAGGAACATATAGAAACATTGCCGCACTATATTTCAGACATCAAAGAGGCAGCTCAAATCCTCCGTCTGGGAGTGACTGAACATAAAATAGTTACCACAAATTTAGATGGCCTTAAGTCAGCTCAAAATTTACGCGCTGCTTTCCAACTTCTTCGCCAAAGTTTTACTGGGCTGGATCGCTTGTGTATTCATGCTAAGAACGTGAAACTCACAGACCATCAGAGATGTAACCCCCAATATTTTGCTCCTCCCAAGATTCCTAATGGTAACAGAATAACTGTATCACCGGTTTCCTATACAGAAACCACCGCATCGAAATCAGAGAATTCAAGCCATACTCAAAAAGATATTTCACTCGTTTGTAAATACTGTTGAAAATTGCAGACTACTCTAAAACAAAAACAAAACAAAACAAAACACTAATAATGCAATTGCCAGAATGTCATTTTTCTGCGCACACCTAAAAATCACCAAAATCATATTAAACAGAATAACGCAAAATCCAGGAAATCTAGACAGCAATCCAAACATAGTTCCAAGCAAATTCATCTAAATTCTATAAGGATTGAAAATGGGGGGGGGGCGGAAATAAATAATGTAACAGTAGTAAATGTTCGACGAATAATCATGACTCCTATATGTTGAATCTGAATGTAAGCTCTGTCTTAGACCTAAAATTCCAGAAAAAAGGAAATGCCATAAAATTTTTTTCAGAATTGCCCGAGTATTGCTTTATTATTACAGAGAGATTGGTACTCGCCAGATTCGAGGTATTACGGATACAGGTTCAGTATGCAGTCTTGTTTCAAGTTGACTTTTACAAAAATTGCAGCAAGAAAATTTAATAAACAAAGCAAAACCTGCAGCAGTAAAGTGTGTCACTGCATCTGACCAACCCCTAAATAATGACAAGGTCGCAGTAATAAAGGTAAAAATTTACTTTTTCTTTTGGACTATTGCTTTTTTGATATGTGATTAGTAAGCGACTGATCTTATTTACGGCTCAAGGCATGTGAATAGTGTCTGTTTAAAACTAGTGGACACCGACAAAAACAACAAAAACATTTTTTAAGTGGAGCATTTAACTAATGAACAACAATCAGCCATCAAAAAGTTTTGCGGACAGTTCCCTTATTTTTTAATGAATAACTTAGACCTCACCCATATTATTGAATATCATTATCATATCAAGTTTTTGGACCCAAAGACAGCAATGTTTCACCCTTACCAGCCCTCTGTGCCCAAAATGACAATCCTGCATGATCAAATTCAAGACTTATTGGATAAAGATGTTATCGAATCTTTTACCCCCTTTTTCAGCTCACTTGCATTTTTTGTCCCACCAGGTAAAGATTACTGTATTGTCGTATATCCCCGCAAGCTGAACTAACATATATAAATCGAGTCCGCCCCTCTTCCTAACCTAAATGAAGCTTTTCAATGGTTTAGCAAGGCCGCATACTTCAGTGTTTTTTTTTTTTTATATCTTAATTTGGCTTATTACCAAATCCCCTCACTAAATCATTAAAACCCATCCTTAGCTCTTGTGACCTTTGAAACTTGTACCAGTACAAGGTAGTTAATTTCGTGCTTTAAAGGAATTTTTTTAAATTTAATTGAAATTTTCAGAAATGTAATTTACCAGAAAACATACAGTCAAATAATTTTAAAGACTTTAAAACAACATGTTACCTCCTTTTACCTCATGTGAATCACAAAATTTATTACTAATGTATCTGTAATGGAGAAGGTAATTTAATCCAAATGAAGAGCGGTCCCCTTCTAATGTTTTCTTTATACATGCACAGATGCTGACCCCATCGCTTAACCAAGTACTGGGAGATGTGACATTCAATTTTTTTTCAACTATTTGGAAGATGAGTAACTTGAGGTTTAAGGTAATCTCTGGCTTTCCATACATAAATTATAAATCATCAGACTACCACACGTGTCTACATCTAAATCACCTCCTAAAGATGAAATTAAAAAAATATATCTTGAAAGCAGGAAGTGAGTTCTGTGATTTCCTTGTCTCACTGGAGCGAAGTTTCTTCAGAGACGGGATTGAGAACTTTGCAAACGTTGGCAGTGATGTAACGCTGCAGTCAAACTATTTTTATGTTTATTCCATTATACAGCATGCGTATAAAAGAATACCCCAACTTTGAAGGACTATAATATCAAAACCAAACAACCTACAACCTTGGTTGACCAATCATGTGAACAGTGGAACGGTGAAGTTTGTTTACCATATATTAATAAATGTTCAATGTGACCACCACGAGCGGCCTGAATGACATATACGCGATAATCAAACTTGTTCCACACTCTTGTCAGCATGGCGTCCCTAGTTCTAGTTTTGAGGTCGTCAATGTTAGCCGGCAATGGTGAACAGAACACTTGATCCTTTATGTACCACCATAGAAAAAAATCGCACGGGGTAAGATCCGGGCTTCTTGGGGGCCAGTGATGAAGAGCCTGGCCACCAGCTGCTCCTCGACCAATCCAGCGTTGCGGCAACGTCTCGTTCAGGTATCCGCGAACAGCTAAGTGCCAATGGGGTGGCACCATCTTGCTGGAATATGAAGTCCCCCGCCACTTCTTCTAACTGAGGAAACAACCACTCTATAAGTATGTCCAAATAAAGGATTCCAGTAACAGTGGGCTCGTGAAAAAAGAAAGCGCCAAAAACAGTGTCTTTGGATACAGCGAAAAACACGTTAACTTTGGGGGAAGCGCGCTCGTGTTCGGTGGTTTTATGTGGAGGCTCCTGACCTCATATCCGCACGTTGTGCCGGTTCACCTTACCATTTGTATGGAACGTCGCTTCATCGCTAAAAAAACCAGCGTTTTGGGAAAGAACGAACGCGCAGAAATCATGTCTCAGTTCTTTATCCTTTCCGGTAAGAGCCTGTACAAGCTGTAACCTGTACGGTTTGTACAGCAATCGCTTTCGCAACAATGCCCATACCGTCTATTGAGGGGTTTGCATTTCCCGACTAGCTTGTCGAGTTGATTTTCTTGGACTGCGAATGGACGCTTGTTGAATCCGTTGCACATTCTCTTCTGACACACGCGGCCGCCCGGAACTTGTGTCATCTCTCGGCACATAAAGGAAACATCAGACCGTCGCCTTCATATTGACATGTCGAATGCGAGCTCGCTTCCCCCTCACCACCTCAAACAAAGCGTCACGAACGCCATCCAAGCCGTTACACCGGACATGCTGACAAGAGCGTGGAACGAGTTTGATTATCGCTCCTTGATGTCGTTCGGGCTGCTCATGGTGGTCACATTGAACATTTATGAATGTATGAATATATGGTAAACAAACTTCACTTTTACACGGTTCATTTGATTGGTCAATGAAGGTTGTAAGTTGTTTGGCTTTGATATTATAGCTCTTCAAATTTGGGGTATTCTTTTATACTCAGCCTGTATAGCTTCGCAGTTGTGTGAAGTACCAAACTACAAAATAGTTTCAAATCCATCCGTATTATAGAGGTGACTGTCTGGTTGACTGTAAGGCATCATGTTATGATATCTAATGTGTCAAGAACCTTCAGTAAAAAAGTGTATTTCGCCAGGTCATCACATAAATTAAATTAACATATTTAATATATTAGTATATTTAACTTCCAACAAAAAANTGTTATGATATCTAATGTGTCAAGAACCTTCAGTAAAATGTGTATTTCGCCAGGTCATCACATAAATTAAATTAACATATTTAATATATTAGTATATTTAACTTCCAACAAAAAAAATTAGGTTATGAAATTATATGGAGGTCGTCTTAATAAATGGAAGAAACCGTATAGAGCACACAGAATATTTACACCTAATCTACTTACATCTACCCTCTCCAGATGCTAAACACGGAACCGAACGCAACTGTCGGCCTGCCTACGCAAAGTAGGAACATGGTGACCTGAATAAGAATAAAGGATAATCCTTTTATACAGTAAACTCGTTAATTTTTCTTCGATATAGTTGTATCATAATGATTTGTTGGAATCATTCATATATCCTACTTAAAATTTTCGCTTACGTAGCCACTATAAGAAGTAAATCATGAAGGAACCTGAACTAGGGATCGGAGGCCAGTGTATTTATTTTGGCTGAAGCGAGTCAGAATCTAAAACGAAGTTCCGATCAAAGTTCTACTTTTGCGATCACTTCTTAGTTTTCCGCTGTTAAGAGGAAAATATTTTGTTTCTTTTACCTGCAATATTTATAAAAACAAGAGATACGCATCCTTTATTGCAAGCCAAAAAATTTCCTTCTTCATAATTTGAATACAACGTAATGGTGGAATACATATTCTTCTTGTCCCCTAGTAAAATACGATTGCTGAATATATGTAAATGGTTTACTCAGATTCCTTAATGTGGAGACATCGAAATAAATTATATTTGGAAGAGTAAATTTCGGTATGTCTATCGTTTATACTATATTTTATTGCAAAGTTACAAGTACGTGTTTATTATTTATTTTCTTATTAGGATTGTTGAATCAAAACCTTAACTATTCTTTTTCCTTCGCATATACTGTTAACCAATAAGTGTAACTGAAAAACATTTGTTTTTCATTACATCTCAATCTCATTGGCGTTGTGACTGATGCAGCAGGTTGTCTCATAGTGATCTAGACATAATATGATCTGTAATTTCAAACAAGAGGAGTGGGTAGCAAGCACGTGGTAAATAAGATCATTCTGATTATTTTTAAAATAGCATATGCATATCCATGTATACAATAAAATCAGTGTGTACGAACATTTTAGTTTGGAGGTTAAGTTTTCTCTGGAAAATGGCAGTTCTGGAACTACGGAGGATATTTAAAAGAATATTTAGTTGCAGGACGACCACTCCACAAGGAAATTTGTCCTTCATAGGCAAGCTGGAGAGAAGGTTTCTGTTGGGGCTGCACAGTTGTCCCTGGGGCCATTAATATTCCCTGGCACGCACTTTTGGATTACTGGAGAGAAGGAAGTGCTTCCAACATAGTATATTTTGAAACATCCAGAACCTCTTCCTTCGCGTGCTGCGGCCTTACGAGTGTGGCTAGCCTAGCTGGAATAAATTAGTTTTAAAATATAAATTAGGCCTTCCTCCCACACTTCACAGCTGCTTAAATGACAAATCATAAATAAACACGCGTATAACCTGCGTTTATTGTATTTTAAGCCGTTCGGTGTCCTTGCCATTAGTTGCGATATCAGCTAGGATAATGTCCTGTTAAAATACATTAGAAGCAGCGCATGGTTTTATTGATGACTTGAAGAAAGACGGACGTGCTCTAAAAATCGGTTTACAACTATCGTTTAGTAATATGAGATAAGGACTGTTTGACACAGAGAGACAAACGCCCAACAACTATCGCTAAACTACTATCGCCCTGCTTAGTTCTCGTTTGTGTGACTGGATCGCTCTCGCAGAGGAACGACAGTCACTAACTAGCCTAGCTTCCTGCGTTGCTCGCAATGCTCACTACTGGCAAACTGGTGGCTATATGAGGACCAGCGCTGTTATCATAGGCTGTTCACGGTAGAGTGAGCACTTTTGAGTCTGTAATTACTTTTTCCTTTCAGCAAGTTTTTTTTATCATTTAACCACCATTTTAAACAAATATTGCCCTGTAAGTAACAAACGCTGTTTGTATATTCCACTGTACTCGGAAGTTAGCGTCTAAGGCTAAAATAAAATATATTTATTGAATACTATTCTAAATGATATGGCTTTCAAAAGTGCTCACTCCACCGTGAATAACCTATAAGAAAATCCATACATGGTAACTTCCGTCGGCTATTATCCACATTGCTACTAACCCCTGGCTTTTCCACCGACCGTATTTTTCGTACCATAAACACAGTGTAATAAATTTTGCAAAATATCTGGATGTTGACGATTTCATTACATAAATTAAACTTCAATCTGCAATGAGGAATATTTCTTCGGAAGAAAGTTCCATCAAGATATTAAACAGTGTGGCGTAGGAAAATTAATCTTAAATTTTGTATTATACTTTTAGGGATATTACAAAATAAATAAAGTAGGCAAGTAGAAATTATTACGTGGTTGGAGAAGAACAAACAACATGAAAAATAAAGTTAATTTCTGTCAACCGGAAACAAAATACATTCGCATTACATTTTTTTATTTAAGGACGGGGGCGCGTTTATTCATTTATTTGGTCACTATCTCAATATTATTCGTTGTTTTGAATAATGTATATGAAATAGTACCGATATAACCCTTTATTTTAATACATTTTTAAAAATGAAGGTACGTTGGTATCGCTTATGGGCAAATTCATTTGCTTGCTAGTTACATGGTAGTTGCCATGTATTGCGATTTTTGCCCAGCGATGCTTGCCAGCCGACTATCACCAGGAAACATTCGTGAAAAAGTAATTTTGCCGGCAATTAGAGTCGCTCATAAAAGTAATACTAACAAACTTGCTGTTGTAAAAACGGAATCAGATAAAGAGGTTTCTTTGATACCGATTCTTAGGAAGATAGAAAGAAGGAAAATTAAGTAATATGTATTTCTTGATCAATTTTCTTCGTGCCAGCCATGTCGTACCGCAGTAGAACAGCAATTATCACAAGAAAACTTGTGCTTACAGAGAAAAACTGCTAAGATAGCGGTACAAGAAACGGAAGTTCCGAGTGAAAAACTAAATATATAACGATAAAGAACATACATAACACTTCGGGATTTCTACCTGCCTTGGTTGGCTCACAGACTAGGATAGACGCTAAACTAAACTGACTTCAAATACATCACGGCCTGCTCCTCCTAAATGTTCTTACGACCGCCCAGAACATTGTTTTTAATTACTAAGCACGTTAACGTGGCTTTCTGAATAATCGCCAAACCAAGCCCGTTACTGCTACTGAAGTTAAGCGATTATTATTGTTTTTACGTAAAAGATTGCGTTTGTTATAAAACCAAACATAAACAAACGGCANACTGAAGTTAAGCGATTATTATTGTTTTTACGTAAAAGATTGCGTTTGTTATAAAACCAAACATAAACAAACGGCATGTTATAGTCGAAATCACGTGATATTGACAATTCTGTATGGATATAAGTATGTCGGTTTTTGGACACAGAAATGTTTTCTGAGTAGCTGGCATGCGACTTCTACCTCATATTCACTCTACGTGTAAAAAAAAAAAGCTAGCCAACACTTTTGAACGTACTGTGCGTACTGCTGTCTGATGTAACCGGGGGTGCGTCCTAACAGAGCCGTTTTCACTTGGGGCGACTAACGCCGGGCAAATATACCCAAGTTTAGANGTAACCGGGGGTGCGTCCTAACAGAGCCGTTTTCACTTGGGGCGACTAACGCCGGGCAAATATACCCAAGTTTAGATTTCATTGTCACAAACCAAAGCGTTCACACAGAACAATTACAGTCGTTGGCACACTTATATAAGAGAGAACGTAGAGAAATTCATTTATTTTACCAGATATGAAGAACCGCACAAGACAGATTAATGCCGGCTAAGCAACATTGCAATTACGACTTTAATAAAAAATTGCGATACGTATGTATTTTCTGTCCTGTTTGCATTTAATCCTTGACTGAGAGTCTGTGTATTTCACTGCTGTCTCCACTCCCCTGCACTTCCGTCACAAAGAGGGCGTTGGATGCTTCTCATCTGGAAATGCGAAAGTACCTTCCTCCATCCCCCGGGTCATATAACCCCTGATTACAAAGCTGTATAATAATACCTGTGGGGAACACTTCGCACTACATGCATCAGCCAGACAAAATTCCAGTCGCTACGATGGATGTGCCACAAGCACTGGGACTGGATCTTGTTTGGTTATTTACAAATTAGTGCTTTAAAATTTTCCATATTTAGACACACTAATTATTAATCGCTGTTNACTGAAGTTAAGCGATTATTATTGTTTTTACGTAAAAGATTGCGTTTGTTATAAAACCAAACATAAACAAACGGCACGTTATAGTCGAAACCACGTGATATTGACAATTCTGTATGGATATAAGTATGTCGGTTTTTGGACACAGAAATGTTTTCTGAGTAGCTGGCATGCGACTTCTACCTCATATTCACTCTACGTGTAAAAAAAAAAGCGAGCCAACACTTTTGAACGTACTGTGCGTACTGCTGTCTGATTTAACCGGGGGTGCGTCCTAACAGAGCCGTTTTCACTTGGGGCGACTAACGCCGGGCAAATATACCCAAGTTTAGATTTCATTGTCACAAACCAAAGCGTTCACACAGAACAATTACAGTCGTTGGCACACTTATATAAGAGAGAACGTAGAGAAATTCATTTATTTTACCAGATATGAAGAACCGCACAAGACAGATTAATGCCGGCTAAGCAACATTGCAATTACGACTTTAATAAAAAATTGCGATACGTATGTATTTTCTGTCCTGTTTGCATTTAATCCTTGACTGAGAGTCTGTGTATTTCACTGCTGTCTCCACTCCCCTGCACTTCCGTCACAAAGAGGGCGTTGGATGCTTCTCATCTGGAAATGCGAAAGTACCTTCCTCCATCCCCCGGGTCATATAACCCCTGATTACAAAGCTGTATAATAATACCTGTGGGGAACACTTCGCACTACATGCATCAGCCAGACAAAATTCCAGTCGCTACGATGGATGTGCCACAAGCACTGGGACTGGATCTTGTTTGGTTATTTACAAATTAGTGCTTTAAAATTTTCCATATTTAGACACACTAATTATTAATCGCTGTTTAGGTGTGTGTATAGGAACTTAACTTTTCAATCTTTATAATCTCTTGCTAAGACTTTAAATTGCAATGTAAGTATCATATTTTCGTTCTGAGATAGTGTGAAATAAGGACACTACAAAACTGGGCTCGCATTNGGATCTTGTTTGGTTATTTACAAATTAGTGCTTTAAAATTTTCCATATTTAGACACACTAATTATTAATCGCTGTTGAGGTGTGTGTATAGGAACTTAACTTTTCAGTCTTTATAATCTCTTGCTAAGACTTCAAATTGCAATGTAAGTATCATATTTTCGTTCTGAGATAGTGTGAAATAAGGACACTACAAAACTGGGCTCGCATTCAGTAGGACACGGGTTCAAATCACGGTCCGACCATTATGATTTCAGTTTTCCATGGTTTCCCTAAATCACTTAAGCCGTATGTTGGGAGGGTTCCGTAAAACAGGAAACGGTACATTCCTTCCTCGCTCCTGCTACACTGAGCAACTTGCCCCGTCTCTAATGACATCGCTGTCAACAAGATGTTGAGAATTACCTAACTATAAGCTGTCCACGGTTCGATGATCACTTTTGAAATCAGCCTTTGAAAAAATGAATGTGCTCCTACCTGTATGTATTTTAACGGGCACATCGACTGGCATGCGCCCAGTGAATTGAATAAGTGAGGTAAATATTTATGAATACTCAAATAATTTATTTTTCATTCTGTTTTTTCTCCTTTATAGGTTTAAGAANTAAGTGAGGTAAATATTTATGAATACTCAAATAATTTATTTTTCATTCTGTTTTTTCTCCTTTATAGGTTTAAGAATGATCAAAATTGTGTAATATTAATTGTTCTAATAATTTCAGTTTCCCTTGACCGACGTATGAATAAAGTGATCAAGTTCACGGCAATGTTAATTTTACATGTGGTGGAGTTGAGGTATTCGGGTGGCTCTTAACAACGAAGTCTTGAGAGCCGATGATAGTGAAATGAAATGAGAAGGGAGCAGCGTCGGAATACAAGAGCGGGGGAAATTGAATATCCCCGAGAAAACCCAACGACCAGCGGCATCGTCCGACACGGTTCTCACTTGCGAAAATCCGGGAGTGACTGGACTGGGAGTTGAACCCGGTTCGACCTGTTGGGAGGTGAGCAGTCTAACCGCTCAGCCACCGCGGCTCCTATATATGGTGGAAGAATACACAATGTGCAAACGAATAGCTCTTAAGCAAGGCTTTCAAAAGTGCTCAGTTTAACGTGAACAGCCTGTACTTATCTCTGGCGTCCCATCGCTGGTGCAATCCCAACAGCAGCGGGCGGTAATATTTTCCGGACGGGGAACTCATGTGGAGAGTGTGGCGAACACTGGTGTGGAGGAGATTTCCTCGGGGTTCTCTAGTTTCCTCCTCTGTCTTCATTATGGCGATGCTCCATTCCCGTCTCATCTCTCGTCCGGCTGGCTGGGAATAACAGGTATGGCCCTCGAGCAGAATAATCCGCTCACATTAGCGCCAGCTTCTACACTCCACACGGTAAAAAGAGGTTTTAAATTTGTACTGATAACTTCTTTGTACATATACAAGCCGTTGTAAATAATGCAACTTTCTTTTTTACGTATTTCACTGAACACAAGTGAATGCGTTTACGAATGACGTGCTATTAAATAAGGATCAATGAATTAAGGACGAGGGGGAAGGTTTCTTTGAGAGTAGAAAACATAATTGTCTATTGCCTTACTTTCCTACGAAAGACAGGCTTACGCGGTCATGATGCTATGTGTATTTTTTCAGCCCAATATTTTCTGTAACGAACCAACTATAATGTTATTTTGTTTGTATTTAATGTGGATAGATGTTTCCACGACGCATATTCGTAAAACAATACAGGTATTCTGCATATATAAAACTGGAACTGTGCAAATGAGCAGCTCACCTACTAACTTTTAGCGTTATTCTGAAGTGCAGTTGTTCTNATATATAAAACTGGAACTGTGCAAATGAGCAGCTCACCTACTAACTTTTAGCGTTATTCTGAAGTGCAGTTGTTCTATAAATTAGCAACATCAATTCTTCCCGTAATACATTATGTAACGTATAATCAAAATAATCCAAATTGTTGTAAGACAAGTTGGTTGTGTGGTTCAAGACTTATGATTGTAACGCTAGGGGTTCAGGTTCTTTCTGTAAGCCTACAATTTTTTTTTTGGAACAGGCTTTCCGGGGGTTTTTCTTTCAAAAGCAAAAAAAAAACTTTCNTCCGGGGGTTTTTCTTTCAAAAGCAAAAAAAAAACTTTCACAGCGCATGATGACCTTGCCTGTTGCAGGAACATCAATGTGTTTTTTTCTCTTCCTTTGTTTTGTTTAAGATTTTTCAGGAAATATGGTTCAATTTCATGCAACAGTTTTTCGTTTAATGTTGTTGCCGCATATATGAATACAGAATGGAGCAGAATTCAACTGACAAACTTATTGAGGTGATTCCTTATTCAAAATCAAGTGGGAAATATACAGGACACTTTCTACATAAACTGAATAATAAGGGAGATACAATCCCTTGATTATCAAGTTTTTTAAACTGTATTCCTGCAAAATACCGGAAATCAAGTGAGATTAAATTATAATTCTCCTAATTACGTTATCGGAATCATCAACCCAAAAGTAAAACTCAATACCTCGCACCATAGTAAAAAAAACAGGGTTGGCCAACCTCTTATTGCATACAAAAGTTTTACCTTCGTGATTTGTAAACGTTTAATGCTGATTTATTCAACAGTATGGCCTAATTAACAAAAATGGTGGAAAGGGGTAGCTGCTTTGCTGGTTAAAGTTAGGGCAGTAATCAGTATACGATATTATTTAAAAAGTANAAATGGTGGAAAGGGGTAGCTGCTTTGCTGGTTAAAGTTAGGGCAGTAATCAGTATACGATATTATTTAAAAAGTAGTAACAGTAATTAAAATAATAAAAGTTATTAATATAGGTGAGTAAAAATTGATATTTTTAAACAAGTCCACAAAACCTCTTTGAAACTTGACAAATTTACTCTGAGGCATTGATCTATTGACAAAATACTTTTAGAAATAAGACTTGTTAACAAAATACTATGGAACGACTCGCATTTGTTTGTTTAAAATTCAAGTCGTGGACATGCTCAAAACGCAAAGTATGACACAGGAATTTCTCAGTGCCTGTGAAAACGATCCAGTTGTAACTGGAAACTAGCTTTCTAATGAAAAAGCTCACTTTTATCTGAGCGAATGTGTTAACTGTTAACAAGCAAAACTTCCCACTTTGATCTGAAGTCAACCTACAAGACGTGTAAGAGTAGCCTATGTACCGCCAGGAACTTTGCGTTTGGTGTACTGTATCATGCAAACGTGTTGATTGGCACGGAAATCTTTGAAGTAGATAGGGTTTCGACTGTGACTGCAGCATCACGCCATTGCCTCAGATGTTGTTAACTTCACTAATCCCACAAAAACGGACTGGTTATGAACTTAAAGAATAGTTGGTTCCAACAAGGTGGTACATATTCTATTACGAAATTATCAAGGTAGCATTTAGCCAGAAAAAATCTAATAGCGTTGGGAAACATTACAAGGCCAGCATGTTCGTCAGACTTATTGAAGTCGGTCATTTTTCTGTGTTTCTCTCAGGGATACATTTTACTGGTAGNAGGCCAGCATGTTCGTCAGACTTATTGAAGTCGGTCATTTTTCTGTGTTTCTCTCAGGGATACATTTTACTGGTAGAAGATGGAGGTACTAGCCACGCGAGATATGTCACGATATTAGAGGTGTTAGTATAAACACAGGTACGACAGATCAAACATTTTGTAAAAAGTAAACTGGCTAACCCAGGCTAAGGAAAGTTACGTATATGTTCAATTATGTTCTGTTTTGCTTAGCAAGTTTTATCTTCTAAAACTGGTGTTGTTTTAACTGAATGTGTTTTTCTCCCCAGTTGCCCAAAGTTCACCCCAAGAAGAGATTTAATTTTTTACGAGATTACGTAACAGGAGTTTACATAATGTTAATAACAAGAGCACTACACTTTCGTGTTGGAAATACTCTGCAGTACATTAAGACTTTAAGTGTAGTACTCTTGTTATTAACATTATGTAAACTCCTGTTACGTAATCTCGTAAAAAATTTAATCTCTT
>NQII01001473.1:3413-68294 GCA_002778355.1 Clitarchus hookeri | reverse complement strand
AAAAAAAATCGACACTTCTCAGGCAGTTATTAAAGTAGAAACTGAGTGGCTTCCGATCGATCCGTGCACGTGAATGTACGAAATGCTAAACTCATTAAAAGTAGTACACACACTACCAGAATAGTCAGAAAAATACGATCTATATTGCATATGCAAGAAGAATACGTAAATGTAAAAAGGTGTAAAATATTTTGCTATAACTTACTATCTTATTTATTAATAAATCTATCAATGAGTAAATATTTTAATTAAAGTTCGAGCGTATTTCCATTATGATGTTTTCAGAAAGCACATTTTGCAAGAAAACCTTCTTCAAGTAGGACAGCTGCAATCGTTACTGTGATTGCGTGTAATAAAATATTGGTAGTAATTTTAAAACACTGATTTTATATACATTTATTTTAGTTATAAACATTATGACTTTTGTTGCTGAAATTAATGTACATAAAATTAAATTATTAAAAAAATGTGTAAGCATTATTACTCATTTTACTTACATACAACCACACGGTTTTCCTTGCTGAAAGAAAAAGAAAGGAGGCGCATTAAAAATGTGTTTTCTGAGGCATTAGGAATGGGAATAGGCACAATTTTGATTAAAATCAGGCTCATATTAATTGATTTTGAAAATATTTAAATAATTAAATGCTAGTAATATTNGGCACAATTTTGATTAAAATCAGGCTCATATTAATTGATTTTGAAAATATTTAAATAATTAAATGCTAGTAATATTTTGCAGTGTTAGAAGATACGTGCATTCGTTTTTCATATGCAACACAAATTGCACTCTTCTGACAATTTTGATAGTGTGTGTACTACATTTTAATGAGTTGTGCATGCTGTACAGTCAGAGGAGAAGTGCTCCACTGAACACCATAAGAACGCCGTGACAAGTTACCACATAGGCGTGTTTTCTTTCGCCGACGTCCACTTACTTGATGTGAGCTTTCTATTGAGATGGATACCGCGACACCCGCGCGCTGCCCTGTGCATCGACGGAGCTCGTCAGCTGTTTCTAATCGCCGACGGACATATGGCCCGAGCTCGACGACGAGGCGTCCAACAGGGCGTCATTTTTCCGCAGCGTGGACGGGTAATCTAATCTCTGCCGGCGCTGTGGAAAACAAAGCCCTCACCATCGCCGTGTTAGCGCCAAAGTGGTACACGCGGCGTTTGTGCCCGCAAACAAGTTCACTTGCTCTGCTTCAAACTATTCTGTTCGCCTCTCTCTCAATAAAGTGACCATCATGCCACCGGTTCATAACATCACTGTAGACTGTTCACGTTTACTTCAGAATTTTCTAGAGCCCTACTAAAGATATACTTCCAGGATATTCCTCCACCTCATGCAAACAAAGCTTAACTAAGTAGAGAAAATTACAACAAAGGGACACCGCACTGAATTCGTGCGCACTCGGTGTAAAATTATTTTCCATTAGAACTATTTCTTACTAGGCATTGCCAACACACCTGTATTTATTCATATTCATTATTAATGAAAGATTTTATTTTATAGATAGAATATAAGTAAAAGTTAAATTTAACTAAAAAAATAAGATAATTCTATATTGATACAATTATGAAACGCTTGTAATAAGTGACATATTTAGGAAACATCCAGAAACGTCATAGATAGGGTGATTTTTCAAAGGTTTGATTCAAAAAGTTTGAGGAAATATCAACTAAACTATACATTCATGTCTGTAGTAGAGGGTCCACTCTTGCAACTAGCAACGGGCTGTTGTGGCGGGAACCGTAGAGTGTCATTCCAGAAGTGTGTCATAAAATGAAACCCTCGGATGGAGCAGTGATCGAATACTGAATGGTGGGAAACGGGAGTGTCCCAAGAAAACCCGCCAGCCAAAGGCACCATCAGCTAAATTTCCCCACTTGTTAAAATTCGGGTGTGGCCCCACCGAGAGTCTTCTGGCTCGGACTGCCTGGATGTGAGCTCATGAAATTAGCCACGAGGCACCGCAATCCCTTATACTATTAACTTACATACTGCAATTATTTTTCCTCCCGAAAGCACAGTGGCTAGTATGGGTATTCAGGTAAATGGCGGATAACTGGACATGCGCACAGCAAGAGACGTAATCGACATCCGTCTGGGATGTGGGTAAAAACGACAAGACCAAAATACACCTCAACGCATGCGATGGTTCATCATCCTCCAATCTCGGTAGTAGTTCACCTGCTGTAAAATTCTCCGATTACTGCGCTCTAAACCTTCAAATAGTCTAAAAGGCTGCTCATCAGAGAAACCAGTGGAAAGTTATCCGGTGGGCATTAGTGGTCCCTAACTAGCTTTCACGATAACTTCCGCTCTTATAAAATGGTGATTTCCGCTTTATACATATGACGGCGAATACCAATACTCGGAGGTATTAATTAGCGCCGAATGGCACATTTGTCTTTGGGCACGAGACTTACGCACGCCAGGATTACGGCCACAATATGGGTGAAGTGGTAAAGCGTCAATATTGTGCGTGGTCATCCCGCACAGCGATGCTTGTACGGCGGAGCTGCCATGCTGGAAACAATACTGTCGAGTGCTTCTTGGGACAAGTAGTCACATCCCCGCATCAAAGTCACCTGAAGCTGCTAGAGGTTCTGGACGCGCCACAACATGTTGCCTGATTGCGCCTCAAGCATGTTCTATAAAATTGAGAACAGAGGAACTGGCCTGCCAAAGGTAACGAGTAATGTACCCGGTTTCCAGGTAGCCAGCTATCAATGCAGACTCAAGAGACCGGAAGCTCTCAGCCATTAAAAGGAAATGTGCACCCATTTCACCCCTGAAAATTCTGGGGTGCTGTTGGAGGCTAACATCTGTGCACATCCGCCGTGTTACAGAGACACGGTTAGACCATTGAGTAAAGATAATACCTAGAGTGGACTTCCCCTGGTTAAAGTTTTTCACCACTCCTGCAGGTAAAAATCTGTAGTTCCTGAACACCATGCAGCGCTAGTCCATTTTCGCGGCGGCTGCGTGGGTAAGTCGGTAGCCTTGCCACTGTGACATCTGCCCTCTCTCCCGCTCATACTCCATCCCTGTCGCTCCACACCAAACTCCACAACAGTAGAACGTGTTCTGAATGTCTGCTATAACTACGAAGCTGAGATAGACAAGATGGTGGACACCCGAGTAACTATCTCAAGCCGTATATGTCCGTTTACGAAAAGATTAAGTGTTCTGTAGGGCATTCCATAAATCCATAGGAGTGCGAGGTGGTGGATATCTCTTTTGAACAGCACGTTGCAAGGTATCCCAGATATGCTCAATAATGTTCATGTCTGGTGATTTAGGTGGCCAATGGAAGTGTCTAAAGTCAGAAGAGTGTTCCTGGAGCCACTCGGTAACAACTCGCGACGTGTGGGGTGTCGCATGTTATCACTACCTCGGAGATGCTATGTCCCATCTCTCGTGCGCCGACTATAACACCACGTTCAAACGCACATAAATCTTGATAACCTGCCATTGTAGCACCAGTAACCGATCTATCTGCCGACCGCATCCCGTTACTCTGATTGGTTCCATAGCTCTGTTATTTGCATACGCACGCCTGTACCAGTTTTTTTTGGCTCTTCAGTGTAAAATCCTTAGTTTAATATTGTGATAGTTTTGCCTTTTTTTTGGCCTTCTTACCGTAAAAGCTTGTTTAATTAAGGAAAGCACAAGATTGACTATTATGATAATTCAAGATACATATGTAAATGCAGGGGCTTAATCGCGGAGGGGGGGTGATATTGGAACATATCTGCCCCACCGAAATGAAAATAAAATATTCAAAAATAAAATTTGAAAACAAAATGNTTTGCCTTTTTTTTGGCCTTCTTACCGTAAAAGCTTGTTTAATTAAGGAAAGCACAAGATTGACTATTATGATAATTAAAGATACATATGTAAATGCAGGGGTTTAATCGCGGAGGGGGGTGATATTGGAACATATCTGCCCCACCGAAATGAAAATAAAATATTCAAAAATAAAATTTGAAAACAAAATTACAACTTTTATTTTATTTTAATATAAGAAATGTGTGATCCTCCTTGAACATGAAGGATGTTTATAGAATTTTGTGNTACAACTTTTATTTTATTTTAATATAAGAAATGTGTGATCCTCCTTGAACATGAAGGATGTTTATAGAATTTTGTGGTTCCAAATGTGTTTATTAGCTCATTGATTATAAATAATATTTTAATTATTAATTTTTACTATTAAAGCTTTTGTATTTTTCTAAAATATAAATATGAAATCGCCCCTTCCCCCTCTTGAAGCACCGCAAAGTGCCTATACATACAACATTTGGTTGCATTTGTACCCCTCCCCCCTGAAAGTTGTTTTGCCTGCCATTTACAATTTTCTGTTAGCACTTTAGGTAACGTGTGTGTATCAACAGATACGTTCTTTCTTCTCTTCTGCTATAGGAACTGTTATGCTTTCTGTTGTGCCCATATGTATAACAGAAAGCAGCATAAATTGGATATTGTTTAGTGCCGGCTTAAACGGCTCACACCTCTCGCAGAATTTAGGAACCGGAAACTTCATAAAACCCTTGTTAAATTTGGGAAGAAATACTGTTTTGAAAATATGATACACTATATAATGCTGGTATCTTACTAACATATCAAAATTAACACTGTTAAGTGGTAAGGGAATGCTAGTAAAGAGGAAAAAATACCCACGATGAACGAATCGAAACTAAATTTGCTCTATGAATTAGGACTCCTCGTTATGAAGATGATCCTACATGTTATAAAATATATTTCGTTCACATAGTGTAATGGTGCAAACAAAATGAGTGGTCNGTTATGAAGATGATCCTACATGTTATAAAATATATTTCGTTCACATAGTGTAATGGTGCAAACAAAATGAGTGGTCATTAACGAAAAAAGTATTTATTCATTCAACAAAACATGGGGCACAGAGAACATAACTACTTTTAGGAAAAGTAAATNAACGAAAAAAGTATTTATTCATTCAACAAAACATGGGGCACAGAGAACATAACTACTTTTAGGAAAAGTAAATTATGATTTTTTAAATATGCCACAAAATTAACACACAAGGATGCCCTACTTTCATAAATAATTCAAATTTAAACATATTGTTCGTAAATTGTTATCATTATCCATGTGAAGTTTAGGAGACGACAAACATTCCAGAATACATTAAATAATTTTGACACAGTAAAGATATTTACAAATAATTTATGTTATTCTTGGTAACAACTGTACACTATGGCCAGATAAATTATTTGATTCGACTGCGTTTAAACACACCTGCACACTTTAATTTAGCGTAAGCTGTGAAGTCTGAAGTAAAGCTGGGTTTACAATAGAAAATTTGAGCGTTAAATTATGCGTTAAGACGTGTGCAGAAGAAATGAAAGTGTAATACCTCATGTATTGGTTTCCAATAGAACTTAGCAGGTCGTGTGCGTTGTTGATATTTCCTTAAGCGTTGAAATAAATAGTGATATGATATATCTTAAGAGAAACTCGTGAGGCGAAGACCACTCAGAACACAGCAGACGGTGTTGTCGGCGGGAAACGGTTATTTATAAGTATAAACAATATTAAGAAGTCGTGTGTGTGCACATGTTAACGATTACATTTGTTCACAAAAATAAGCTTATCTGATAGAAAATGTCAGCTTTCAAGTATTATGTACTTAAATATGGTTGTGAAATACAAAGTTAGATTAAGAACAAAGGTAAACATAACAGTCTTGCCGCCTGTTTCCAGTGGCGAGAATTATAATTAAAACATTATTGGAAACTGAAAATACAGAAGACGTGTTTCCGTATGACAGATGAGCGCTTACTGCATAGTTCTTAATGCATGATTTTTTTATTGTAAACTTAGCTTAACTATTAGCGATCCGCACCGAGTCATTGCATTCAACCGATGTTTAGTGTAGAAATCGTTATATTTTGTAATGTAGTCTGAAGTAGAATATTGCGACTCTCTTTGCTATGACTAGTTATCATATGTTCGCTAGTGTTATCATTACTGATAATAACTTAGGTGTCAACTTTTTTCGCACTGTTATGAGTTCGAGGTTTCCGTGTAGAATATAAAATAGTGTGCTGTGTTACACTCGTCTGTAGACACACATAGCAGCCAGCTTTTCAGACGATAACCACTAATACACATCATTATTGTAAACATAGATCTTGCAAAGACGAAAACTGCATTTTCGCTTAAAAACAAACATATGTTAGAGTTGAGCAGTAAACGTGATCATCAATATGCGTAAGGTTTTCTTCTTAATGAGATGTAACACTCATACAGCGTTCGCATTCGTCTAAGCACGTAAATGTTGTACACGTCTCGGGAAATGACATACGCAAGTACACGGGGAAACGAATGTGTGTACGTATCGCGCCTTTACAGCCCATGGGCTACTATTTTGAAAAGCATTTTATTTGTAGTTCATAATTGTTATTCCTAATGTTTCTTTTTGTAAAGGGTCGTATGGTGGCGTTGACTTTCCAAAAAGGCCACTGAGAAAAGTTTTTAACAATGTACACTTTTTAAACCTTTAATGATCTAGACGAGCCAAGATAAACATATCGTTTTCTTCGTGATTTGTTCTAAACCTGACGTGGCAATGAATTTAAAGTTAATGTGCAGGGCAGTGATAACACTGCCAATTTTTTATAAGGCAAGGCATGGATGAGTGTAAAAGTTACATCAAAATTAGACAATTAATTTTTATTAACTCCATTTTTAGTGTTAAAATAACATTTACTTCTAGCTTTTACAAGTTTTGATAATAAATAATAGATAACTGCGATTACTGCGTCAAATACTTATTCATTCCTTTCTTGAAAAAATGCATGTGATTAAATAATAGCAATACTTTCATTGCCATGCGCTTTTCAGCTACAGCTCCTAATGGGTTAATAATTTTAATTCTATGCGCCTACAATCCAACACAGATTCAGTATTTGTTTTCCGTCAAAACGCTTGTTCAGAATCTTATCAGCTGGCTAGTTGCTGTAACGGATGCCAATAAGAATGCCTGTTGGAATGTGTCAAGTATCGAGCCAAGTAGAGTATGCTTACATACATAAGTGCATTCCTAGGTTCAGACACAGCCTTAAATAACACTTGAATCGACTAATTGCATGTAGTTATTATTTTTACGAACAGTTTCCTTTGTAGTAAATCACAACACCAAATTGTAAACATTGAGTCATATTGTAGACCTTCGTGCATCTAAAATATATTTCTTGACTAGTTAACAATCATTTACTATCACTTTTCTCTTCTCATAAGAATGGAATTAAAACGCTACTATGATGTATGACATCATTCTTGAATAACATCGCATTTGTAATTGTAAGTGCTAACAGTACTCCTATTTTATCATGAAAACCTAAACTATAGTAAAATAATGAATTAGAATCAAAATCAACGACTATTATATATTTTTGATAGTTCATTTTCACAGAATTAAGTCAAACATAACAGTTGCTATTATCGCTGCGAATTTCAGCAAATACAGTATTCTACGACAAAAACGAAACACGTACCATGGTCGTCACTAGTAAATCACGAGTTGGATATTCACAGCTGCAACGAATACTGATAACTCGCATGAGACATGCTTGCCTTTAGCAGAATGTGAACGAACACGTGGGTGAGCCGAGGCCAGGGATATGACCTACTTTTACCAGCTGCCGAACTGGCAACGCCGCAAGGGTGGCGAGGTATTTTGTCGAGAACACTAGCGCTCCTCTGAATCAGCCCATGAACTGACAAAAAAAACTGGCCAGACTTTTTCCTATCCCAAGGCCACTCTCATGTAAATCTTTACTCAATGGTTACACACAGAGTGGGGTGAACTAGGACCCAGTGCAATGTCACCCCAGACCAAGAAGCCACCAATTCTACAATGTTCCTCTTCAATGACGTCATCGGCTCTCAAGACCTCGATGTTAAGAGCCACCCAAACCTCTTCACTTCACTTCACTTCCAATGACGTCAACAGGAATGTTCATACTCCCCTGTTCTCGTCAAATGAGTAAACACGCCGGGAATCGTAGTGACGACTGCACCTGGACTCTCCGATAAACAAAACAACAAAACACAGCCTCCACTCTTCCCTGCTCTACGCTACACACGCTTTTCAGACAGTATTTTGGGTAGGAATCACTGGGATACATCTCGCTCGCCTCCGGGCATACAGCCCCACTTGGTACAAGACTTAGCATACGGTGTTCCTGGAAACGCTACTGCGCAAAGTTTTGTTCAACTTTCTAAACTGTAATAGGAGATTTTAACCTACATAAAGCGTGGAAAATGTACAATACACCAGACTGCAAACACACAAGTACTACTATACACAGTACGTAAGTCCACAACGCATTTTACTGTTTCCACAACAAACGTGGGTAAGCTACCACGGCTGTATGAGAAAAAACGGCATGCAAAACGTGGAATTTGGTTTTGTTTTCATTCCAATTTTATGAGATATATTTTGGGTAAACTATGCAAATAACTCTGGTCTATGGCTGAACTAGAGTGGGTGCTAGTAAGAGTTGACAACTAATTCACCATGTATTTGGGAAACTAAAATAAAAATTATGGAGACCTACGTAAAAATTAATGTCTGCTCCAAAAACCTGATTCTTTATTTGTTATTGCAGCGGAGTTTACGTTTCACTATAACCCGAAAGCTACTTTAACGTAAATATCCTTGAAAATACAAAAAAAATTATTTATATCAGCATTTCGTTTTGGATGCAAGACGTAATTCAGTTTTTGATATGTAAGAAACGTCCTTGTAATGATTACAAAGGAACTCTAAGTACGTGCAATATCTTAGTAGGTAAGTTCGTATTAATAACTTGTGTTAAATTGTTTACGTAGGTTTGTTGTTTCAAAACTAGCTAATAGGTGTTCAGGTACCACTACGCGTGTACAACGTAGTCCGACTTTGCCGAAAAAGACATTATGAACTTTCATATACAGACATAGATACAGCTACGGCAGATTTAACAATGAGTCATATTAAACTTATGGGTAGATGTTCTATGAATTTAAAAATGCAATGTGAAAGTTTACATTGCCTTAGTGATGCGAATGGAAACTCACTTAAATATGTTACTAGTGAAAATGGCAGACCAAATAACTTCATTCGGCGCCACGGCGTACGCCAGTATATGTAAAGACAAAGTTGTTGATCAAGTAGATATCCCTTTAATTTACCTCTAAATAATGCGTTATACTCTTTTATAGTATACACCAATACACCTAATAAGTTTGGTAACCATACAAAGTTGGTATAGGTAAATAATTGAGACTATTGGATTAAGACTTTCATTGGGAGCCATGAATATTTTCGTGGATATTATTAGATCAGCCAGCTTCAATGTTTAGCTGATCCTGCATCAGGTAAATTTAACATTGCTAGCCAATTTATCAAACACACTCGAATAAGTTTAAAATGTAAAAAAAAAGCATTTATTTATAAGAATTATTTGTTAAATGAAAACAAGTATATTACACAAGATTAGAAAAAATTTATCTCTACCATTTATGAACTGTGATAATTAATTTAAAGTTGTATTAATCACAATTAATTTCTATATGCAGTATGTAAACAATGAATCCTCTTCGGTCCAAACTCTAGTAATGTTTTAATATGGTTAGTAAGCAGCACTGGCATGTTACTGAAAAACTTATCACAAATTCTTTGTCATGAAAAGTTTTCAAAACATACAAAAATAATTGATTCCGAAATGTTTTAAGTTATTGGGAATAACAGTTAACATGTGTTAGTGCTTCCGTAACTCAGAGATAAAAAGGACTAACAACTTACGCGGATAACCGTGTGTATAAGAAGTATTTCTGATATACTACCCCCGGAATCTCGTATAGATCTAACTGAACTGATGGTGGAAATTCCGGCTGAGTCCAAAATCATATTGAATTTTTTTTTAGCCGCAGTCCTCTTCTTTCTTTAGATTACTGTTAAGATGGTTTTCCTACTAGAACGTGACCTAAACGTGACACTATACTCCTTGTTATTAATTTAAAAATAGGTGGGCAACCCATTATGAAAAAATGTAGTTAATTCTGCAAAAATATTAAGTACATTGGGCTGACATGTCTTGTATTCTTCGTATAGCCTATTTTGTACAACTGATAAAACCTTCGTACACGAACCACAGTATTGGTCTTATAGCCTAATCTGAGTCACGTCAACCAGAATATAAATTAGAAGGTTATCTTAGCGTCTCTTTAAAACTGAGTATTCAAATGGAATTACTATAATTTTGACGCCAAAATATTCATGAATGTAATAATAACATTTTCAACGGAAATAAAACGGAATAGCACTAACAATCGTAAAAAAATCTTGAAATTGTTTTCAATCTATAACTGTAATATACATGATTTCATAAAATAAATACAGGTGACATTTAAATTAATTAATTTACGCATAACAGGATTTTATGGGCAAGGTTCATGCGTCATAGCAAGCTTTCTCTCTTTAACTTATATGTGCGGAAATTATTAAACAGCAAAGGCATTTGCTGCGTTTTAATTTTTTTTCTCACGGGGGGAGCAGCAGTAGGGCATAGTTTATTCGGACGAACTAGGGTCGAACTTCGTCTGAGTTACTGAAAATCCGCATAATCCGCAAATGATATTGATAAAACAGAAAACAGCGCCGCTACATAAATTACGTACAATAGAGGTAACTACTTAATCTCTGTTCTTAAATAAATTAATTATAGAAACCCTACACACACACACTGTTACTTTAATGAACAGTGCTATAGAGTATGTAGTAGTAGTAGTCAGTTAATTATTTTGTGCCAACGTTATGTGCAACATGATCGCGCAGGCATTTCACTGGCAATAGCCATTGCCATAGAGAATTTTTTTTTTTTTTTTTTTTTTTTTTTATATTTTGCAATTCTTAGATCCCATACATGAGTAACTATTTCAGAATATGGATGTTGTCATTTACTATCCTAAATTACAACTTATTCACATTTATCTTATTAATAGTACCATGATTTTTGCATAAAAACAGTTCACCTCCAATAGGCATGATGACAGTAACAAAGAAATACAAAAATAATGCTTTTAATTATTAGAATAGATAACAAAGATCGTAAAAAATATACGTAATTTCACATTAATTGTGAGATTAATATTATATTATTAAAATAAAAATACGAAATACGACAATCCGCCATGTTTTGTGAAACACCAATCACAGCGTATTACGTCACGCCTCATTTGCCTATTGTAAACATCATTGAGTTTCATAGATTTCATTCGAACTTTTCCTGTGTTAATCAATAACTC
Source organism: Clitarchus hookeri (assembly GCA_002778355.1). Taxonomy (NCBI): domain Eukaryota; kingdom Metazoa; phylum Arthropoda; class Insecta; order Phasmatodea; family Phasmatidae; genus Clitarchus; species Clitarchus hookeri. The sequence continues at coordinate 56,947 of NQII01001473.1, read as the reverse complement.
TGTTGTTTCAACAATCAAACTGTCCAGTTTTGAGTATCCATATCCCAAACCAAGGAACGTTAACGATGCATCAAGGATTTATCAAGGCAAACAGCTCTAATTTGCCGAGAGTAGATTTGTTGATGCTGGGAGAATTTCTTGCATCAAACAAAGACTTTTGCTCAGCAGAATTTCGAAATGTGAAAACTTCCATGTCAGTACCTACATTAACAATCTTAAATAACAATAATTTAAAAGTCTAAAACACGTAAAATTGCTTTTTAATATGCACTTTATGATAGGTTAGAGGTTATGTTAGCGAAATGTTGTTTTTAAACTATATCATGAACCTAATTACATGTTGCTTTCTTTATTGATTCAAGGCTTTCGAAGGCTTTTGTATCTCAATTTCTAAGCAGTCAATAATGCAACTTACATGGTGATATTTATGCCTAAAAGCCATGGGTAATTTATTTTTTATTGAATCTTTGTCTAATTTAACAATAAAAGGACGCAATAGACTAGCTATTAATGGAATGTTTTTCATAAATATTTTGCTAGCATAAGTTGAACTCATAGAAAAATCATCTTTCTCACTTTCTTCAACTATTCTCTTTCTTCGTTTATTGAGAATATATGGTCGTTGTACAGTATTTGAAGTGCGTTTTCTTCGATCTGGTTGGCATTCAAATTTAGTGGGAACACACCCAGGTTTCATGCGCACTTGTGACACTGAACCCATCACAAGATACTGAATATAATTATCCATATCATTTGGCAACTGTAACGAGAATAAGAACCTGTTAAAATAACCAGTGGTGGAGGAGAACAATAAATAAATAATTGAATCCTAACCTCTAAAGTGATCGACTTTTAAAAGTACATAGGTACTTATTGTTCAGACAAATGACAATTTCTCCAACCACATCAAGTACACACTATTATAATCGATAAAGGTATAAAGGAAAAACGTACATCAAAATGGTCTTCACAGAAATAAATTGAAGAATTAGGCGATACAATTGCAGGGTCCCGCCGTGCAAGATTTAACCACTTATTTCTCATTGTTTTGTTGTTTGGAACGTAAACGAAAACCTTGTTGGGAGTTTTTATCGATGTGTTAGTACATTTAGGCACTGCACACCACTTATACACTTTAGAATTCATTTTAAAACACAAAATAACTTAATTTGTCTGACTATTGTCGAGTATTTGTTACTGGTTGAGGTTTGTTTACGCGAGGCGTGACGTCACAAGCCGGCGCCATGACGCTTTAAGCGTTTTAGCGCGAAATTTAAAATAACTATTTTAATGGCTAATTATTGCTATTAAACCTTAATTTCCTGGAAAAATTATAGATTTTTAGTAAATAGTGGAAGCGTAAGAACATTATTTAATGTATTTTAAAAAATTGTCATCATGCCTATTAAACATCACTTGGCATTGTCTACAATATTTCACTTACATAACCTACAAATCATATATACATATACAAAAAATTAGAAAAACAGCAATAAACACTAGCCCTTCAATTACAATTTATCCTACATAATATTATAAATATATTTAAATACTAAAATAATAAAAAATACTAAAAATATTTCTCAATATACATTAATATTTAAACAAAGCAAAACATGACTGTAACCAAAAATTAGATATAACTCCCTATCAGCATCATCGTGATATAATACACACACAAACTCTGTAATTTCCATACGTTTTAGCATGTTTTAATGAGATGAATAATTATAAAATCATCTTGAAATCCATCTTGCTATATGAAAACCCACGAAATTAAAATTATCCTACAGTTTTGTCATTACAATTGCTGAGTCCTTATAAACATAAGAAGATTTTTAACGCTTGCTTGAGGCGTTGACATTTTAAGTATTCTTGAACAGAATATAAATTGTAACTCTTCAGATAAATTTTTATTACATCCAGAGTTTTTTCACAATTGCCTTCAAGATGTAAATCAGCTATTAATAAAAATTTGTTATAAATTTTTGTTGCTGAATAATGAGTACTTTTCCGAAATTTAGTTAAGCTACTAGCTGGTACATAAAAATTATTACGAACTCTTGTGTCATGGTATTCTGCATTTGTATGGAATATATTTTTATTTTTAAAACAAATTTAATTATTGCTAGCATGTACTCACATGCAAATGGCAAGTTTTCTAATCTTTGAAAAGTGGCTTGCAAGACTGAGTTAACTTTGTATCGCTTAAGATTCTTATTGCTCTTTTTCTGCAGAAGAGTGACTTTTTTAGCATCTTGCGAGTTTCCCCAGTGTATAATACCGTTAGTCATTATTGAATTAAAATATTCATAGTAGACCAATTTATTTGTCTTATAACAGATAATCTTCTGTAGGCATCTTAAAGGAAAACAGGCTGAATTGAGTTTAGCAACTAAATGTTTTATATGTTTTATATAAGGTTAATTTTTCATCAAAGTGAATATCGAAAAATTTAGTACTGTCTACTTATTTGATAACTATGTTGTTGCAATATATGTCTATGTCAGTAGTGGGTTGAGTAGTTTGAAAATAAATAAACATAGTTTTGTTTATATTTAGTGTTAGCTTGTTAGCCAATAAGCATTGGTTTAAAGTGAAGGTAATTTCATTTACGAGCATATTTAACATATAAATATTTTTTTGTGATATTATAATACTTATGTCATCGGTAAATAGGACTGCTTTCCCATAAATATGTTTAATTTGTGGCAAGTCATTGATATAAATTAATAAGAGAAGTGGACCTAGAATTGATCCTTGTGGTACACCGTGTTTGATTTTTCTAACACTGGAGTTTATATTATTTACTACGTCATCGTTTTTCATCAAGACACTTTGTTTCCTTCATCTTGTACCATCTTATCATCAGGGTAAGATGCATTTTCCTAACCCCATAGTACTCCAGTTTTTTAAACAAAATATTGTGATTTAAATGTTGAAAGCTTTCGCCGGGTCACAAAAACATACACATAACATGTTTTTATTATTTAATGAACTCAGTATTTCAGTTAATATTGTATGAGCTGTTTCATTTATGGATGGATTTTTCCGAAAACTAAACAGTGCTGGAGATAAAATTGCATTAGTAACAACGTGATTTACTAGTCTAGTATATATCACTTTTTCAAAAATTTTGGAGAAGGTTATCAGAAATGAAACTGGTTTTGCAATTTTCGATACATTTTTTTTCTCTTATTTTTAAATATTAGTATATTCACCACATATTTAAAACTCTCTGAAAATATTCCTGTCTTCAACATTCCATTACACATTACACTAATTGAATCATTAATTTTTTTGCAACAAAACTTAACAATATTATTACTTAATTCGTCATAAACAAAAGAGTTTTTTTGTAGTTGTTTAATTATGTCCTCAAATATTTTTGGTAGTTAGGTTGAAAACACAATCATTAGAAATCTTTGGAATTGATGCTCTTAGCATTGTAAAGGGCCCTCTTCACAAAGTGTCTGTTCTACAGGTTTTTCTGTAACACTAAGGAAGAAATTATTAAAAGTTTCTGTTATCAGCTTCCTATTAGTTGTATTCTTCTCATTTACTTCGAAATCTGATTGGTCATTAGATTGGTGAGTCCAAGCTATATATTTGTAACAATTTTCCACGTTGCTTTTATTGTATCATTAGCATTTGATGTTTCATTATCTACATGCTTTCTTTTTGTAACCATTATAATTTTATTCAAAATTGTACAATATTTCTTATATTATTCCTTAGCATTGTTATTATTTGTTACATTAGTTATTTGATAACGTTCTATAATTTTCTTACACGATACTACGATACCATTTGTTATTCACGTTTTGTTTCTTGAATTAACAGAATTAGTTTTTTGTATTATAAGGGCAATTGGCCTCAGAAGTCATTAAGAATATATTAAGAAAAGCATTTAATTGCTTGTTGACATCAGATTATTTATAAATATTGGTCCATGTTTCTATATCTAGGGCTTTTCTAAGATAATTTAGAGTGTCTTTATTTATTAGCTTAAATTTTGAGTTTTTATATTATTAGGTTTTAACATTAACTTTACATGTAGATTCAAAAGCAGAGCGTCATGATCAGAAGGGCCATTTATTATAAGCTGTATGGTACGCAAATGGTTCCTATAGAGATCTATAAAAAGTTATCAATAGCTGTTTCTGATGCCCTTGGTTTTCTACTTGAAAAATTTACAACTGGTGTTAAATTGAATATAGATAAGTTTCGGTTATATTCAACATTCCTTTGTGTTCAGATGCTATTGAGTAATTACTGTTGATATCACCACACATGATGAAATTTCAAATTAGCTAATAATATTTTTTTTGTGATATGGAAATTAAATAAGAGTAATGAAATTTACATTTGGTTTTTATGGCTTAAACCGACATATCTAGGCGAGATATTTCATTTGGCATCAAAATCAACGCGTTAGAAAATCTAAATCGCGAGATATACTGCGCCGAAATTTTCGCCCTCACCCAAAATTGTCGCAGACGCCGCGGGCCCTCACCCGCACCTCACGCATGCGCGGCACCAACTCAAGGTCATGCTGGCATAGAAGTCGTATATCCTATGGAAGGAGTTGAATTTATTTCAATAGTGTTATTAGCCAGGCAGTTATGGATTATCCTGCAAATGTTACATCGCTGTTTCCGTGCCGGTACCCCACGTGTTGGTCTAATTTTAAAAACGTGTTCACGTCAAAATAAGTAAAGGCCGTTCATGATAAACTGAGCAATGTTGAAAGCTCGGCTTAAGATATACTTTTATGCACATCGTGTATTCTTCCACCGTGTGTGAAATTAACATTTCCGTGGGCCTGATAACTTTATCCGTGCAATATTCAAGTGAAAGTGTGAAATTATTAAAACAGTAAATATTTCAGAAACGTGTTAAATTTTATACGTGTTCGCTTTAATAAACGGGAAGAAAAAGAAATAATTTTAGCATTCACAAATGTTTAACTAACACTTTAATTCAATTTTATGACATGGAACTAAATCCCCTCCACCGTTACCAACTTTAATGGGCGCATGCCACGTAGTGTGCCAGTTAAAATATATGCATGCAGGCTTGTAGGGGCAGTAATATGTTTCAAAGGTTGAATTCAGAAGTGCTCACTCTTTACAGTGAACAGCCTTTATATGACACAAGTCGTGTATCTGAGTACTACCACCGAGCTTGCCTGATCTCACGATATCGTGTCTGACTCGCATCATGTATCCAATCCCGCCCGGCTTTTCTAGGGAGGGTATAACTTACGTGGTTTTCCCTTCCCAGCCCACGCAACTGCCGGAGAAGTGCCTTCAGAATGAACCTTCTCAATTCCTCGCCAATTATACTAAGATACTTGTAAGCCTAGGTGCATGAAAGACAAATGGAGGTATGTGCGACACCAAAATTTTAACAAAGAAATTAATTTAATCTACCATTTTTTAACATGTTCCGCTCTTATCTCTCTCGTGGTTGTAGGGAAGCTTTACTGCCAGACAAAGGTTGGATAAACACCTATGTTTAGCTAGGTTTTTTCTTTCTTATTGTTAGAAAAGCATTTTAATACAGAAACTACATAAATAACAATGTAGTAAAAGAACCATTTAAAGGAGCACACAAGAATTTCGTCAATACATAAACTTAAAAATTGTACTGTTTAAGCTTTATAAGTTAACTTGTATAATATTAATTTTAACATATACAAATAAAGTTATACTTTTCTGTGAAATTATCAATATTTATATATTCAAAAGATTTTTATTAAGTTTCATACGATTCAGAAATGAGATAAAGCACAATACGTACTTATTTCGTTTGCAAATTTTTTATTTTAGTTTATTTTGCTAGAAATCATATTTACGAAAAATTCGTAAATATCACACAAAAAATTATTTACATTTCACTGTAATTTAAAATTGAATATATGCACAATGAAATATATTTTGGGTTCCGAAACTTAGATTTCTAAATTTCATTGTTAGCTTCCTGCACATTTGAAATCTTATTCCAATTACTGGAAACCTGGTAGAATTTCCTTAGCAAACTAGTAGGCTATATCTCCAGTAGAAAAGGATATACTTTGTTGAAATTCTTTGCAAAATTTACTGAGACTTTTGCAAAGTTATTGTCTTCCCTAGTTTAAATTGTCTTTCACCTGGGAATATCTGAAGGTAAACGAAGACACTTGGTTGATTTTCTAGTGTGAGAGTTTAAGGGTCGCATTAGTGGTTAAATGTACTTAAAATAAAATTCATCTTGTGTTTATTTTATTTGTAACATAAAGGAAATTTTACAATGCTAAAATACATTACTAGTTTTAGTTAAAACCAGTTTTTGCTGTACAATAAATTTTATAATAAATGCAATTACTAAACATTTATCAACATTGGCAACCAATAAAAGTAGTTACAATTTGAACGCCTTCGAAAATACTTCTAGGCATAAACGGTCGGAGACAGTGCTAATTATCAATATTTACCAGCCAAATGTAATTTATTTACCAAGGTCCCACATTTTAATAACTACGTCACTTGCTATTTTTCGTTGGTAGCAAAAAAGTTTACCGTCTCTTTGTCGATGGTAATTTTTTCGCGTGGCTAAACATCATCTTAATTGCTACACTGCCTTACGGAACAAATTAACGGGAATGTAACGTTGGAGACAGCACTCACCCATAAACAAGGGCGACCTGTACATTTCTGGCATTTCTTGCAATAAGTAACACCGAAGGATGCTGTCAGCCATTAATGGGAAGAAATGTGACTCACGATGGAGAAGCGGTGTAGTGCAACGTTGTGACTGATATTCTTCAGAAACCCATGGTCATCGGTAGCGTCTACTGTTTTCCCAAGTGTGAAAAATTCGCGCTCGGTTTCGTCCGGGTTCAAATAGGGAACGCAACGATCGGAACCCGACATGCCATCTCATTTTCTTTAATTGTCAAGATTTTTTTCATAGATGATTTCCTTTATCAATTTGTCAACATTTTTAATATTTCCGAACTGTGTAAAACACGTATCCCTAGCAAACGTAAACTACTCACTAACCTACAAAATAAATTCTCAGACAAATTGCCCAGCGGTTTACATAATGACACAAGTGAAAACTTAATACCCATGAACTGTTCTAGATTCAAACTCACAGTTTCTCACCCATGGGTTCATAGTCTTATTTAAGTATATTTTTTGTGCTCATTCCTGTTTTTCCATGACAGACATCTGCATCGCAATGGCGAATGCCCAAAAATCTCCATCCAGTCATTCATTCAATTGCACTATATAGTTCAGGGTTTCTTGTTAGTTTCATATTTTACTGCAATTGCATTGAAACAAGATATACATTATTTACATTATGTATACAATTTTCTTTAAAAGACTTCATCACTTAAACTTTTTGTCTAATAAAACATAGTTTTCGTGTGTTATGTAGCACCTTCGTGTCTCAATCTTGACCTCCCATTAGGGACTATCGTTATAACACAAGGATGGCACATAAATGGAAGGTGGGATCTATATTCCTTTGTAGACTAGGAAAGCAAAATTACTGAAAGAAAAATATACGGGCGTGCTCCTGTTTTACTTATTACATGAGGGATATAAAAAATATTAGGTACTCTCATAGTGAAGCTCAAATTTTACCAGTCACTAAATTATAGTAATAAATTTATATCTTATCCATGGGCGATTATTGAGGAAGTAAATAACAAATATTAAACACTTTTTTCTTTGAACAAAGGTTCTATAAAAACTTTTTCTTACTACAACAGAAAAATATAAATGCATAAATACATGAGTATTATTTTTTTTAACTATGTTTTTTTAGTATTAGATAAAATTTTATTTATGACAAACTATAATCTCTCTTTCTTAATGTTGCATTATTATATTATGTTAAAGCCATGTATATATCGTCGGGTACCTGCGATCGCTTCATTTAAAAATTTACATTACTGAAAATTAATTATAATGCATTACTTAATCTTTTATTTTAAGTTGAGAACCATAATAATTTCGTAGTTGAACAGTCCAAAAAATTACACAAACATCAACTGACGTCGCGTCAGACAGAAAGTTCGGAGCACTCCCAAGCACATGCAGCAGGCAAAAAAATTAATTAGATAATACTTTATTCCAGAAATTCAGAAGTTACTGCGGTGCTGGCAGAAAGAAGTGGAATCATGGTCGAAACGACCATGCCACGATTGGGTGTGCGGATCACATCACATCAGGATGAAATAGCTTGCCACAAGATTAAGGCATGCCGGGAACCACTGGACATAAATTCAAAATAAAGGTTGAAAATGATCGTAATCACAAAAAACATTATGATCACGTCGCAAAATAAAATATCCGCAAACAAACTTACCCAAAACGACGGATAAAAACGATTTCATCTCAAGACGATGAAATATACCAAAAGTAGCCAGACTACATGCTGTATAATGAGAAAACGAAGAAGGAAGTTACCTGAGTGGAAACCTATATATACCAAGATATGCTCCAGATTTAGTCGTCTCGCGCGACTAATCGATACATAAATCGAAATTCGAGAAAGACATATAAAAATTTACAAATGAAGTTTTTCATTTTGATAATTGGAAATTACAAGTTTGCCCAATATTACGTACGTAAATAATTAATAGACATAAAGAAAAATATTTTTTTTTAACAAGAAACGATAATAATACAATACACAGATAAATATTTAAACATTACAAAATTTTCTGATGATAAAGTTTGTTTTACAACTTCAAAGTGAATAAACAAAAATATTAAGCAGAACTAGAGCACGTTCGAATGGTAAAAAGAATATTTGCGAAACACAAAATAAATTAAACGAATTAACAGAATTACATAGTGACATAAAACAAGTGCCAACACAACTGGAACACTTCGTACAATCAAATTAAGTATTTGTACAAAGAAGTTAAATATTTTGTTACTGAAACCAAATTTTTTTGTGGTTCGAATTTAATTATCCCAAATTGTAAGTTTTGGTTGGGGCAACGAAATATTTGTATGGCTCTACATATATTAATCAGTTTCGGTATTTTACAGAAAAATTGAAAACATCGCCTAGTTTTGAAACCGAACAATTTGCGCCCGAAAGCTACCCCATGGCAATATCAGCTAAAGTGACTACTGACAAAATTAGAATCTTTTTTAACACACAATTCAAATACAGGACAACATACGTAATTAAATATTTAGGTTCCGTAGCTTTGCTTCTTAGTTTTCTGTAACTCGTTTATTGGGATTTTATTATACAGTTGGTGCACTAACAAATACTGTTACTATCGTAATTCTCACAAAAGTTACAAACTTTCGAACTATATATTGGAACAAAGGCAATCAAATGAGTGACCAAGCAAGTATGAAGTTCATTCCACTAAATATTTTGTTGACAGTCTAAGTTTTTGGCCCATAACGAAGTTTTGTTTTATTTAGAGTTTTATTTTAGCCTATTATCCGAAGAAAAGAAAGGCTTTTGATATCACTTTCCTGTATGTGTGTTTGTGTGTAAATAAGTGTGTGTGTACATGTATGTGTTTGTGTCTTCATGTGTGTCTGTGCATGTGTATGTCCCCCACTTTCAATTTTTGAATGCGTGAACAGAATTTTACCAAACTTGGTACACATATACATCAAAATTATTAAAACTGGCTGTTATAGTTTTTTACCACGTCGGCCACTTACTTTCAAAATGGTGACCATTTAAATATTTGGGTTGTTATGTCATATTTCGGCAACCGTTCAACCGATTTAAACCACATTTTGTATGCTGTCAGAGCATCATATAAGCATTAAATTTTGATATAAATATTTTTGATAGTCCACCATTTTGTAAAATAGCACCAAATGACTAAATAAATATTTTACGTTATATCTCAAAAACTATTCAACCAATTCTCACCCAATTCGGCAAGTAAGAAATACTATGACAGTACAAGCAAAAGTAAGTAATTGATATTGATTAGGTACTTATTTTTAAAATGGTGGGCATACAGATGTTGTAGGTTTGTTTGGTATATCTACCATACTATATAAACAATTTCGAACAAATTTTGTATACTGAAAGTATCTGTCACAAGCATCATATATACCAACACATAATCACTTTTGTCTACCATTTTAGAAAATAGCACTATACAAATAAATAAAGTTATTATGTCATGTCTAGGTAAAAAAAATTAACCGATTTCTACTAAATTTGGCAAATAAGTACTACTGATGCAGATGATGTTAAGTGATATGTTTTAAGAATGTCAGACACTTAATTCAAAATGGCGGTCAAATAACCATTTCAGTTTAGAGTGTTATCGTCTAAACCATGTAATCATTTCCAACTTATCATTATATGCTGGAATTCGATATTACCTCTATCAGTTGTATCTACACGGAGCATCTTTAACCTGCTATTTTGCAAGAAAATGCCATGCGAATAAATAAACTTTTTATGTAATATCTCAGGAAACAATTGACAGATCCCTATCAAATTTGGCAAACAAGTGTTACTGAGGTAGGTGATGTTAAATTGTATATTTTAAGCATTTCCATAATGGCGGCCATATAGCAGTTTTTAGCTTAGAATGCTATATCGTCGAAACAATATAATCAATTCCATCTTACCTTTGTATGCTGGTAGTAGATATTACAACTATCAACTTTATCTACACAGAACATTTTTTGTCCTCCATTTTGTAAGGTACTGATATGCGAATAAGTTTTTTTGTCATATCTCGGGAAACAATTATTAGGTTCCTAAAATATTTGGCAACCAATTTGCACTGCAGCATGTGGTGTAAACTGGTATGTTTTAAGTTGGTCAGGCATTTTTTTTATGGTGGCTATATAAATATTTTAGCTCAATTTATTTTATGAACGAAACAAATTTCAACTAAACTTTATATGCTTGCAATGCCTATTACAACCATAAAATATGTCTATGCAGAGCCTCATTTCTCTTTCATGTTCTATGTTAGCTAAACAAATAAAAAATAAAGATTTTATTCAATATCTCTGGAAAAAAATCAACCCATTCTTACAAAATGTGGCGAAGATGTACTGTTATAGGCCATATAATATACGTATTTTTTAAGTATGACACGCTTATATTAAGACTGGTGGCTATAAAAGCATTCGAATTTTGTGTGCTATATCTACGAAGCTATCTAATCTATTTTAACTTAACTTTGTATATTGACAGTATTCAATCATCGAATGTGTTAATACGTTACTTTTTTAACCTCTATGTATGTAGATCGCCATATGAAAATTATGTATGTTTTATGGCATGTCTCGAGGACCAATCAACCGATTCCCACCAAAAGTTACACTGGAACATTTCAACTAATTTGTACCAAATTTTGCACTCCATAAATTATACAGAAGGCCATCTAAACTTTCATGATTTAAATGGGTCAGACAACGATGTTCAAAATGGCAGTGTCATAAATAATTAAGGTAAGTTTGCAACGTATATTAAACCATTTAAACAATTTCAACCAAAATTTGTATGTATACAGTGTGCATTATAAGCATCGTGCATAGACTTTTTTTTTTGTAAGATAGCATCAAATAAGAAAATTCAGATATTTATTCCTTATCTCAGGAACCAACAAACGATTTCCACCAAATTATTCACACAAGTGTCGTCGCTACGGTAGGCCATGTAAACTTACTTTTTTTTTTTAAGTGGCTCAGGCTACTTATTTTCAAAATTATGGCCCTCTGAATATTTTACGTTAGTAAACCCTATCATTCGAAACATTCTAATAAATTAATCCGAAGTTGATGCTACGAATCCGTCCTCCATAATGCAGTACCGTGCACAATAGCCTATTCTACGAGGTTTTCTGGGTTCATGTCCCGGGTAAGATATGTGTGTTTTTTTTAATGGTAATGGTTTCACTACTACTACTGTTGTGTACGTTTCTGGTTTCATTTCTAATGCCATTGCTTTCAAAGAGAAGTCAAGTCCTACCTACCCTCGCCTTTTAAGAACTTATTTAAAAATTAATTGCGCCGATGTTGAGGAAAATATAATTATTAGTTATAAAAGTAATTTCTTATTTTAAAAGAAGAAAATAATTTTTGTTGCTCCTCAAGTTTTATTTACCCAACCAAATATTTTGTGGTGGTTACTAATTATATGGTTGGCCATGTAAAAACCAAGATTTTTTTTCTCTTGGTGAAGACTTCATTTGTATATTATTAGACAGTCGTAAATTTTACGAATTTTAATTGGCCACGCGCAGTTTTTCACTGTCTTTCAGTAATTTGACTGATTATAAATTGATTATCGATTGTTGCCGTATTAAGAAAACTTTGTATTAGGTTGATTATGACTTGGTCACACTACTGTTTCTTTATATTTATTTCTGGGTTACACACAGATATATATGCATAATGTGTGTTTATATAAAGCGAAATTACTATATGCATTTATAAATCACGTCTAAATTTCGTCCAGAAAAGAAAAACCATTTTCGTTTCAACGATGTTGAATTTAATAATTTGCCGTATATTCCAAGAGTGACATCAGGACGTGCTTTCGAGTGCCGTGACATTGAGCTCCGCCGGAAGTAGAGACCACGAACGGAGTGTACTCATGGACTAACGACTATGCAGGATGGTCTCCGTATTCTGTGCATGTATGCCAGTAGCACTGTTAAAAACCACGAGATCAAACAATGATGCTATGTTTGTTTACGTTCAGTTTTTACACCAGTCCGTGCCGTTATATAATAATAATATTGCACCATTCAATTAATTTTATTTATATTAAAACTCGGTCAGAAGTAGTCAATCTAAGTAGGAGCTAAAGCCGTTTAGTTTAACAGGTATTTTGTCAAAATAGCAGCTCAATGTTGGAAGTGAGTGTTGGTGACTGCGCAGCTTGTCTTCGCCGTAGAGTGAACACGGGGTGGAGTATGCATACCAGCTGCTCATTAACCACCTCCGTATACAAATATTGAACTGATTTTCTTCTTAAACGACGTGACGTTGACTAAGGTTAGCACACTCTTTACTGAAGTAAGTTATCTAATATGCTAGCACATTGCTTTCGACTAACTTGTAACTAAAATTTATATGATAAAGTTACGCAAAAGGTAACTATTTTTCTTAGGGCGTTCGCCTACTTGGCGTTTGAACTGCGTTGCAGAGTGTTTAAAATAGACATTTTCCTATGTAAAAATTAAACGTGCGTTCAATTTACTGATCTACGGAAAGAAAACACTCTTCATGCGACGGTTGTTGAATGCTTTCAAGACGTCACACACATTATAAATACCATTTTAAAGTACAATTGCTAACAACTGCTCTTTCAAAGCACTATTTCTCTTTAAAAAAAAAAGCGTCAGATATATACAAAACTACTCAAGGGACTTGCACTGAACAATCCTACAAATTTTCCACCAATAAAATAATAGGGTGGCCGCTGAAGATCCAATAGGAGCACTCAGCACTACAAGGGCACTGCACGCTAGCTCAGAGCCCTGCGCTTAGCGGCGATGAAGCATTTGATGCGCGTCACAGTATCGCCCTTATCGCTCCCACGCTTCTCGGCCTCAAACGCGGAAAAAAGTTCCAGGTAGGCGAGAGCCTTAAAAACGCTGGTTTTTAGGTTCAAATCAAATACAATAAAACTTCACATTGTAAAACACGTGTGGGTAACAGTTCTTTGAGCTAGCGAATGTGCGGGATATGCACAGAAGATGAAAATGAGTCTACCATGTGTTCGGTTAAGGTTTATTCTACTCAAGCTGGGAAGGTAAATTGTAATAGTTTGGTAACACAATTTTTCACCGCCTGGTATCGTTTATGTTGCGTGTTTGCCGGATTTTCTTTATGTTGCATGAAAAAAAATGGGTTAATTGCAATTTTCTAAAAAATAAATACATAAAGATATACAAAATTTTTATTTGCATTGTTATAACCTTCGTAAATACAAATTTCTTTTTGCACTAAGGCGAAATCTAATAAAATATATACACATATTTTGTTTCCGGTCGTAAAACTGGATTTACCAAAATGTTACCTTACACAATTACTTTATTATATGTGGCAACAGATTCTTGAAACTCCTTCTAATGGCAGCTATATCAATTTTTTCTTAAATTCGTAAATTTTGTCACTAAGACAGGCGTTTTAACGAAAACTAAGAGTCGAAGAGATTTGTATTTCAGCTGTTTACTCTCGTAAACAGCGTTGTAGGTCGTGAATTACAGTCATACGAGTATCGAAGAGTAAACTGAAAATGTCGCGAAGTTTAGTGGTTTTAAAACAAACTGTAAGAAAATATAGACACACCAATTACAGACACGCACGGTAAATTATGGTCAGTAGAGCTGTTTATGTATATATCTAAGTGATAAATATTTTTTTGGAATTTACATTGGTTGCTTAATCAGTACATATTTTTTAACACATCATGCTATTTACATAATTCTCATTCCAAAATAACGTTTACTCTTGATTTCCTCAGCTGTTACTGTCTGGTACTTTACTCTACTCTCAGAGTACCGTTTCGGAACGCCGCCCTGATTATAATAAAGCTCAGTTTGGTGTGAGGTGTAAGCAGAGACGTGCACTCACCCTGAGTATGCGGAAGGGACTGTCGGTGAGGAGGCAGACCTCGCCGGCCTCCGCGACCTGCGACTCTTCGGAGGCCTGCTCGCGCAGCTTGTGCACGGTGACGAGTGGCGGCAACATGCTCTGCAACTCCGACATCCTGGGCCGGCAGTCGCCGTTCTTGCTGCGCAGCTCGCCCAGCCGCTTTCTCGCCGTCCCTGCTCCTGCCGCTGACTTACCCTGCAAACCGCCGTACGTTCCAGTCATGCTGGCTGCAGCCCACACCCTGGCTCACCACAGCTGCCATACGCATACACTCCGCTCACAATTACTCTCAAATTTTCTTAAGCCCTGCTAAAGTTCTACTTTCAAGACATTCCTCCGCCTCGTGCAAACAAAACTTTACCAAGTCTATAAAATTACACCAGAGGGACAACGCTGTGCATGCCCAGTTTAATAATATTCTGCATAGGAACTATTTCTTACTATGCATTACTCTATGTTTCACTCATATTATTATAAATTAAATATTAAAAATATAAATGTAAGATATGTAAAAGTTCAATTAAATGAAAAATAAGGCTCTTTTATGTATGTTAATACAAGTAAAAAACACTTGTGATACATTTCATATTTAGGAAACAACCAAACATGCCTTACGTGGTGTGGAAAGGATACACAGTACGAAAAAGAAGAAAGTAGGTACTTCATAAGCAGTCAGTTTAAAGTGAACCACCTACATTACAGGATCTAATAAACTACTCCAGAAGTGCACAAAATAGTTGTGATCTACCGTTTAAAAAACAGTAATCATGAATGGTACTAAAAAATTTAATTCCATAAATTAAGAAAAATAAATCTAAGAACTTATCTTGATTTAATGTTTATGGATTTAAATGTTTTCTCCGCAGCGCTTTGTGTATCATACGTTATCAATTCAAATAGTGCTGGCAATCGCATAAATTACGACAATCAGTATGCGTGGAATTAAAAGTATTGTTAGCACTGTGGCTAAGCGGTTGGCCTGCTCGCCTCCCACCAAGACGAACCGAGTTCGATACCCGGCCGGGTTACTCCCGGATTTTCGCATGCAGGAATCTTACTGGATGATGCCGTTGGTTTGCGGATTTTCTCGGGTTTCCCCCACCCTTTCATTCCTGCGCTACCCCATACTCACCTCGCTGCACCCTCGTCGGCTCTCAAGACCTCGCTGTTAAGAGCCACCCAAATCTCTTCACTAGNTAAGCGGTTGGCCTGCTCGCCTCCCACCAAGACGAACCGAGTTCGATACCCGGCCGGGTTACTCCCGGATTTTCGCATGCAGGAATCTTACTGGATGATGCCGTTGGTTTGCGGATTTTCTCGGGTTTCCCCCACCCTTTCATTCCTGCGCTGCCCCATACTCACCTCGCTGCACCCTCGTCGGCTCTCAAGACCTCGCTGTTAAGAGCCACCCAAATCTCTTCACTAGTACACTGGTTCTGAGACTTCGTATCCGGCCGAGTACCTTCGTTGGTCCGGGACTCTTTCCGAAACTAGAGCAAGTATAACGAGGTATTTCTCTTTTTTCTACTACAGCAAATGATTTCAGCTATATTCTAGAGGTAGGTATGTAAGCCTGTGGAGCAGATAACTTATGTAGCATATTAGCCATTTCAGTCACAGAGTTATATAAATGGGACGTTGTAAAATAAGTGGCACAGTACACTGCATAAAGCAGTCCAATAAAATAAGTCTCTCGCGTACTAGGAGGCACCATTCACTGTGAGACTAGAGTCCAAATTCTTGCAAATAGCTGTCGCCTGTTACATCATAAGCAAACAAATTTGTAATGCTCCTGACATATAACAGAGTGTTGTACTGATACTTGTAAGTTTCGAACCAAAACTTTTTTTTACAACGCTTACATCATATTCGGTGTATTTCAGTAAAATTGTGTGCAAAAATAAACTGTCAATACGGGCCGTACCATGGAACGTTTCGATATTGGGAACGTTTTTTCCGCGAAGCCGGCGAAAGGAGATAGGGGTATCTAACACGAATACAAGTATCCGGATTGGTTACGTGTATTTTTGACTATCTTACAGGCATTAAATCGTGAGTGTGTGTATGTGTATATATATATATATATATATGTGTGTGTGTGTGTGTGTGTGTGTGTGTAGAGTATGATTCACGAAGAGTAACCACCACTCACAGGGCTCATTCCTTACATAATTTGGAACAAGATATGTCATATAAATATGGGTTATATTCCCAATATTTACAGAGTAATTCAACAATCAGCACACCCACCCTACAGTGGAAAGGAATTGCCAACACTGTTTCAGTATCAACGTATTGTATGGTGTCCTACATGATCAGCTGATTGCGCCATTGATTTTCCCGGGACGCTTGACTGGTGTGGTGTATCTGCAATTTTTTCAAAAAGAACTGCCGCTGTTACTTGAGGACATTCCGTTAGCAATGAGATGTTGTACGATCTTCCAGCATTACGGTGCACCTCCTCACTTCCATCCTGCTGTGGTTTAACACTTAAACGTGCATTACCCTGACATATGGATAGGACTAGGCGGTTTTCGCCCCTGGCCTCCTCGATCGCCAGATCTATCACCACTAGATTATTGCGTATGGGGATGGATGAAGGATATTATTTACCAAATGACTGCACGAACACGTGAGGAACTACTTTCCCGCATCATGCATGTCGCTACAGAAATCAAAGACAGCCGTGTGCAGCTACGTAGAGCAACGCGTGCTGTTCATAAGCGTTCGGCCAAGTGTATGGAAATAGACGGAAGCATTGTTGAACATCTTTTGTGAGCTTGTCATATGCAAATGTGATGCTCAACGGTAAACAATGCGGTCTTATAATACATCAAAGCATTTACTTCTGAAAGGGTTATTATTTTATTCGTCATTTTACAAATGTTTCGAATTACCCTGTAAATATTGGGAATAGGATAAAATGGGGGGGGGGGATTATCGGTAAATATCAACATACTCAAAACACAGATAATTTAAAAATACTCGTTTCCTGGTAGCTGATGAGCAAAAGAAACACAGCTAGTTTTTATGTATATGCATACAACGCATAAATTATGGTGATGTGTGAATAGGTGTTACTGAAATCTTTTCAGTTGGCTGTGTCTGGCCAGTGTGGTATGCGAATGTGTGAATACTCCTCCATGGTTTATAATAAAGTCTCCCTCTAGGTTGTGCTGCGGGAAAGGGAAATCATAATAATCCATTAGTAGTATGTTACTTGGCATGCTGCACGATGGCACCACGGACAAACGGAAGCTATCACGTAGCTACATGAAAATAGCTCAAAAAACGAGGAGCACATTTTTACGACTTCACTCCGTCTAGCATATATACATGGAGAGGCATTTTGTTATTGCTTACTGAGCTGTGTTGTGAAACCAATCTCTCGATTAGCTGATATGGAGAAACCTGGTGGAGTTTAACCATTTGGTACAATGTAGTCACATATTAATTTGTTTCGAACAACTCCCTTATCTGTTTCGTAGCAGCAGCAGTGTTACATGCCAGTATCGTAATATTTTGTGAATGCTATCATTAATTCTTAGCGCCAATTATCAGTTTGTATACATGGGTTGTTTACATCCACGTACGCTAGCATATATAAATTGTCCATAAAACACCATCAACGTGTAGTATATAATACTTCACAACAAGCTGAAGATTTTACGGGCGGGAGCTCATTCCCGGAAGTGTGTGGTGTGGCCGCTATTGAGTGTCAAAGTATTACAGCACTTTGGACATAGGACGTGCCATTACATACATACAAATTTAACCAATAAGACTCCACATCCACCAACCCAACAAGAGCATCACATCATGGATTATAAAAATTGTCCGAATTGTCGACCTCCAACTTCATTACAAAGCATGCATCGGCGGTGCAGAGATCGTCACGCATGGTCGAGGGATCCTGGTTGTGTGCGAAGTATTTCAGCATAGTCGTGGATAGGATTACCACGGTAAGATCGTTCTAATGTGTTACTGGACTCTCGTACGCATTCCAAACAAAACAGTGGAGAGGTGTATGAATTATTGGCCGTGTTGGCCATTGAACAGGCACCCCTCTGTAAATCAATCAATTTGAATATGAGGCATCCAGATGATCCCACACATTTCTGTCAAAGTGCGCTGAAGCTACGTCGTGTTGCAGCTACAGTTCGTGTCGAACCGACAGAGGTGCTTCACTCAGAAGTGTAAGCAAAACGTCCGTTCGAAATATGGGGTATCGCAGTCCGTTTAGTCTGTTTTGCGGTAGATACGGCCCAATGAAATGGGCACCAAGAATACCAGCCCAAACATTAACACGGGACGCCTATTAACTGCCGTGAACCACTTACTCGTGCGAATTTTCATTCGCCCACACACATACCTGTTGTGCAAATTTACGATGTCATCTCGAGAGAAATTTTACCCATCCGTGAATAACACCAAGGTTGGGAAGGCAGGTTGGATATTGCAGTGCTTGAAATACCGCTGCGCAAACGCTACTCGGTGTGAGCAGTTCTCCACAGCTAATGCCTGGACGACCCGCATCATGTGTATTACATGTTGTACAGCCCTTTTTGATTGGGATATCTTAAAGAAAGAAAAAGTCTATTTAGTATTTTATGTCAAGGTCTCAATGCAAGTTCTGCAAAGTTTTATTTAATCTTCTACAATCGCCTATTGTTTCCCTGCAATATGGTGGAAGCTTCAGTTGTGCTGCAGTATTTTATGTAGGGAGCTGGTTCTGAGCGGCTTGTCACGTGGCGACGGGAGGACGCGAGGTCAACAGGACTGCGAGCGCGAGAAGGACGCTTGATACGTCATGTATCGGCGCTGTTCCGCGCCATTTGCAGCCGCCTGGCCCCGCCCAGGATAGAGGACCGCCGACCTGGCCCCGATACCACGTGATGGCACGCACGCGCTGCACGCCACCATGAACACATTCCTGCCGAGAACTGCACGAAGTAGAGACAATTACATTTTTAGAAACAGCTTTTGAAATAATTTAACAAGATTATTTTCGTACCACTACAATTAAATTGTAGCGCTTGTTGATATATGTGTAGACTAAAGCCAACGTTCTATCTTTTAGTTCATTCATGGTTACTTTAAACTTTTCTGAAGTCCTGCTAAAGTTCTACTTTCAGGATATATTCCTCAGCTTCATGCAAACACAGCTTAACCAAGTCTAGAAAATTACACCAAAAGGACAGTAAACTGCATTCGTGCGCACTCTGTTTAATATTATTTTATATGAGAACTATTTATTACTAGGAATTACCAACACTCCTATTTGATCTCCAATTTTATTAATATAAATTATAAATTAAATAATATAATTTATGCATAAATTAACAGATAAAACGTAAGTTAATGTTTAATTTAACCAAAAATAAAAGACATTTGTGTTAATAGAGGAATAAAACGCTTCTGATGCATGACCTATATAGAAACAAACAAACACGCCATCCATGGCGTGATTTTCCAAATGTTTAATTCAAAAAGTGTGAAGGTATCGCGAATAGATTATAAAAAACAGGTACTGTAGTCTTCGTATTTGTTTATAGTGCTATTCCGTAAGTTCACGAACTGCAAACGCTATTCGGAATCCGAGTTAGTAGGAGGTTTTGTGTGGGTTTCCTTTCCGCAACACGGACCTTTCACTCATTGTACGCAGTTTCCAGCTATGCACTAGCTTCTCAAATACATGGTGTGGGCCATTTTCTGAGAGTCTGTGTAGAACAGTGGTAGTGGCAGCTACTTTTTTATTCAGTGCTAAACTTATTTTTTCATAACTCTTTCTTAAGTGATGATAAAGCCCAGAAATCGCAGGGTGCGAGGTCTCCGCTGTATGGATGATGGTCTAGAGACTTCCTGTCAGTTTTCTCAAAGCTTCCGTATCCTAGCGTTCCATAAGTTGCCTAATGCTATCATGAATAAAAATCATTCTTCGTGAATCGCGCTCCTTAAAAGAACTTTAAAACTCAATAGCGAATCTTTGTTTCGTTACTAAAGGTATAGCCTTCTCACCCACCACTGTAGTACATAATGAAGTTCAATTTCCGTAGCGAGCAAAATAACGTAAACTGCGCGTTGGGTTTACTTACATTTACAAAGCGCACCACAGGCCATTTTCACAGAATCTCTTCCAAAGAATCGGCGCAGTGTTGCTAGACAGCTGTTTTTTCGAACAGCCCTCATATAAACTTGGGGATGCAGAATTTATGTTTTTATGTTCTATATAACAATGAGTTTGTTACATGAAATTCAATTTTTATTTTAAATATTTCGCATTTAGTTTCCAAATAAATAATTGTTTGTTAAACGTAAATTTTGTTTCTACCTGTCAGTTACGTAAACCAGTAGATAAACAAACAAATGCCGAGCGGTTGGTGCACTGGTAAAAGGGAAAGGAGGGGTAAATGAAATACCTGTCTGGAAATCTGCTTCCGTATTGTAACCTAGTATGTGGCCTCCGTCGCTGAATAGGAGGGACTTGGATTGAGGTCCTAATGTGTAACGGAGACGGAATGCAACGGAGAGGAAAAGGAAACCCACCGACTAACTTTCTACGTCAGCCATGTTTCCTTACTGAAACCAAATGCGGCGTTGCAAGTTGAGGAAGGTAAGATACGCCCACGTCATTCCTGTCTCAATCCAAGACTACAGATTTCGATATGCAGTGTACTTGGTTAGCCAGTTCACCAATTTTAGGGGAGGGGGGATGGAGCCAAACTTGCGCTTCGTTTGCGAATTTTAACTATCAGAAATAAAAGCTCCTAAAAAGAGTCATTAATTCACACTGAGCAACTGTGAGTTTCTCAAAATCCTGTCGGTTAGTTTTAATTTGGTTAGGTTAGGTAAGTTAAACAAAATTCTAAAATCCGTGTCAGAGCTTTAATTGCCCCCGCATACTCTGTGAGATGAGCTCCTGGCTCCAGTTAATTTCGGCTAGCTTAGGTCAGTTAGTCAACGATAGCAGCATTAGAGTCATTAGCCAAAATAGAAAGAAGAATTCTGCGACATTCAAGTTGCCAGCGTACAGAGCTTCACTACTTCGATAATGCAACAGGGTACATAGATGAGTGCATATTTTTATTGTTAAACGCGCATCAATGACGGGGGAAAGAAATCATTGCATTGCTCTTATTGACTGTAGATGGTTAAACCGAAATCCATAGCAGTTATATAAAAATCCTTAAAACACTGCTGAAATTTGTTATTCACAGTACTTGATAGTTTTTTTTGTCTTTAAGCATTCAACTCAAAACAAATTATATATGATTCACCTATGGCGATGTAAACAACGGATGTAAACAAACTCAGACTTTGCGCTAAGGATGAATAAAAGCCAGCAAGCACAAAACGCAACCATATTGTAACAGAACACTGTCACTATGATGAAATGGACCAACAAGTTGTTTTAAACCATTTTATACGTGACTACATTGCATCAAATGGCTAAACTCCGCCGAAATGCCCCACATGATATAATCTTTTCACAACACTACTCAGCAAAAATAAGCCAAAGGCCATTTCATGTGTAGGCCCTATATGCTCGAAGCTTCACCATTGAGGTTTTAGGCCTGTAGCTCCGTGAATTTCAATTAAGTACCATCCTACAGGCCATTAAAATTATCGTAAGTACTTTTATATGCAAGATAAACGACGTAGCATTCTCAGTTAACAATTTTTATATATTAACACTGGACTATCCGTACCCCAAGCTTCGGAGTGTTTTATAACTGTCCATTGTTTCACTTGAAATATGAACGCTCCAGTTCTTTTGAAACGCTGCTCTTTTACTGGAGTCACACAGTTCCAACGAGCACAATGCGCGACAAAAATACAGCAACGACAGGACAAAAACCTTTTTAATGTGACAGTTTGCATTTACAGCAGGACAATTCACACGAAGGTTTGACATTTCCGGCGCCATCTACAAGACGCTTGTAGAATTAACTAGTTTCAAAGGCGATTAACAGAAGGTCAAATTTGGAACACATGATGCTGACAAAGTGTGCAGATAGTGCGTTAAAGCACGTCAATGTATAAATGTTTGCAGCGCTGCACGACGCGACAAAACTAGAAGTCATTTCTAGTCCAAAACTGCTGATCATGCAACATTTTTCATAGTGCTGGCGTCAGAAGCGTCTTGTCAGACGTGTGTCGTGCAGTGTTTTAACAACTAAAGGGATTGGGAAATACATGCCCCTCCCTAAATTTTGTAGTTCTGCGTCTTAACTTTGAATTTAAAGCATTAGCTAAACATTTGTGAATAATTTAATTATTTATTCTGCTTACGGTTTTTTTCAATATGTATATGTATAAGAATTTTAAAATTAATATAATATTTACTTTTCTGATAAATTGATAGTTTCGCTTCACCCACGTATGAATAAGTGATCAGTGAAAGAACACACAACGTACATTTAATTAGACCTTAAGCAGGGTTTTCAAAAGTGCTCAGTTTACCGTGAATATCCTTCAGTGCGGAGATTTCTTGGACGGGCAAGCTCCCGCCATCTTGAGCCGATAAGCGAAGCGAGATAAGCGCTACTAACCTTGTGTTCATCACGGTCTGAGACCGGGTGATTGTTCAGCTGATGTCCGGCTGCTCTCAGCGCCCGCACGGCCTGTATGAGATGCCAGGGGTTGGCCATGCCGGCTTTCTGGGGCTGCAGCCCCTCTCTGGGAGGCAGCGTCGTGGCAGGTTGTACCCGCAGCTGCCAACAACACAAACCATGACCTGGCATTAGAGTACACGACTGATTGTAGCAGAGCCTGGACGTGGGAGATGTGGGGCTGTGGTGGGGACATAGAATAAAGATGAGGTTGACCTATTCTTCGTCTTCTGCGCATGTACCATACGTTCACCTATCCCAAACAACACAACAGTCAAAGTCATATAGTCAGCAGTGATGAACGTGCTGGTTTATAGCTTAATTTTCAAAGTACAGACACTTTTATGTGGATAAAATACTTTTTCCTATTTGACTTTAACCTAATTTTATCAAAAATTGTTTAAAGAAAATAATTAAAAGTCTCAAAAAACTTGCTTACATAAACAGTGTTTTAACATCAAATCCTGCCCATGTCGTTTATGGTATAAATGTTTGGCAGCGAAGCAGTTCAATGTTGAAACATGTAGTTTTGTTCTTTGCAACCAGCGAGATCTCTGCAACCCATATTCACTCTACAGGTGGGACAGTCAAGTTTCAGGAAAACCCGGGGTGGTGTGCAATTGTTAACTCTTGGCTAGAAGTATGTGAGGCCATGTTCAAACATCTGTTCCGTCTTTAAAACCTGGTGCTGTCAAGTTAAAGAAAATTCCTTCCAGGTACGTTCCTATCAGCCAAAAGCACTACGTCTCAGTGACTAAAGACGAGGTAAGCCAATTTTTGTTTTCTGTGCATTCCCCCAACGTTGACTCGCTAATTGCCAATATAACTATCGTATTCACATGACTAGCAGTGATGAACGTGTTTGTATACATTCTAATTTTCAACATACCAGCACTTTTATGTGAATAAAACACTTTGGCTAACTTTAATATATTCTAGTTGCATTAAAACTGAGTTAAAGGAAGTGTTAAAACACCACAATGCACTTTATTTCGTAAAAAGTGTTGTAATCTCAAATCCTATCCACGTTGTTTGTGATAGTACTATTGGTAAAAAAGCAGCCCAGTGTTAGAACACGGAGAGGTGCTACTACGCAGCTTGCATTGGCACTCTACTCAGTCAGTTTACTGGCGTCAGCTCAAAATGCCCACCATCCGTGGTAGCATGTAGCTTCCTATCCGTTAAAAAGTATGAGTGAGAGATATTTCAGTAACGCTTAACAGCTGAGGTCAATGATGAATGACACTTCTTGAATGACACAAGTAGTTTCGCAACAGTGTGTGTGAGGCCATATGCCCAGCGCTGTATATGAATATTGTAAAGTACAACTGGGAAGGAAAATAATATCAGAAAAGACTCAATAACGAATTACTTATCTTAAAGGAGAAGAAATCCTAGCTATAAAACCCACCCTATTCCGTCTCCTCTAAGCCTTGCATCACAATGTTTGCAGGATGCTCTGTAATAAATGCGCTTGTAAATTATTTACAGTAAACGCAATTTTTGCCTTGATAATTTTATTATTGTAATCACGTGTGTTTTGTCTCATTTATTTTCAAAAATTATCCTGTCAAAATCTTTTTCTGTATGTATTAACCTGATATTTATGTTCTTTCTTCAAAAATGTATACAAAACATTTTAAAACTGTTATTAGGCCGTACAAAGCATGATTTAGTTGGCAACCAACAGCAATTTCCATCCATGTGACTCGCAATGGAATCACACCAGCTATAAGAAAATGTATACTTAGTTTGTACTTTGGCTGAATTGTTCTGATGAAATATATTCCTGTATGGATCGATCTCCTTTTTGCACTTCTGTTAAGTATAAATTGTTCCCATGACTTATAGTGAAATTTCCAAAATTAATTATGGATAATATTAAAAACACCCTATTGTTTTATGTGAATATGTTTTTTATGCGATACAATAATATGAAACGTAGTATCATTTAAGTCATAAATATTACGTAGTGAATGTAATTACTTTATCTCTTTCAACCCCACTTTATTTTATGGTGCCAGGTGTCACAAACAAAGAAAATGATGATGGTTGTTGAACTTAAGGCGACACAACACTTGTTTCGTTCTCACACGCCAGCTAGTTGTAGACTGTATGTTCGGCTACAGTTATCGCGAACACGTTATGACATAGACCGGTAGTACGGCTTGCGAATCATTTACGCACATGTAAGATCATTGGTCGTTGAGCTTCGCAGTGTGCAGTGCAGACCAAAGTTACCTACACGTGCGTAATGTACACAACCGTGTACACTGGATCTCAATGGGTTGTAACAGACCATACAAATTTACGTTTAGCGTACGAAGACTTTCAGCCAATGACACTACACCTGAGTCGTGCGTGGTGTAACAGTACATTATATCGACCTTATAATTCCGGACATATATTCCTTGCTCGCAAAAAGAACTCCTTTACCTTGAAGAGCCGCTTGAGTTTAAAGATATTTAAATGTAACTTAACAACTGTACAGATTATTTACAGAGCAACAACACAGAGGTCTAACAACATCTGGGTCGTCGTAAAAAAACAGCAAATAATTTAACACAGTATTTTTCATTGTCAGTTATTTTTCGTTGAAAAGAGGCTAATGCAATTTGTCACCCTGTCTGTTTACATGCATATGAAGGTGTGTGTAGACTTGCAACTTTTGAAATCTTAGGCAAAGTTTCATTTACTCCGTGTATTTTTAATGCCTAGTAGGGACACTAAATGTTTATACTTAAGAGAACATTTTCAAAACCACTTTCAAACTATAGGGGTAGTATCTCATATACTTAGAAGATCGTACTGATTTAAATCAAACTTGGTATTTATGTTAGTATCTGGTGGCAGAATTGAATTTATTAATTACCAGTCGCACATCATTTTTAATTTTAGAGAACTGCACTACTTAAGTACTATATTTCAGGAAATATTCAAGCGCCCCAATAAATTTAGTGGCAGTGTGTTTATCTCGAAGCTGTAAGAGCATCATTCTGTCTAGTGAATACTTGACATCGTGGGATATTTTTAAGTTGTACTAGATCAGAGAGAGATTTGGTGGGCGCTTTAGAGCTGTATTCTGCGCCAAAACTATAGTCAAATAAATAGCTCTTAACTACAGGCACGTTGGTGGAATGCGATGAGGTTTTAGAGCCAGGCCAGTGTAATTCACTAGAAAACAGTAGAAAAACTTTTTTATCAGTAAATATCAGCGATTAAAACAAACAGTAGAATTTTACTGAATCCGGTGAAGTAGTTTTTAGAGTTATTTTAGAGTGTAGGTTGAAAAGAGGTGGGGTTGAAGCGGCTATGCAATACAAGGGTAGAGGAAACAGGAGCACCCGGAAAAAACCTACCAGTCGACAGTAACGTCAGCCACGTTTTCCACGTGCGACCGTGCCGGGAATCCAACCCGGCTCGCTCTGGTAGGAGGCGAGTGATCTGACCAGGGCACTACCGCGGCATCATTTAAATTCAAACGTCACTCAACTTTTATTGCCAAACTGAAATTTGTGAGAAACTTTCTAGAAATATCCCTGATTATTCACTATATTAATAATCATTAACACAGTGCAATTCACGTTAGTCACACAGGCAAGTTTAACTAGTTTAAAAATGTAAAAAAACATTAGTATTGCTAGAGGTCGGAGAAATTCGTGGGTTCACTTCAGGACAAGAAAGATAAAAAAATGTACACTTATGTTACTTTTTCAATTGGTCCACGCGTTATACGTATGATATCTCATGAAGAACCTTTAGCAAATAATCACCATGCAATAAAATGCAGGTCCAATCATTGCCATTCATTGTGACATCAAGCAACTGACAAGCAGTTGATAGATGCATGATTGTACATACGACTGTGAAATATGGCCAACATGTCAGTGAACTCGCGAATTTTCCACGTATCAAGTTATTTCTAAATATATTTTAGTGATATAATGAACTAGTTAGACTTGTGTGTCGCGATTTCTATATTTTTACGATAGCAACGACGTTTATCTCGACTTAAGTCATTTAAATGCTTAATTTAGAGACGTTTGAACATTGCTAACAGAAAGCCACGTGTTCCCAGTTTGAGCAACCGCCAAAATAATCAGCGCCCACATGTCGCTTAGCAGAAACAAAAATCAGAGCCACGCACACAGGTTTTTTCCGTTTAGTTATTGAAGTGTGAACGCGGTCGGAATAACAGTTCGTGAAATGCCGTCAGTGGCGAGAAGTTGTGTGTGAAACCACTCCTACATGCTACAAGTCTTTATCAAGGCTCGCAGCCTGCAGCACTCTCATTATTATGAGTATATCGTAGATTTACCGTTAACACCTTGCTGTTGGTGCACCTCAAAGCACCGTCGCTCGGTAACTATATGTACTTCATTAAAAAATTTTAACATGTCCTTAATTACGTCACTTTTTGTATCTAAAGCTGTATTTGCTCTCCGTAGATGAGGTTTCTTGAGCATTACACACGCGCGCGCACACACGCACGCATACACACGCACGCACATACGCACACACGCACACCGTGTCCGACCCTTATCCCTTTCTAGTCTGTAATTACGTGGACGGCCTGGCTGAGTCTCGACAGAAAACAAATATGAAAACGAGAATGGCAGCATGCTCTTTCTAAATGAATGAAAAGTGAATTTAGTTACAAGTTCATTTAAATATTTGTAGCAATAGAGTTTGAATAAATATGCTTTTATACTACGATGTCGTTGGGCATGAATATTTCAATCAACCTGTACTTACTGGTTTCTGTCTACGTTTGCAACGGATGGCTGGCGGTCTGGCTGTCATTCTAGGCGACACTCGCGCATGCGACAAGTTCAAGAAGAAAATTTTATCTGCGTGGCTTCTGTCAGCGTTACTTAAAAACTGCATTTCGTTTCCTAACGTTCACCTTTCCTAGTTTATGACAAAAAAAATGTGTATTCAAAGACGCAAGCCTACATTTCAGGAGTATCAGACAGTATATAATGACTAGAGGCTATTGTTGTTTTCAGAATAAACTATAATTTTATATGTCTGCTACTTCATAATTTAAGCAAACTCAAGTGCCGGCTTAAGCACAGCTGAAGTTCTGAATTTCTTTCGAAGCTATGCAAAAGTTTTTTTCAATTTTAATCAAAGCCAGTTTTTTAACTGATTGGTATGCGACAGTGCTATATTTGCGACTTTTGTAATCTAAACGATCTTACTACAACAGTAGATAAATTATATCACATAAAGCAATGAAAGTACGATGCTACTCGAGTGAAAAGAAAATTCAACTGCGATGTCGTTAGATCGCTGTAGGAATCATATTTTTATTTTAGCACATTTTGAATGTAATGTTTGAAACAACAGAAAACAAAAAAAAATCGTATACTTAAAAATCATATTTATTGTATTAGTTGTATATAAAAGTTATAGACACGATCGTTCAATCCATCCATAAGTGACAAACTTAATAAGTTTCTACTTTTATGCTAACCGCAGCTAACTCAAGAATATGCCCGTTTTTGTTTTGCAGATTCTTTCTAAACCTTAAACCGTATTTGACAATTTTTAACGTGAATAAAAGGCTGCCCGTTTAGAATATACACTGTAAAACGGCTTATTTATTCGGCACATTCATTCTCGCACACGTAATGATAAAATTACCGCCAAAAACCACTAAAGTATAATTATTTGACGCAACCCGAGGTACTAAACGCTTCTGCATACGTCCAGTGAGCCGCCTGACGAACGCGCCATAGTTGTGTTTCCGCTCTGCGCAGCTCCGCCAATGAAGTTCTCCAGGAACTGGAACCTGAAAGCGAGTAAGACAGCGCTGCGAAATGCTTGACGTGTCCGGCGGAGTGGAAAGTAACCAGAGTGAGTGAAGTGAAACCAGCACTCGGTGCCGAGCGCTGGCAAACACTGCGTTGCTGAAGACAATTAGCGCAGCAAATTCTGCCTCGCTTGCTTTCGCACGAAGGGCCATGCTTCCCTTTTTTGAGAACCAGTGGCAATACTCCACACGGGAATCAATGGCAAAACGCCTTCTCTTCTGTCAACATTAACCAAAAGCATTTGTGGCAGACATCTGCCCGGCTGTCATGAATACGCCTATTGTATACTCAGCTAGCTTGGTGGAAACCTGCTTATTAATGGAGACCATTAATTGTAAGCATTAGAGGCAACCCTTCCTGGATCGGAATATGTTAAGTAATAAACATCAGTTGTCAGGCTACATTAATTATAAAAATACTTTAATCAGCAGCCATAGAGAGCGCCTTTTTTTATTGCTAAACCAAAGTTGCTAATGTTCACCTTTGTGCTCTGTATGATGCACAGTAGCATGCGTACAAAATAGGAGAAAGCTCTAATTAATTTTTATTTGCTGGTTTGCTATACAAAGTTATCCTGTATTCCAGGTATAAACTTTGCGAGTTTATTCTTTATCGTATATGAGAGGGAAAAAATGTAACGCGACCTACGACGAAACATTATTAACAGAAAGAGAGACGCCCTAGAAAATGGGAAATTAAAATTATTTATTTGCAAAATCTCAGAAACTAAGACCGAGCGAGTTGGTGCAGTGGTAAACACCTGGACACAGATTCGGGAGAACATAGCTTCGATTCCCGGTCCGGCAATCCTGATTCAAGATTTCATAGGTTTCCCGAAATCACTCCAGGCAAATGTTGGGATGGCCTCTTACTACAGGGCATGGCCAATTTCCTTCCCCGTTTCTGCTTCTGTGAGCAACTTGCTCCGTCTCTAGTGACCTCGCTGTTGACTTGATGTGAATCCCTATCTTTATATCCATCAAAANCTGTTGACTTGATGTGAATCCCTATCTTTATATCCATCAAAAACAAAACTAAGAAACTTCGTAAGATTAAACAATAAGTAGCCTGATTTGCTGTCTGCCCCCTGTGAACATTTCTCGAGTAATAACATCGCCCGCAATTTGGAAATTAGAGGGTGCCATGTTATAACCCAAAAAAGTGTTTGGCCCGTGGGTGTTTNTGGCTTCTGTCAGCGTTACTTAAAAACTGCATTTCGTTTCCTAACGTTCACCTTTCCTAGTTTATGACAAAAAAAAATGTGTATTCAAAGACGCAAGCCTACATTTCAGGAGTATCAGACAGTATATAATGACTAGAGGCTATTGNAAAAAAAATGTGTATTCAAAGACGCAAGCCTACATTTCAGGAGTATCAGACAGTATATAATGACTAGAGGCTATTGTTGTTTTCAGAATAAACTATAATTTTATATGTCTGCTACTTCATAATTTAAGCAAACTCAAGTGCCGGCTTAAGCACAGCTGAAGTTCTGAATTTCTTTCGAAGCTATGCAAAAGTTTTTTTCAATTTTAATCAAAGCCAGTTTTTTAACTGATTGGTATGCGACAGTGCTATATTTGCGACTTTTGTAANGTTTTTTTCAATTTTAATCAAAGCCAGTTTTTTAACTGATTGGTATGCGACAGTGCTATATTTGCGACTTTTGTAAACGATCTTACTACAACAGTAGATAAATTATATCACATAAAGCAATGAAAGTACGATGCTACTCGAGTGAAGAGAAAATTCAACTGCAATGTCATTAGATCGCTGTAGGAATCATATTTTTATTTTAGCACATTTTGAATTNAGGAATCATATTTTTATTTTAGCACATTTTGAATGTAATGTTTGAAACAACAGAAAACAAAAAAAAATCGTATACTTAAAAATCATATTTATTGTATTAGTTGTATATAAAAGTTATAGACACGATCGTTCAATCCATCCATAAGTGACAAACTTAATAAGTTTCTACTTTTATGCTAACCGCAGCTAACTCAAGAATATGCCCGTTTTTGTTTTGCAGATTCTTTCTAAACCTTAAACCGTATTTGACAATTTTTAACGTGAATAAAAGGCTGCCCGTTTAAAATATACACTGTAAAACGGCTTATTTATTCGGCACATTCATTCTCGCACACGTAATGATAAAATTACCGCCAAAAACCACTAAAGTATAATTATTTGACGCAACCCGAGGTACTAAACGCTTCTGCCTACGTCCAGTGAGCCGCCTGACGAACGCGCCATAGTTGTGTTTCCGCTCTGCGCAGCTCCGCCAATGAAGTTCTCCAGGAACTGGAACCTGAAAGCGAGTAAGACAGCGCTGCAAAATGCTTGACGTGTCCGGCGGAGTGGAAAGTAACCAGAGTGAGTGAAGTGAAACCAGCACTCGGTGCCGAGCGCTGGCAAACACTGCGTTGCTGAAGACAATTAGCGCAGCAAATTCTGCCTCGCTTGCGTTCGCACGAAGGGCCATGCTTCCCTTTTCTGAGAACCAGTGGCAATACTCCGCACGGGAATCAATGGCAAAACGCCTTCTCTTCTGTCAACATTAACGAAAAGCATTTGTGGCAGACATCTGCCTGGCTGTCATGAATACGCCTATTGTATACTCAGCTAGCTCAGTGGAAACCTGCTTATTAATGGAGACCATTAATTGTAAACATTAGAGGCTACCCTTCCTGGATCGGAATATGTTAAGTAATAAACATCAGTTGTCAGGCTACATTAATTATACAAATACTTTAATCAGCAGCCATAGAGAGCGCCTTTTTTTTATTGCTAAACCAAAGTTGCTCATGTTCACCTTTGTGCTCTGTAAGATGCACAGTAGCATGCGTACAAAATAGGAGAAAGCTCTAATTAATTTTTATTTGCTGGTTTGCTATACAAAGTTATCCTGTATTCCAGGTATAAACTTTGCGAGTTTATTCTTTATCGTATATGAGAGGGAAAAAATGTAACGCGACCTACGACGAAACATTATTAACAGAAAGAGAGACGCCCTAGAAAATGGGAAATTAAAATTATTTATTTGCAAAATCTCAGAAACTAAGACCGAGCGAGTTGGTGCAGTGGTAAACACCTGGACACAGATTCGGGAGAACATAGCTTCGATTCCCGGTCCGGCAATCCTGATTCAAGATTTCATAGGTTTCCCGAAATCACTCCAGGCAAATGTTGGGATGGCCTCTTACTACAGGGCATGGCCAATTTCCTTCCCCGTTTCTGCTTCTGTGAGCAACTTGCTCCGTCTCTAGTGACCTCGCTGTTGACTTGATGTGAATCCCTATCTTTATATCCATCAAAAACAAAACTAAGAAACTTCGTAAGATTAAACAATAAGTAGCCTGATTTGCTGTCTGCCCCCTGTGAACATTTCTCGAGTAATAACATCGCCCGCAATTTGGAAATTAGAGGGTGCCATGTTATAACCCAAAAAAGTGTTTGGCCCGTGGGTGTTTGTCGATTTTTATGACGCATTCAACAATGTGTACTTTAAAAGGATACAAAACGTCTTGGTGTAACAAATTAAAGTGAATAGTTCCCGAGAAAACGTATTCGTTTCTGAAATGTTGCAAATAATTTATTTTATTTTCCAAATTTCAAGGGTCTCTCTCCCTTAATGATCACATTAGGTCATAGGTCATNAATAACATCGCCCGCAATTTGGAAATTAGAGGGTGCCATGTTATAACCCAAAAAAGTGTTTGGCCCGTGGGTGTTTATCGATTTTTATGACGCATTCAACAATGTGTACTTTAAAAGGATACAAAACGTCTTGGTGTAACAAATTAAAGTGAATAGTTCCCGAGAAAACGTATTCGTTTCTGAAATTTTGCAAATAATTTATTTTATTTTCCAAATTTCAAGGGTCTCTCTCCCTTAATGATCACATTAGGTCATAGGTCATATTATGTTTTCTACCTCATTTGCCATAACTATTCATCGCGTAAAGTTTGTACCTGGAGTACAGGATAATCCCGTAAATGATTGCCTCCGAGCGCAGCAGACAGAGTTTATGCCTTTCATACGAGAGATCTTGGTTTGATTCCCGACATCGATCCTTGGGATTTTTCAAGTCATTTGTGGAGTCTGCCTCACTCCACAGTAGGGAGGGAGGAGGAAACCCTCGTACAATGATCTTGCGTAGTCGCCCCTCGCGCGGCACCGCCTCCATCGTCGCGCCCATGGCTAAGCCTTTTATAAGATGTCAGGTTCTCGACTCATCATTTCTCTGCGTTTAACGTGTAAAATAGTATACTGTTATCATTACTTCTTTTGGACTGTTTAGAAGAAAACTGCGTTGACGAAACGTTGCAAACTGTGCAATCGCCTATTCACATTGGCACATGGTTTCAGCCCGGGCTGTTAGAGCGAGCTTGGCCTTGGTTACCAGAATCTTGCTTTAAAAAAAAAAAAANGGCACATGGTTTCAGCCCGGGCTGTTAGAGCGAGCTTGGCCTTGGTTACCAGAATCTTGCTTTAAAAAAAAAAAAATGGGTGCGTGTACTTACGCACACGCGTTAGAGGTTACACTCCTTCGACGTGACTAAAATAAAATTTTATTACGTATGAAAATAATTTTTTTAAGTACGAAAAATTATAAAATAACTGAAGAAATACATTAAATACAATTAATAAAGGTTTTAATAAAGAACNTTTTTTAAGTACGAAAAATTATAAAATAACTGAAGAAATACATTAAATACAATTAATAAAGGTTTTAATAAAGAACATAATTAAATTTTAAAAGGCTTGAGAATAATAATTACAAAAAATAACTTCAAATACTTGAAAACACTTTCAACATTTTACTATTCAATTTTTGTCACTACCAAATTTTTCACGGCACAATGTAAGTAAAATTAATTAATAAGATATATATATTCACAACGAATTACTAAAATAAATTAAATGTTTTTCAATTTGCGTATTACATGAACTGATTTTCTGTCGGTTTTAAATATAACCACGTGCTAGGTTGTGTACCTTGCGTTTGTACTGTATATAGCTAGACGACACGCGCATGCGCGTTGGGTCATACCCCTGCCACGTTCACTGTAGTTCGCGCGCAACTATACGCGCATGCGGGTTGGGTCATACCCATACCACATTCACTGTCGAATTTAGTTACACTGTGCACGCGCAACTTCCGTTGCACACTAAGCTTTTACCCTCAACGCGCCAAAAGAAGTATAACTTCAAAAAGCTACTATTTTGATGATGGGCTATCCGTATTTTATATATATTTATGTGGTTTCCTTTGCAGGGGTGTACCGGAGGAATATTGAACGCAAATGTGTGGTCTCGAAACTCTGTAACCACTCTTCCCTTTGTATTCATCCCCGGAGTTCACCTCAAATAGGCTAACTATTGACTGCTGCTGATATGTCTTCGTCATTTTAATTCAAATAATTTTTCACTTTTATTTATATGTATATATAACTTCGTTCAAGATGCGCTTTTGTCATTTATTTAGTGTTACGAAAGCTGAATAATTGTCACGTACATTTTTACAATATCTGCAAACATTTGATTGTTAAAAGTTTCCCTTCCATCACATACAGTAACACTAAACATTCTTATAATTACAGCCCTCAGAATTTCACAGCGTCCAATACTTGGCAAGTGTTTATGCCTTTACAAGGAGCACCTCGCCTTATTCGGAAGCGGAACTGAAATTCAAGACAGTACATAGAGAAGCGTTCCTCCCGCGCTCTCCCATCCTGTTCACAGCAGTCACTCATGCTTTCTTGGATGAGTATCTAGTTTATATCACAGTTCATCAACGCCAAAAATTATATCTGCACTTAGCAATAAAAATACGTAGATTACGGTTAGCAAAACTTTTTTTTTATCAATTTATAAAACCATCCTATCCGTAATTGCAAATATCTGACTGAAGAATTATTGAAGTACTTAGAATAATATCAGCAGCGGATCAAATAAATACGTTCCCTGTCTCTGTGAATTATTTGAATTTTTAATTGGTGCCAATGAAACTTTATTTTAATGGATTGGCGTAACAATAACGTATTTATATTTTTATAAATTGTTAATGGTGACTTTGGTGCATTACGTCCACGGAAATGTTAATTTTTACACGTTTTGCGGCAGGATACACAATTTTCTTGAAAGAAGAAAGCTAGTAGAGCTCTCAGACAGCTTAAGCACGGGACGAGCTGAAGGACATGGTAGTGTGAGGAAGAGTTCTGTCAACAGCCTGGGCTCATTTCAGACGCAGTTACACGAGATACGTCATTACGCTCGCCGCGAGGGCGTGGCCATAACAGTCACAATACTCGGAACAATGCCGAAGTGTACAAAGCAGAGAACACTCGCCCTATGTGATCGTGGCACCATTCCTCATACCGTGATCGGTGCTGTATTGTGGCGTTTCCCCCGGGACCGCTAATTAATTACCTAATGCATTTTCGACTTCTTCCTTCCTACTACAGCTTTCCATTTACCGTAAACAAAATAAAGTTTCAAAAATTGCCTTAGAAATTTACGATCCTTCTTATAACGTTAAACTTGCACTATATAAAATTTAAAAACTGATTTTAAACTCGAAAACCTTATTTAATTGCTTTTTAAATGGATATGCATTTTCATGTGAGGTTCCAAAGTATGGCAACACTGTTATATTGTTTTAACAAGTGATTTAAAAATAAAACTATAAAATATTTCTCGCTTAATAAATCTGGGTCAAGAAACTCAAAAAAAATTTTTATGGAAAAATTTTTGTAATTTGCGACTTTTGAAAGTTTGTCGCTTCTGTAAATATAGAACAATTTAGGTGTGCAATAGGCAATAAATTGGTCTTTATTTTTTAGTGGCTGAAAATTTAGCCCATAGTTCTCCTGTATTCGTGAGTTTCACTAATTTTTGCCTATAACTCATATATAGGTACATATAATATTAGAAGCAATGTGAGCGCAATGGTTTTCGTTAATTTTCGTTATTAATCTTGTGTTAATTATACGTTTTAACTCTAATTATGTAACGCAGTTGATAAGTACGCATATATCTTATCTGAAATGAATGATTTCTTGTAACAAATAAAAATCCTATATTTTTCTTATGTACCTTTGTAAACAAAATCAAAGTTTTGTTTGTACATGCTCATAAATATTTTATTATAACTTTTAGTGTAAATAAAGAAGCCTTTAAAACATTAATGAGGACATATTTTTAATATTTACTTCCGGCATTTTTACTACAAAATGTATTTAAATAAAGCAGTNTAAAACATTAATGAGGACATATTTTTAATATTTACTTCCGGCATTTTTACTACAAAATGTATTTAAATAAAGCAGTAATTAAATAATTTTTAGTACATTTTAATTTGTTATCTTGTTTTTATATATATTTTACTCTCCCTAATGCTCTAATAAAAAATAAAAAATATTAGCTTTTTTTTATTTTAATGAAATTCTTTATTATAAAGCATTATTATAATCAGACTTATTTCCTTTTATATGATCATTTTATTAAAATATTTCTTACCTGCCAAATTAAATATCATTGTTATANAATCAGACTTATTTCCTTTTATATGATCATTTTATTAAAATATTTCTTACCTGCCAAATTAAATATCATTGTTATAAAACATTAACTTTAAAAAGTAGCTGGGCGTGTCAACAAATTTTCAAGATGCTGATCATCCAGGTATAGCGATGCCATCCAAATTTAATGACGCACCAATATTATGAATAAACAGTATTTTTAGAAACGTTTCTCATCAAACTTACAGTTGAGGGGTCATATCTGAATCTGTCCTTATAAACCTAGTGAGCCTTGAGGTTGTGCTTACTGTCCCAAGCTTATGTTTTAAATATCGCTGCGAAAATATGCCTAGTATATATTCAATAACGTTTTTGGTATTGGACAGCGTTTAGTGTAAATTATCTACCTGAGAAATGAACTTAGAGCATCATGAACCTATACATCTAAAGCTATGTAGTTGCAGTGATTCGCAAATTACATACTAGTATACATACAGATATAGTAAGATAGTATCTCAATATGCTATAACATGCGTTTTTTTAATAAATTATCTCTTGTCTGTTTTTATCGGTGTGAAACAAGCAGAAAATGTGAAAATCGAACTAGTTTTTCTTGCTAATGTGACAATAATACTTATTTTAAAAATTAAATTTAAGTTAAATTTGAAAGCAGCGTGTATTAAAAAATAATAATTCGTACTCTTTCGTTGTAAATAGAGCATGGTTACAAAGCTAAATATAAAAAAATTAAACTAGAAATTTTTTTTATTATTTTTTTTTAAGTATTGAATTATATAAAGTTTAAATTTAAACACTTTTGTTTTCCTCTACATATGATTAAACCGCCAAAAATATTAACTTTTAAAATCAGATAATTTTAATAAAGTGGTGTTGATGTAATAAATTTTATGGGCGTAATGTAGCAATTTATAGTTCTACATTGTGCGTTTCTAGGTTCATTTTACTGTTGACATCTAGCGACCAGTATGGAGTGTCTCACGCGACACTCTAGTCGCGAAGGCTTACTCCAATCGGAAAATGACCATAGACTGAAGATGATGAGATAGGCCGCTTATTCGCCTTCTGCGCGTGTACCCAACATTGGCCTACCCCAAAGGAACACAACTGTCAAAGTCACATGGTCAACAACGAAAAACCTGTTCGTTTATATCTTAATTTTTAAAGGAGAAGCACAATAATGATAATAAAATAGTTTTACCAATTTAAATTTTATCAAACTGCATTACAAATTGGCTAGAAGAAATATCAAAACATCTACCAAGCACATGTTTGCTAAACAGTGTTCTAACCACAAATACAATTCACGCCGTTTTTTACTAGCCGTATTGGCAGAAAAGCAGTTGAATGTTGGGACACGGAGATTGGTTGTGCGCAGTCAGCGAGATCGGTCTACCTCATCTTTAGTCTGTAGAAACTACTGCTACGTATATAGTGTACATATACTTATCTAGTGTGGCGTCATCACAGCGAATCACCTGTACACAAACTGTAACATTTTTTTGGTTAGTTTCATAACTGCAGTAGAAGTTTTTAACCGATACATAGTATGAAGATAATATCACATACAAGGCCGCAAATATAAAATTGTTAAGCGTCGTTACTACACAAAATTGTGAATTTTCCTACGCATTTGACTCTTTCCTGAGGAAATGTTGGAAAGATTATATGAATGCATAAGGGAAAACTTTACCACTCGTACCTTCTCACCATACGTATTAATGATTTGGTGAAATGGCAAATAATCTCTTAGAGTACAGAAATCTTTCTGAATCGTCATCTTCAAAGAGTAAACTTTTCAGAGAATGAAGGACCAGCTGAGAAAAAGTGCAGCCATTTACTTAAACGGAGTGGCCAGGCTAATCGACTTGGTAGAACAAAAACGGTGGCTTTGGAGAAATGTGTTTAACTCACATCAATGCACATTCTGNGGAAAGATTATATGAATGCATAAGGGAAAACTTTACCACTCGTACCTTCTCACCATACGTATAAAATGATTTGGTGAAATGGCAAATAATTTCTTAGAGTACAGAAATCTTTCTGAATCGTCATCTTCAAAGAGTAAACTTTTCAGAGAATGAAGGACCAGCTGAGAAAAAGTGCAGCCATTTACTTAAACGGAGTGGTCAGGCTAATCGACTTGGTAGAACAAAAACGGTGGCTTTGGAGAAATGTGTTTAACTCACATCAATGCACATTCTGNCCAGGCTAATCGACTTGGTAGAACAAAAACGGTGGCTTTGGAGAAATGTGTTTAACTCACATCAATGCACATTCTGGTGGTGGCACTCAACAGATAGTAGCAACTCAACAAGAAGGCATGTAACATCCATGCTCTGAGAAATTTAAATTTTTCGAGGACAGTTGCTTCGTCCGTATAACAATCAGTGCATGTAAGTTCTTGCTTATTTGGCCTATCATTATCAGTGGAGTTTTGTATATGGTCAGCACTTTTTTGCATCTGCGTTGTTTGCTGATGAGACGGCTTTTACGAGGGATTCAGTGCACAACTCAGATTGTCGGGAATACACTCACCATTGTTCAGTTAAATAACCAGTCCGATCTCTGGGTGAAAAAGTAGGCGACAGACTAGTTGAGCACTTCGCAATACTTCGACGCTTCAGGCCAGTCTTACTGCAAACTTGTGCAACGACAGCCAAAAGTTGCGACATGCTTTCGAGGATCACCCGTTGAATTTATAATGCTGCATGTGGATCGTTCATAATGGTACACGGCTATATATGCGGAGTGGCCAGCCTTATCTTCAAAGGTTCCTGCTGAACAAGTGGGATAGCGCAGATCCAGCTGACCGCGCTGCACTATTCCTTGACCTAATTCTGTGGAACTTTTAGTCACTGGGAACACGTCAAACCCATCGTTCATGCAGCACAGAATATGAACGCTCAAGTTCTTCGCCAGCATGTGAAACAGGATTGCTAGCAGATATGTGGCACACTTGCGTGGTTGGGGGGAGGATGAGGTTAACATGTCAGACAATGAAGGATTCTGTGTTTACAGGCACGCAGACAGGTGTAAAGTGGAAATTTATAAGACCTTTTGTATCTAATGTATCTTTTTACACGATGCTTGTGACGGTGGTAAATTAATAAGTATTATTTCAAACATATGNCCTTTTGTATCTAATGTATCTTTTTACACGATGCTTGTGACGGTGGTAAATTAATAAGTATTATTTCAAACATATGCCACAGTAAAGCTTTTCTGTATGTTGTAGAAAATCCAGATTTTAATCTGACATAAGAAAATGAGTTGAACAAGTTGAAGCAAGCAGTTGTAATCAAATATCTAAATAGCATATAGATAATTCTACAGATGGGATCAAGTCAGCAACTATAAAAAAATAGAGGGACAAAACCAAAAGATCTAATAATGGAATGAAAGAATAATAAAACAAACAAATAATGAGGAAAAAATTATGTATATTTATTAAAATAACTCTTGGCGACACAGCAAAGATAGAAGAGATGAATTCTNCACAGCAAAGATAGGAGAGATGAATTCTGTAGACTTAATACACTCATTTGCAAAAACATGTATTACCCTGAAGGTGCCATCGCAGGGGCACGTAAGTGGGTATAGAGACAGGACATGGTAGTAAGTATATAGAAAACATCACAATACTACAGCACACCAAACATGCATTGCAGGGGACCAACACTCGCGGGATGCACTTGGTACAGCGTTGTACCACCCGTAGCACGAAGACATGCGGCAGTATGGTCGGGAATTGAGGCACAGAGACGTCGGGTGTCCTTCTGAGTAATATCCTGCCACAGCATATGCATATGCAGATGCATATGCATCTGCATATGCAGATCCTCTAAATGTTAGGTTAAATAAAAGACGTTTGGCCGCATTTACACGGCACACTGAACTTGTTAATGTGAACATGTTTAGGTAGCCATTTTTAAACATGTTCAGTTGAATGACTTCCGAAATAAAAATGTTCATGTACTTACACAATAACCGACTGCGATGGCGTATTTTTTTACGTTAGTAAAGTGCTGTAACTATAGTTGGGTATGTTGTTATTGTTGTAAAGTTAAGATTTTTATGAAAAGGTCTCACAATGAAAATAACTTAATTTACGGGTCACGTAAGGTAAAAATACCTTATTTAATTATTTTGTAACTTACCTGTTAATTTTCTTTATTCTGCTACACAAATTTCCACCAAGGTTAGTCTTCTTATGGCAATGATTTTTTGACGTTTAACAACCCAATTACATGTAAGCATATAAAAAATGTTTTGATTTACTTACACAACAAGTTTAGTTTGAATAGGAAGTGACGACGATCGTAACAACTTCAAACGCCGTGTAACCCTATACATACTGAACATATGTATTCAAAATGAACTAGTTCAGAATACCGTGTAAACGTGGCCAATTATTTTCATTTTCTCACACTGTTTTGTTTATGCATACCCTGTTATTAAGAATTGGTAGCGTAATTTAAGAGTTTACATTCACATTCCTTCCACCCCTGCGTTGCTGAAGTGAGTGTAGAACCAAATGAAGTCATTTTCACGCTGAACTGCACAGTATTGTACAGGCTTCGTTCGACTGAGAGAGCTGAAGGTATTATTTGGCACGCTTCCAATTTACAGCCGGTGTTCGAGAGGTTTCCACGCCACTCAAAGCAACCAATTACACTATGTCACGGTGGCCTGTTTTTTTTTCTGAAGTGGGTGGTAAAACAGACGGCTTTATGAGAGACGTAACATCGCCGAGAACGCTCGAGTAAATTATAGTTCATCCTGGAGACTTCGTTTCCGGACCCTAAAAATAAGCTATCCTATGCATTTAAGCCCTGTTGAAAAGTTTTGCTGCCATCACAATAATTNCCTTTTGTATGTAATGTATCTTTTTACACGATGCTTGTGACGGTGGTAAATTAATAAGTATTATTTCAAACATATGTCACAGTAAAACTTTTCTGTATGTTGTAGAAAATCCAGATTTTAATCTGACATAAGAAAATGAGTTGAACAAGTTGAAGCAAGCAGTTGTAATCAAATATCTAAATAACATATAGATAATTCTACAGATGGGATCAAGTCAGCAACTATAAAAAATAGAGGGACAAAACCAAAATATCGAATAATGGAATGAAAGAATAATAA
This sequence comes from Clitarchus hookeri, assembly GCA_002778355.1. Taxonomy (NCBI): domain Eukaryota; kingdom Metazoa; phylum Arthropoda; class Insecta; order Phasmatodea; family Phasmatidae; genus Clitarchus; species Clitarchus hookeri. The sequence goes on along the minus strand of NQII01001473.1, from coordinate 15,206 downwards.
AACAAACAAATAATGAGAAAAAAATTATGTATATTTATTAAAATAACTCTTGGCGACACAGCAAAGATAGGAGAGATGAANAAAAAATTATGTATATTTATTAAAATAACTCTTGGCGACACAGCAAAGATAGGAGAGATGAATTCCGTAGACTTAATACACTCATTTGCAAAAACATGTATTACCCTGAAGGTGCCATCGCAGGGGCACGTAAGTGGTTATAGAGACAGGACATGGTAGTAAGTATATAGAAAACATCACAATACTACAGCACACCAAACATGTATTGCAGGGGACCAACACTCGCGGGATGCACTTGGTACAGTGTTGGACCACCCGTAGCACGAAGACAGGCGGCAGTATGGTCGGGAATTGAGGCACAGAGACGTCGGGTGTCCTTCTGAGTAATATCCTGCCACAGCATATGCATATGCAGATCCTCTAAATGTTAGGTTAAATAAAAGACGTTTGGCCGCATTTACACGGCACACTGAACTTGTTAATGTAAACATGTTTAGGTAGCCATTTTTAAAAATGTTCAGTTGAATGACTTCCGAAATAAAAATGTTCATGTAGTTACACAATAACCGACTGCGATGGCGAATTTTTTTACGTTCGTAAGGTGCTGTAACTATAGTTGGGTATGTTGTTATTGTTGTAAAGTTAAGATTTTTATGAAAAGGTCTCACAATGAAAATAACTTAATTTACGGGTCACGTAAGGTAAAAATACCTTATTTAATTATTTTGTAACTTACCTGTTGATTTTCTTTATTCTGCTACACAAATTTCCACCAAGGTTAGTCTTCTTATGGCAATGATTTTTGGACGTTTAACAACCCAATTACAGGTAAGCATATAAAAAATGTTCTGATTTACTTACACAACAAGTTTAGTTTGAATAGGAAGTGACGACGATCGTAACAACTTCAAACGCCGTGTAACCCTATACATACTGAACATATGTATTCAAAATGAACTAGTTCAGAGTGTCGTGTAACCGTGGCCAGTTATTTTCATATTCTCACGCTGTTTTGTTTATACATACCCGGTTATTAAGAATTGGTAGCATAATTTAAGAGTTTACATTTACATCCCTTCCACCACTACGTTGCTGAAGTGAGTGTAGAACCAAATGAAGTCGTTTTCACGCTGAACTGCACAGTATTGTACCGGCTTCGTTCGACTGAGAGAGCTGAAGGTATTATTTGGCACTCTTCCAATTTACAGCCGGTGTTCGAGAGGTTTCCACGCCACTCAAAGCAACCAATTACACTATGTCACGGTGGCCTGTTTTTTTTTTCTGAAGTGGGTGGTAAAACAGACGGCTTTATGAGAGACGTAACATCGCCGAGAGCGCTCGAGTAAATTATAGTTCATCCTGGAGACTTTGTTTCCGGACCCTAAAAATAAGCTATCCTATGCATTCAAGCCCTGTTGAAAAGTTTTGCTGCCATCACAATAATTNTGTTTCCGGACCCTAAAAATAAGCTATCCTATGCATTCAAGCCCTGTTGAAAAGTTTTGCTGCCATCACAATAATTACTCAGGATTTTCACAGTCTGTTTCTATTAATAGAAAACATTTCACTGGTAAATTATTTTTGCGTCGCTTGGCAAGCCGAATCCTAGATTTGTATTGAGTTGATAGTATTTAAAAAAAAAAANTGGTAAATTATTTTTGCGTCGCTTGGCAAGCCGAATCCTAGATTTGTATTGAGTTGATAGTATTTAAAAAAAAAAAGGCATTAATAGCTTTGAATGGCATGCATTTCTTATTTAGCTCATGTTTTATGGGTCTTCTCATANTAAAAAAAAAAAGGCATTAATAGCTTTGAATGGCATGCATTTCTTATTTAGCTCATGTTTTATGGGTCTTCTCATATTTATGATGGGATTAAAACACTATGTTATACGTATATAAATACTCACAGTATCTTTCTAAGTCCGTAAAAGAGCTGAAAAATCTACAATTTACACATTTTAATATAGCGCGTTTGTAAAGTAACACATAAATATTACGTGTTACAATACATTATAGCAGTTAACACAGAACATATAAAACCTTATGAAACTGTAAAAAGTTACTTTTACTAGGGCAGTAAAAGATCTAAATTTTACTACTTCAAAACGTGCGAGTTAATATTGAAAATGTGCAGCTCTTTTTAGTGGCTATAAGTAGGCGTACAGAAAAACACGTAACTTTCAAATACATTGCACTGATTCGCTATGGATTATTTAAATTTCGCAGCTGCCAGCCAGTAGGCAGTGCCCTTAAAAGAAGCGGGTTAAGTAGCCGGTGAGAATGATGAGATTTTGTCGGTAGTGCTGTCGATATCAGTGAAACTGTTATGGTATCAGTCTTTCAATTTATTCTGGTTCTTCTTTGAGCAAGGTGATTGGTTACATCGAGGATTTGGTTTGTTGGGGTGGATCCAATGTCGATCACTGCCCATTTCGGCTTTGACATTACTGGTGATGCTGGATATGACTGAAGCGCTGTCTATTTATTCTGGAGTAGTAGCTACGTCGTTGGACTTACTGGTAGTGAAAAATGGCACAAGGAATCAAGTAGTCACTCTTAATCAGGTAAAAATTATATATATATTTCTTGATAACAATCTACTTTATGTGCTTAGTGATCGTGATCTGGGGGCCAATTAAACATGACTACCTGACATTAGCACTGACACAGCCCAGAACAAGGAAAATTGCTTTGTACCTGTGCCAGTAATTACAGCTGGAATTAAAAACACCAGACGCAAGTGGTATCAAGTATTCNGGAAAATTGCTTTGTACCTGTGCCAGTAATTACAGCTGGAATTAAAAACACCAGACGCAAGTGGTATCAAGTATTCTGTGCCTGGCAACTCCGTTTTTCCTTCGCACTTTTCAGAAGCCAATAAGATATTTCGTAACATGGTCGTTCGGCATCACCGGCAGCCTTCGGGGACAGTCGGATCTGGTACGGTTAACAACTATTGATTTCCTGCCCGGCAGCCCGTGTGAACGTGTTTCCTCCATGGTGAGAACATAATGAATCAATGTACTTTATACTGTGCCCTTACCTATTATGGAGGTGAGCAGACGTCTGTTTCACTCATTGTTTAAGCGGTGACAATTGGTGATTTACAGTATAAGTGGACAACTGCATATTTTCAGCNGCGTCTGTTTCACTCATTGTTTAAGCGGTGACAATTGGTGATTTACAGTATAAGTGGACAACTGCATATTTTCAGCAGGCGAGAAATGGATATTTTAATAATAAAAAATATTGTGTGTACTATTTGGAGAACTGTTGTTGTATATTTCTACTAGGAAAAAAGAGACAAGTCATCGTAAATTGCAAGCGTAAATAATGCCAGCGACTGTGTTCTAACTATGGTCGAGCTAATATTGTGTTAACTTGTTTCTGTACTTGATTTAGAAAACATGCTCTTATGTTTCAGGTCACGATTTTCATATTTCATTACGAGTTTCCATGCAGGGTATTTTTTTTCCGCAAGGTAATGCTATCGATGTAGTGTTCAAGAGTACTAAATCCACATTAACGTGAATAAACAGTTTTACATGAGGTGTTTTTAGTTTAGGTTAAGTTCGCAGACTACTAACGGTATTCAAGTAAAAATTGCGAAAACAATAAACATTTAGCAAGAATTTTTAAGTTATATATAATTATTATCTTTTGGCATAAGTCTAAATATTGATTTAGTCATCGTACTTTAGACATAGTTTCAAAAATAAAATTTATCAGTGGGAAAGGAAGCAAAGTCTTAAGTGTCCACTATCTTGATATCAGTAACTTTAGAAAACCATAAAATACATTACTAAACTGGAGTTGGTAAGACGTCTCAACACCGNCTATCTTGATATCAGTAACTTTAGAAAACCATAAAATACATTACTAAACTGGAGTTGGTAAGACGTCTCAACACCGGCAGAATTTTCCGCAGAAATTCGTGAAATTCCCAGTATTTTACGAGAAGTTTCATGTCGTAATGTTATATTCTGAGCATTGCCGCAGCCATTAGAAAATACTTTGCAATCTCTCTTAAGCGTGCAGTATGCTAAACTCTGTGACTCAAGCANTATTTTACGAGAAGTTTCATGTCGTAATGTTATATTCTGAGCATTGCCGCAGCCATTAGAAAATACTTTGCAATCTCTCTTAAGCGTGCAGTTTGCTGAACTCTGTGACTCACATATCAAGCCGGGTGCTACATAACGCTGTTTTGTGAGAAAGGGATGAAGCGAAACCTTCGCCTCAGCACAACCTGCCATGCCTATCTAAGGGCTATTCACGATAAACTGAGCACTTTTGAAAGCCCTGCTTAAGATCTACTTGCATGCACATTGTGTATTCTTCCGCCATGTGTAAAATTATCATTGACATGGGCCTGGTCACTTTAATCAAATATCGGTCAAGTGAAACTGTGGAAAAGTAGATATTGCGGAGAATGGACTGTGTTATTTATGTTATATTTGGTTGTTTTTTTAGTTGTTGTTATGTGTGTGTGTTCAGCCATTAAAAGTAAAAAAAAAGCTCATTTGGAATTTCAAGTTATTGAAGAAATTATTTATTCCTGTTTGATTTCTCATTCATCATGAANAAAAAAAAAGCTCATTTGGAATTTCAAGTTATTGAAGAAATTATTTATTCCTGTTTGATTTCTCATTCATCATGAAGAGCAGTAGGTTTGGCAAAAAATATTTATAATTTTTATTCAATCATTTCAAGGTGTTTTGTTTAAAGAACACATGACATTACTGAGATAGAGTCAGGCATATTTTAAATTTAAGAGGCGTCCCGTAGAAATGTATGAGAGAATATATATTGAATGACCAATCAAATATTTTATTCCATTTATAAAATTACGATTAAAATAATTAAATTATATTTAACAATTTTACTTTACTGCATAGCAGGGTGGTGATTATTTTTTGTTTCATATTCGTATCATCATATAAATGGCACCCATATTGAAGACCTAAGAGAATAGAAACGATTGGACTATGTTATAAAATAGTTCAGTAAAGCAACAAACTGCATTTATTACTGTTGTATGAAAGGTAAAAATTTAAATTAATTAATTAAATAACCAGTGAGGAAGCCGTTTTGTATCTTGGCTATAAAAGAATTGTATTAAGTGTATTGTGATTTTATTGCAATGAATAAAAAGGTTTATAGTAGTGAATTCAGTTCGATTGAAGGCAGTCCATCGCATAGAGAAGTGCAGAAGAAACCCTCAGCCATAGATTTAACATTGTCCACTAATAATGAATACACAAATGCGTTGCAAATGATGAGCATTACGCCTCTCAGTCACTCACAACGCGAGACAAACATATTGGGTACCGTAAGTTGCATTGTTCCGCAGTTACACACAGAAGTTACACACATTTAATAAATAACGAACACCTAAGCGTGGTAGTGCCCATGCTTCAACGATTACAGTTAGATGAGCAATCCCTACAAACAGAAATGACAACAAGTCAAGCTAAATTGATATCAGAAGTAACTGCAAGATATGAAAAATTGCAATCAGAAATTGCAGCAAGGTTGCATTCGGAGATTATTAGTAGTCAGGCAAAATTAGCAAATACCTTTCGCAACGAATTAAAATCAGTTCTTGCCGNTTGCATTCGGAGATTATTAGTAGTCAGGCAAAATTAGCAAATACCTTTCGCAACGAATTAAAATCAGTTCTTGCCGAAATGCACGTTCAACTCGTTCAAAGCTGAAACTGTTAATGAAGTTTTGAAAGAGCTGATACCACATATAGAATTTGTAGCCACCAAAATTAATCTCACTACCCAAGAATATCAAATGCGTAGCGCTAAAACAGAAATGGAATCGGAAAAATTGAGTAACACTGTAGCGCAATTACAAACCACACAGATATATTCAAATTCAAGCTCAGGTTTTGATAGTGAAGTAGTGTCCGAAATAGACCACCGGATTCGCGGTTTGACAGAATCACTTAAGTCACATCAAGTTACTCACCAATCAACTTCAGTTACGTCTAGTACTACACTTTCTACATCTCCGCAGCCTGCGGTGCAGTTTGTGCCATTGCTAAGCCCTTCAAGATTGTTAGTATCTGAGTTACCTACATTTTAGGGTCGTAAGGTTGAGAACCCAGTACCCTTTTTCAAAAGATTAGAGAAGAATTTAAAGTGTGTAAAATTGGATCTGACGAAATGCTTCAACATGTTTACCTTGCTTTAAAAGAAAGAGCTAACCACTGATGGGAGATTGAGCGCGAACAAATACACTCTTATGAGCAGTTTCATAAGCCTTTCAGGAGAATTATTGGAGTAAGAAATTACAAAGCTTACTTCAGGCTCAACTACACAACGAACGTTTCCACCCAAATCGTAATTATTCTTTGGAGTCTCATTTTACATCACTGCACGAACGCACTCTATACATGACACCACCTATGTCGTATGAGGAGTTAGTAGCTGCGGTTCTTATACAACTACCCAACCGTTATCAATTAAACTGAGCGAGTAGATACACTGAAAAACAAAAAAACCGGTACACCTGTCACATATCGTGCAGATATCGTGTAGGGACCCTGCGAGCACGCAGAACTGCCGTAAGACGAAGTGGCATGGACTCGACTAATGTCTGAAGGTATGCAGGAGGCAATTCACACCATGAATCCTGCAGGGCAGTCCACAAATCCATAGGAGTGCGAGGCGGTGGAGATCTCATCTGAAAAGCACGTTGCAGGCATCCCAGATATGATCAATAATGTTCATATTTGGTGATTTAGGTGGTCAATGGAAGTGTCGAAAGTCAGAAGAGTGTTCCTGGAGCCATTCAGAAGCAACTCTAGACGTGTGGGGTGTCGCACTGTTCTGCTGCAATTGTCCACGTTCGTCGGAATGCACAATGGACATGAATGGGTGCAGGTGATCGGACAGGATGTTTACGTATCTGTCACCAGTCAGAGTCATATCTAGACATATCAGGGGTCCCATTTCACGCCAACTGCACACGCCCCATACTACGACAGAGCCTCCACCAGCTTGAACAGTCCCCTTTTGACATGTAGGATCCATGGATTCATGAGGATGTCTCCATACCCGTACACGTCCATCCACCCGATACAATTGGAAACGAGACTCGTCAGAGCAGGTAACGTGTTTCCAGTAATCAACAGTACAATGGCGTGGTTGGCGTGCCCAGGCGAGGCGTAAAACTTTGTGCCGTGCAGTCAACAACGGTACACGAGTTGGCATTCGGCTCCGAAAGCCCATATCAATGATGGTCCGTTGAATAGTTCGCACACTGGCACTTGTTGATGTCCCAGTATTGAAAACTGCACCAATTTGAGAAAGGGTTGCACGTCTGTCACGTTTAATGATTCTCGTCAGTCNCACCAATTTGAGAAAGGGTTGCACGGCTGTCACGTTTAATGATTCTCGTCAGTCATCGTTTGTCCCGTTCGTTCAAGATATTTTTCCAGCCGCAGCGATGTTGAAGATTTGATGTTTTACCGAATTCCCGATATTTACGGTACACTCGTGAAATAGTCATACGCAAAAATCAAAATTGTATCGCTACCTCGGAGATGCTATGTCCCATCTCTCGTGCGCCGACTATAACACCACGTTCAAACTCACTTAAATCTTAATAACCTGCCATTGTAGCAGCAGTAACCGATCTAGCTGCTGACCGCATCGCGATACTCCGATTGGTTCCACAACTCTGTTATTTGCATACGCACGACTGTACAAGTTTTTTTTTCTTTCCATTGTGTATTACTTTAGTGCAGCAATTTCGAGACGAACTCCTACATTACGCTCGTTTAGACTCTATGTCTCGAGAGAACACAGACACAGATCAACCAGGTTCTTGCGGTTCACCGAGTGTATCAAACCAATACATATTGTATAATTACCGCACTGTTCTGTCGCCTGGCCACTCACCTAAAATAGGAGATTGTTATAATGAACATTCCGATAAACAATAACAGTAAAATACTCGTCAGGACTTACCATTTTGGCGTAGAAGGCGGAGATGACAGCGTAATGACAAAAACTACCGATCTGAAAATAAGAAACGAATCAGATCGGGTGGCAGCGATATTGAAAATACGCCGCGACTTAAGCTAACCAGTAACGAACATACACTATAACAACGCCGTGATTCAGGACGTGATCGAAGCCCTATCTACATCGATGACATATGTGAACACAACCAACATCGCTACAAGCGTGGTACTTTTTACAATTTTGTTACATGAGAATGAGAGAGAATTTTTATTGTATGGCAGTTTTGAAGTAGACCGTTTAAAGCGTGAACCTCTATGTCCAGAAGGTAATGTGACCATTTATGGAAATCCGTGTAGTGAATTACTAGACAGCGGGACTGAAGTGAGTTGTCTTTTGGAATCTTCTTATTACTCGCTGAACAAGCAAATGTTCGCTTCCCTGGAATACCCGTACCCCAACTCAAGATTGTTGGTGTTACATCACGGGCTAGTCCATTAGTAAATCGACTGGTTTTATTAAATATGGAAGGCATTGGTAAAATGAAAGTAGCGGTATGTTTGATTTTGAAATGACTTATCACACATCTTATACTTGGTGTGGATTTCTTAACCCAATATGGCAATATGTTAAATTTTTACAACTGTTCTGTATTTGATAACGAGGAATTTCGTATTCCGGAACTACAACCAGACAAATGGACAATTGGTATTTCTATTCTCAGGTCTCTGCGAATTGCCAGAATTGAAAAAATAACAACGGCATTCACTCTTCCACTGCCCAGACTCCATTTGAAACCTTATATGGAGTGCCACCACGTTTACCGATTTCCTAACCTATTAAAAAACCAGAACACGACAATAAAAACATTGGAGAGACCGACCATGAGAAAATATTACAATAAGTTCGACAATTGGTGAAACAGCGTTTATATCATGCTGCTGATACATGAAGAAGAGCAAACAAGGCGAGGAAGGAACACAATTTCCAGATCGGGGAGCTGGTCTTAGTACGTGCGCATAATGTCAGTTATCTATCTGAGTTTGTTACAAAGAAATCGCTCACATTATATAGTGGCCTATCTAGAGTGTCAAGTATTATTAACAGCAACTGCATCGAGTTGTTGCTTGTAGATCGTGACGGAATCATTGGTAAGCTCAATGATATTCACTTACAAAGATATTATAAAGAGCTACCAAATAATACTGAATAGATGAAAGTGGCCACGGCCCGGCGTGGAAGCAACAGCGGGACTGGTGGCGTGAAGTTTATTTTGCCATGTATTGTGGATGAACTTCATGGTGAATGCACCCCGCTTGTAGCCGTGGCAAATTTATTGCCCTTAATCTGGAGCAGTTTTAACCAGCACTGATTGTGACTTGGTATTGTCCGCTCTTGTATGATGTATCGTGTTGCCTGCATCAGCGGTTTGATGACGAGAATTAAGCATTCCCAGGAATGTGAGTTCTTAATGGTAACATTTTACACCTGACCCGCCGTTATGTTGGCTCCGCAATATGTTGGGTGCTGTGCATTAAGTATGATCTCGGAAAATGTCCCATGGAAATAAAATTGTCTGTTTGATCGTCACACGATGTGTATTCCTCCTGAGTCAAGAATGAGTAAGCTGCTTCCGCACGTATAAGATTCTCAGAAGAAATGTTACCCGACATGCCGAATCTATCTATGTATCTTGTCGAATAAAACTGCAAAGAATTATAATGGGAATAAATGCATTTCCCCCTTATCTCTCTGATATAAAGTTTGTCCAAGATAATGTTGTGTAAGTACAAGTGAGAGTTTATAGCAATATGATGATCTGTCTTAAGTAATGCTTTAAGGGCGCTTCTTTGTTGCGAGTGTTGCAGTTAAGGGGCTAATAAGTGAAAGCATAAATTATAATTACGGACCTAACTATTGACCGTGAGAGACACGACTGTGAGTCCAATCTCCTTGGAAGATGATGTGGCTAAAGATCGACTACGTCTGGATCGTCATCGGCATTGGCACTGTGGAGAATGGAATGTGTTATATATGTTATCTTTGGTTGTTTTTCAGTTGTTGTTATGTTAGTGAGTTCGGTTATTAAAAGTAAAAAAATTTAAGTTGAAACTTCGAGTTATTGGAGAAGTTATTTATTCCTGTTATAATTCTTATTAATTTTGAAGACCAGTAAGTTTGGCAAAAAGTATTTATAATTTGTATCCAATTGTGTCAAGGGATTTTGTTTTAAGAACCCATGAAATTACTGAAATAGAGTCAGACCTATTTTAAATTGAATAGGCGTCCCATGGAAATTTATAAGAGCGTATATATTGAACGACCAATCAAATTTTTAATTCCATTTATGGCATTGCGAGTAAAATAATTAAATTAAAGTGAACAGTTTTACTTTACTGAATAGCAGGGTGGTAATAGCTTTTTGTTTCATTTTCGTATAATCACAATATATTACAAATTTGCTGATTGTGACTCAAATATATGTATTAAAAACGAAGAAACAAATTATTTTAGCGTTAGAAATGTGTACCCAACAGTTTTATAGTTTTACACAACAGTTTTATTTCAACTTTAATAGTTTAACTACTTTCCCTCCGTCGTTGCCAACTTTACTGGTCGTATCCCCGTCAGTGCGTCCGTTAAAATATATGCAGGTAGAGGTAATGACATTTTCCAAACGTTGTTTTCAAAAATGCTCACTTTATCGTGAACAGCTTTTATCAAACTGGTAATACATTTTCTGCGAGAACGAAAGTCCTTCTTACTGCTGGCTACAAAGCGCCTTTTGATAGTATGTTACATGCCCGACTCAAGTGTTGTGCGCGTAGAGAGCATTTCATTCCCCTTTGATCCTACAGTTGGTTAAGTTTTACACGTGATGAGTGGGCATCAGTGGTAGCAACATCAGGAACTGTCGCAATGCGAACAGCCAGGATGTTTTTGCATTGCTCTGCCATTGCCTTCCTCTGTACTGAGGTGAGCTACGCGCACGCGTATCTGGACGCACCTTAAGACGAGTCCTTAGAATGCAAGACAATCAACTGCCTAACAGCCGTATTACACGTAAAACATTCGTAAAACCTTGTGCAAGGTCTGCCATACCAGCTGATGTACCAGCGATTACGGCACCCGTCATGGAATTTTTCGCCTTGTACCACCGGATTTCATACGAGGTTTGGTGAAAAAACCCGTTCTATTCTTCGTCTCACGTTACATACCAGTTTTCGTACCAGGTGAATCACATTACAGTTTCAGAGCAAAAGGCGCGCGCCGTGGCTANCCAGCGATTACGGCACCCGTCATGGAATTTTTCGCCTTGTACCACCGGATTTCATACGAGGTTTGGTGAAAAAACCCGTTCTATTCTTCGTCTCACGTTACATACCAGTTTTCGTACCAGGTGAATCACATTACAGTTTCAGAGCAAAAGGCGCGCCCCGTGGCTACCACACGAAACGAGTTGATAAAGAAACGAAAAAGGACTTCTTGCCCTTGATTATACATCCGTGAAGTTGACACTCATTCAAGTGTCTTTAAAATACGACACAGCAAATACTGATATTGACCAAGAGCGCTATTAATTTATGTTGGGAAGTGTAATAAACATTTAAAACACTAACCGGGTAGTTGAAAATTAATACAAGTAAATTTTCTAACATAACTATATTAAACTAATTCCAAGGTAAAAATGTGTGTGTGAACTGGCTGATGTGTGAACAGTAGCAAGAGTCCTAGATAGTCAAAGATTCACACTTTACGTCAAGGGCGCCACCTGCGCAGCGCTCTTATTG